>OU898276.1:161993793-162017793 GCA_918026665.1 Diabrotica balteata
CCATATCATTGCTTTACCTTCTCTGTATATGTAAATTTCCTGGATATGTCTTAAGCGTTCTATGTTTACAAATTTAATAGCAAATAGCAAATTGACAGGGATAGAAAGGAATAGGACAGGAGGCGGTCTGGAAAAAACGAGGTCCATTCTGCCATCGGTTTTTATTCTACTCCATATCATTGCTTTACCACCTCTGTATATGTAAACTTCCTGTATATGTCTTAAGCGTTCTATGTGTACAAATTAAATAGCAAATAACAAATTGGCAGGGATAAAATAAATATAATTATTAATAATTATATTCATAAATATTGTTAGTAACAAATTAGCCTAGAAAAATTAGTAGTCTATGTACCTGCAACATGAGAAATATGTACCTGTAAAATAAATTAGAACTACACGCATTACGGGGGTGTTTATTCATTTCGGTTCAAGTATTTTAATTGAGATACTTTTTACATTCTATTATTTTATTAATTTATTATTATTATTTATTATTTTATAATTTTTAGGCAACGATTGCAAAGCCAAGTGAAAAACAATACGTTCGTCGTACATACGAAGTGTGAACAACAAATCCAAAAGCGGTTCTGGTGCAGGATCAAAAAAAGAATACTACCTAGCGCAGTCTTTGAGATTTATAAATCCATTTACGAAGAGTCGTGCTCAGGAGGGAAGTATAGGTAAATTTCACTATTCGCAAGACACTCGAGACTCTACTGAAGTTGTCGTCGAGGATGCTGTATCGAAAAATAATGATTATGCCTCTGAGAAATCACATTCACAAGACGACTTTCTGTTACAACCGTCTACATGTGCACTAGCAAAAGATGCACTACATACAGAAAGTCAGCTATTTTTACAATCTAATTTACCTTCTCCCACCTCTCTTGACACACAGCGAAATACGGCATTAAGCCGCTGTCCGAAATGAAACCAAGACCACTTAGTACTGTAGATAAATGTTGCATAGATTATTGTACATTCAAAAAACAGAAGACTGAAAAGAAAAATGAAGCGACATATCCTGTGAGTTGTTTCTTTTGACCTTGGTTCCTCATATAATATCTATGACGCAACGCGAACAGTTGTCATTCCAAAAACGAATATTACAGCTCATTGGAGAAATTAAATATCCGTAGCCACCACATACTATAATATCATATAACAACTCATCAACAAGGAATAACACAGGAGCAGCAGCATTTTATACCAATTTCACCATAGGAATTGAAACTCCGCAACCAGAGCCATGTGAACAATATACTCGACAATATGTTATCCAGAAGCTTGGAGAGGAAACTTGGTTCAAAACCAATAATTCAGGATTCCACACATCACCCAACACACATATTATTAATTAATCAGTTACTCAATATTTTTTAATAAGAATTGAATGTTAGTTTTTTTCTAAAAATATTACAATGTAGGTATACTTACCGCAGTGTTATTAATAGATGTTCATCGGCAGAAATTGATTTTCTGTAATTTGTATTTCGTTTTGTTATAAATCGTCGCCTAAAAGCAACAGTAGGATATGTAAAACAATGTAGTTTCGAGAAAAACACATTTGAAAATGTTACGAAACTTCAGTAATTAATAACTTTTTTCTATTTGAATGGATTTACGTGGAATTTTGTTTGAGTACATAACTTTACATGTGCCAAATACCAATTTATATTAATTAATACAAAAGTGAAAAATAATTGGAAAAAAAGTTAGTTGTCCTACTGTTGCCCTCAAAGATAATTTGTTTTTTAACGATATCCGTAAATTTCTGTTAGATAAACTTATATTGCACTAAAGTTTTGTTTAAAATTTTACACATTTCAACACAAAAAACAAAACAATTTTGTTATTCACACATATCATTACATAAATAATAACATGAACATACTTATTTTCCAAAAATTTAAAAATTTGACAAGATAATAAATAAGGTAAAATGGAAAAATCATCAGAATCAGTTATGGTAATAGCGGATACTGAAAGTTGTAAAAGTACAAATTTATTGCATTTGAATAAATCAGACTAACGTTTCTAAAGGGGAATTTATCATCAATTTAACTTACCTTTTCCATGTGCTTAATAAATTCCAGATTACAACTCAGAATCAGTGTTATTTTTGTTCGCTAAATACACTATATACTGACTTCTAGATAACCACAATTTGTACCGGGTGGTCCAATAAGCCGATCTCTCGGCTATATATTAGAAACTATTCATGTTATAACTCTAGGAGAAAAAATTCCTTAGTAAAAGTGGCCAAGACAAATCGCTGGAAATAACTTTCAAGTTTCTGGGTTGACCGCTAGGGGGCGTAACCTGTGAAGAAAAATTTGAAAACCAGTTTTTTGTGAAATATGCCCAATTATACCAAGTGTTAAATAAGTAAACTAGAAAGAGGTCTCAATTCAGCACAAAGTTGATCAAGTACTTTTTTTTATTTTTTCAAATAAAGGGTGGGTGAGGGTGGGAAAGTATTTGTGGATAAATACTTATAACTTTGGTTTGGAATAACTGGTTTTAACGAAATTTGTGTCATTAGAAAGAGTGTGGATGATTTAATTTACATCTACTATAAAACAATTGCATTTAGTTTTAATTGTCATGGCTAGAGGGTACTTTCGAATAGAAAAAATTAAAATTTGTTTTTCTTCAAAATGTGTAATGGAAACACCTATTTATTGTAAATTATAATGGATCTGGATTAAATTCATAACAAAATGGCGCAAACCGCATGTTGATATCTTTTGTTGAACTCGAGATATGAATAAAAACGCATAAACATAAGTACGTATAATATTGACTCACCCTTTATTATAACTTAAAATTAAATATGTGAAAGATCATACAAATATCTCGATCATCAAAACTTAATGTCCAATTCAATGTTCAAATTGTTTTCTATCGTTGTCCACACAAAGATGTAATCTTTTGCGCGTAGACATAACAGCTCTTTCAGTCTCAGCTGTTGATATACTATTTATTGCGTTTATAATGCGCTGTTTCATGTCGTCTGGCGTTTTTGGTAGAGTTTGGTACACTAAGTCCTTTAATCTTTCTCACAGATAAAAGTCCAGACATGTTAATTCTGGAGATCTAGCTAACCATGAAAATATATTTCCCCTTCCAATCCATTTATTTGGATAACTCGCATACAAAATAATCTTGAACTCGTCTAAAAAAGTGCGCAGGACACCGTTATGTTGTAATATTATATCTCTTCTTGTTTGTAAGGATTATATATTCCAATAAAACAGGCAACTGATTTTCCAGAAAATCAAAATATGTTTCGCCATTTAAAGTTCTATCAAAGAAGTATGGACCTACGATCTTACCATCAACTATATCAGACCAAATATAAAGACTCCATCTACCTTAAAACAATAAAATCTTTGATATGACATGCGGTTGTTCTTCTAGCAGACCTAACATCCAATTGCAGTAATCTAGCCTTGCATCAGAATCTCTTTTATGTAAAGCTTGGTGGAAAACTACATGATAAGGATGCAGTCTAAAAAACAGAACAACAGATATTGGTGAAAAGAAACCACTATATTTACTAAAACTCAAAAAATCTTGAAAAATCCACAATTGTTTCACAAGATAAATCGTGCATAAGTATTTTTAAGAAACTGATAAAAGGATAAAAGTGCCGTGTTGCCATTTTTATCGGAATATTAAAATAACAGTTGAATATAAAGCTTAAAGGAAATTCCCAGTTTCTGACCTAAACGTTCACTTTATAATATGAAAAACCAACCTATGATGTTTTAAAATCCTTAGAACAGTAGTTTTGGGTATGTTTAATTCTATAGAGACTTGCCGACTACTTATATGTGGATTCTGTGAATTAAAGCAAGAACATTAATTGAATTATCTTCGGTCATACCTCTACTAAGTCGTTTAAAACAAGGACGATGAAAACTACCAGTTTCTTTTAATCTTCTTGCCTTTCTTTCAAATACTTTTTTACCATAATGTCTCCTGTCAGGATATCTTACAGAATATATACGTGAGGCAATATCAGCATTTTGGTGACATTCGAAATAAACTCCAATCATAGCATACAATTCTGCATTTGATATACTCATCACGAATTATTAGTACTGATAATAATTACTAATATTACCAATATTAATATCTATTGAAAAAGTGCAATGTTCAATTCTTCAAACAATATGAACTCCCCGTCAAATTCATTGTCGTAGCCTACTTAGTTTCGAAAAAACTATTTTTAATCATATGAACTAACAATGGTCAAAATAGGTTTCAACATTATTATTCTACTGCTATAAAAAAATTTAAAAGTATCTACTGACTTATTTTTTAATTTAATTTATAATAAGGGTGAGCCAATACTATACTTACTTATGTTTATGCGTTTTTATTTATATCTCGAGTTCGACAAAAACTATTAACATGCGGTTTGCGCCATTTTGTTACGAATTTAATCCAGTTCCATTATAATTTACAATAAATAGGTGTTTACATTAAACATTTTGAAGAAAAACAAATTTTAATTTTTTCTATTCGAAAGTACCCTCTAGCTATGATAATTAAGATTAAATACAATTATTTTATAATAGATGTAAATTAATTCATCCACACTCTATCTAATGACACTAATTTGGTTAAAATCGGTTAATCCAAACTAAAGTTATAGGTATTTATCCACAAATTCTTTCCCATTCTCCCTCACCCTTTATTGGAAAAAATAAAAAAAAGTACTTGAACAACTTTGTGCAGAATTTAGGCCTCTTTCTAGTTTACTTATTTAACACTTGGTATAATTGGGCATATTTCACAACAAACTGGTTTTCAAATTTTTCTTCACAGGTTACGCCCCCTGGCGGTTAACCCAGAAACTTAAAAGTTATTGCCAGCGATTTGTCTTGGCCACATTTACTAAGGAATTTTTTCTCCTAAAGTTATAACATGAATAGTTTCTGATATATAGCCGAGAGATCGGCTTATTGGACCACCCGGTACCATTTAAATTGGCCGAATTAGTCATTTCTACTCTTTAACATACACCTTTGAACATCAATGTAATATAACTATTGTTCAATACTACTGAAGATAAAATTCTGACCGTAAGCTGGATAGTATCAACAAAGACATAATCGCAACTCAGCAATAAGTACATGGCAACAGTAGGATATGTGCGTAAGATAACTTAGTGTTGCATTAGTATTGATGACCAAAATGGGTAAACGACATAATATAATGGTATGATATGTATGTTGTTTTAGTGTTGCATTATAAAATTTGGGCTAAAAGCAATTAAGCTACACAAGGATATGTAATATTATGAAAAAAGTATATCACTTTTTATTTATCCTAGTGTTACACTCAACAGAAGGGTTTATTTCGAATCATTTGACATGAATATCACAAAAGTCATTTTTTTACATATCCTACTGTTGCTTTGAGGCGACGAAATGGTCCAACACAATCTAATACCAATTTATAAGTTGTCTCTGACATTCGATAATAGAAGTAAAACTGTTTTTCGACTTGTTTGAGTTCTTCTGAAATTTTAAAATTATTAAAAGTCACACAAAGATCACAGTAAGGATGAACCCAGTAGCGACGTCTTTGATTATTTATCATTATTTGCCACATTACGAAATTAGCTTCGTCTGACGATGACGACGACATGATTGCAACTGAAACTGGGGACATATTATGCGGTGCTAGTTCAGTGTGCGGTGTGTGTCTCCGTTTAATGATGACACAAATGTGGTGACTGCAAATACAATCTGTATGCTGCGTGCATCTTTGATGTGCGGCCCACGTTACATTCGTGCGAGGCACACTTGCCACACATGGCGATCAACGTGTTAAAATCTGTAATCAAAATGTTTTTATTAAAAACAAAACAATAACTGATTACGTCCAAATGAATCACTGAAACTGTAAGTTTAATTAAGAATGAGTTACAAACATTTATATTATATGTAAATATTTTCTTCTATCCTTAGCAGTAAATAATATATTGGTTTAAGGCTGATTTATAAACTTTACGTTGGCGTTGGAGCTGGCGCTGACGTTCGCGTTACAACATGGTCAAATGGGAAACGCCTATGTCTATTTATAAACATCGTTCGCCGTTGGCGTCGGCGTTCGGTTCCGTTCAAGATGAACCAACTTTATCTTTTGCGGTTGGCCGTTGTAGCACAGAATACATCAACCTTTCTGTGGTTGTAGTCACGATCACAGAACATAAAAAAACTGTATCTTTGTCATCGCAGTTAATAGCAATACTGAAAAGGTGACCAGGTTTGTTAAACAAATCAAACTAAATTATTTGTTAATGTTTGTGTTTTTACGTGTTTATAAAGTGGAAGAGTTTAGATAATAACAAGCCTCTCTTTAACAGAAATTCCATCAGAGCGATAGTTTACATTTATTTTTGGTTTTACCATTTGCAGTAATTTTTCAAATACTTGAACCTGCATCTTGGTATATTTAAAAAAACTGCTGGGTATCCCAGTTTTTCATATTTTTATAATAATTTAAATTACCTCTTGTCTGTCTGTACTGGTTAATGGACCTCTGTTTGTATCGACGTTGTCTTTTATTTCGAAAGTTCAGCGCTGCTCGGATACAAAGTATGAGTGCCACTGCACATAATAAAGGCCGAGCATTTTTATTTTCCATTGTATTAATTGAGGCTAGTAGAAGCATAGTGGACTCAGCCCAAATTGAATTCTTCTTCTTCTTAAGGTGCCGTGCATTTCTGCGTAGGCGTCCACCGTACATCGTCTTGTCAGGTGAGATGTTAAATATTCTAGGATTAAATAATTCTGTTTTTAGCAGCATTGCGAAGCATTTCATAGCTGTGGATTCCTGTCCATTGTCGAATATTGCGCAGCCATGACATTTTTTTACGTCCGAGACCTCTCCTACCCTCTATCTTCCCTTCGAGTATTAGTTGCTGAAAAGTGTATCGTTCTCCTCTTATAATGTGCCCCAAGTATGCAGTCTTCTTACTTTTTACATAATCAAAAAGTTCCCTATCCTGTAAGCCCGCTCTTCTGAGTACTTTCTCATTTCTGATCCTGTCCGTCCATGATATTCTGAGCATTCGACGCAGGCACCACATTTCAAACACTTCAAGTTTGTTAATGGAACTGGCCTTTAACGTCCATGCTTCCATTCCGTACAGGAGAACAGGCCACACGTAACACTTAAGCATCTTGTATCGGAGGTTGAA
The DNA here is from genome assembly GCA_918026665.1 of Diabrotica balteata. Lineage (NCBI taxonomy): Eukaryota > Metazoa > Arthropoda > Insecta > Coleoptera > Chrysomelidae > Diabrotica > Diabrotica balteata. Next base: position 162,001,019 of record OU898276.1, read on the forward strand.
GTCCAATTTGCGATCAGTCAGAAACTTACGAAGCCTCAAAAAAGCATTTCTGGCTTGTTCAACTCTGCTCTCATTCAGCAAACATCCCAAGTATTTGAATTGCCTGACTTGTTCGATTTCTTCTCCAGAGACATATATCTTTGCGTTGGGGTAATCATTTCTACTTATAATCATTGATTTTGTCTTCTTGATATTTATTTTCAAACCCCGAGCTTCACTTGCAAGAGTTAGATCATTTAAAAGGCATCGAAGATCTTTGATGTTATCTGCCACTATGGCTGTATCATCGGCATACCTGATGTTATTAATAAATATGCCGTTAACTTTAATACCCTTATTAGAGTCTTCCACTGCTTCTGCGAAGGCTTTTTCTACGTATAAATTGAACAGCATTGGGGACAGTATACAACCTTGCCTTACTCCTTTTTTAATGGAGAAATCTTTTGTTTCGTTGTAATTTTGAAGACGTACTGTTGCTGTCTGATTCCAATACAGATTGGCGATGATTTTTATATCCTTTGCATCCAATCCCAACTCTTGTAGGTATTTTATCATCAATTCATGTTTTACATTATCGAATGCTTTCTCGTAATCGATGAAACAGATAAAAACATCCTTTCTTTGATCTAAACAATTCTGTATCAATGTTTGCATACTTCACTTGCAAGAGTTAGATCATTTAAAAGGCATTGAAGATCTTCGATGTTATCTGCCACTATGGCTGTATCATCGGCATACCTGATGTTATTAATAAATATGCCGTTAACTTTAATACCCTTATTAGAGTCTTCCACTGCTTCTGCGAAGGCTTTTTCTACGTATAAATTGAACAGCATTGGGGACAGTATACAACCTTGCCTTACTCCTTTTTTAATGGAGAAATCTTCTGTTTCGTTGTAATTTTGAAGACGTACTGTTGCTGTCTGATTCCAATACAGATTGGCGATGATTCTTATATCCTTTGCATTCAATCCCAACTCTTGTAGGTATTTTATCATCAATTCATGTTTTACATTATCGAATGCTTTCTCGTAATCGATGAAACAGATAAAAACATCCTTTCTTTGATCTAAACAATTCTGTCTCAATGTTTGCATACTAAAGATCGCTTCTCTCGTGCCAAGTCCATTTTTGAAACCAAACTGACTCCATCCACTGACCTCTTCACATTTCTTAAACAATCTAGTGTGAAGTATTCTCAGGAAAAGTTTTAAAAAGTGACTCATTAGGCTTATTAGTCGGTGGTCCTTGCAGAAGTTCGCACGTGGTGTTTTTGGTAGGGCGATAAATGTAGATCGAAGCCAATCTTTTGGAATCTGGCCCGTATCGGGCCAGATTCAAAATTGAATTAATAGAGATAAATGGGTTTAAAAATGGAACACAATTTTCATTTAGCTTTATGAGTTAGTTTCGGAATATTTTTATTCCCACTTATATTAGTATGTATCAAATGAGGCATAGTAATTATTTAGTACCGCAAAATGTATAGTAACGACAGTTGTTTCAATTTTAATTTGGGTTAGTCCACTTTGCTGAACTGCAGTTGTACCAAATTCAGTGAAGCAATAGTATGAAATAAGGAAGTTTTTATTGTTCAAACATATTAATAATACTAATATTACATCAAACTAAAAAAAAATTAAATTCAGTCATTATCTTCATTCAATGCATTATCAGTTAACAGCTGTCTGCCGGTTGCAACTGTAAATGATTGAATATTTTTATAAAAATTATGATGCACCAGAGGAATAAATTCCATCAGTTGAAGTAGGTCTTTCTTTTTGGTATCATTTATCACATTGCCAGTGGGGTATAATATGGGTAAATTATTGTTTACTGCAGGTAGAAGAGTTTTTCGTTTACTTATATCAACAACCTTAAAGTGTACGTCATCATTATTGGAGTACTTGTAACGTATTTTATTCGGATGTTCTTTGGTGATCCATAGCCATTGAATTTTCAACAATTCAACCCTAGACTTTGATTGTGACATTTTTCTGTTTGTGATCTGACTTTCTAGGACCGTGGTAGAAAGAAAATCAGATGTAGTTATCTCTATAATCTTAAATGGATTTTTTTCTTCCATTTAGTATTACGGAGTGCCAGTCAGTAGGTACGAAAATATGGGGATAAAACTTTTTTTATTTCTCAATCAAATCAAAATCTTGGTCACATGGTAAATAAGAGTGGCCACTTACCAAAAATTTATGATGTATTTCATCCACTGTGTATTCTGGAGAGCAAGCAATATAATTGCACAGTATTGACATCTTTATTTTCCGGTTTTGGCCGCCACATTGATCGAAGCATATTATGACTGTTCTTGAAGTGACGAAATTTTTAAAGTAATACAAAATGCAAGACCCTATTTCTTGAGGTCCTCTTGAAGCCACTGTTTTATTCGAAGTGAACATATACTAGTTATTAGTACCCATATCGTAAATACTGAAGCAGTAGGTCCACAACTGTCTTTTATAGTAACAAATTCCCGTTGTTAATAGTGGGGTGGGTGGAGTTTTCATCAAATCGAAACATATAACTGAAACTCGACTTTTTGTAAGATTGGTGTCACGATTTAGACGATCTCTAGCAATCTTGGCTTTCCTTTGATGTAACTCCTTTTTATGTTCTAACTATATCTTCGGTTTCTCATTTGCAGCTTTAAGTTTTATATTTAATAGATCACACTTCTTACATGAATCTCTAATGGGTAGATGACAATGTAGATTGAATTGAGTATTAAAAATTTTCCCATACTCAAATCTTTTTCTTCTTCATGTACCATGTCCTTTCAAAACGTTGGTTACCATCATAGCTATTTTAATTTTATTCACTGCCACCCTAAATAGCATGCTTGTATCTACACCATACCAGTCTCGCAAGTTCTTCAACCATGAGGTTCTTCTTCGTCCTGGACTGCGTTTGCCTGCTATTTTTCCTTGCATGATGTTTTGTAGCAATCTATATTTGGGACCTCTCATTAGATGTCCGAAATATTCCAGCTTTCTCTGCTTGATGCTTTTTATGATCTCAGTAGTCTTGCTGAGACGTTCTAGTATTGTGGAGTTACGAATCTTCTCCACCCAGGAAACTTTTAAAATTCTTCTATAGCACCATACTCGCATCGGGTGATAAATATTTTCTGTGGCTACTTTTTTCTCTACAATAATGTAATTCAATCTTGGAATCTTTTGAATAAATAGCTTTATTTCAGTCTCCTTTTTGGTTGTTGTCTTATTGGCTGGAGGATGCTTTCCACGACGATGGGAAGGTGGAGGTACTCCTACTGCTTTTTTTTCAAAAGTTTGTCCAGTCTACCAGCAGACATTTGCAACACAGCTTGAAAAAATATTTGCAAACCTTTTGATCTTCTCCGTTTTCATTTGGTTAAATATAAATCCTCGTTTTCTCTCTTCTGGAATTTTGGTTGGAAGGTGGGAAGGTTGGGTTTGGGTGGAAGTATGTACGTAATTTATTTTGAACTTTGATTAAAGAATATAAGCAAGATGTTTGCAAATCGAACGTACCCAGAGAATAGAAATGTGTATGCAAATCTCTTTGACGATCATGTGAAATTAAACTTTTACATTTAAGTTTACAGCTGCAGTCAACAGCGTTGAATGTTTTGGCTTTAACAGTTTTATTCAATTTTGTTTTGTGCTCCATACCAGAACACCGTTTAAATTTGTTAGAGTTCCTTTGCCATATTTCAGTTTTACGAACTCGCTTTTTAGGTTTGAACTGCTTCGATATCGTTGGTGTATTTTCTGTGACAGGGCAATTCCATTTCATCATCAGTGGGCACGTACTCCGATCCAGAATCTTGTTATGTTTCCGAGTCTGACGATTCTGTAATGAAAAGATAATCTAGATAATCTACTTTCAGTCAGTGCAATAGTGGACTGAGCCACAAAATTAATCTAAACAACATAACCTACAAAATAAATGGTTTTAAGTATAACCTTATTTCTACTTCTCTATTAGCCTTCTTCGGTCCATCTTTGGACATAGGCCTCCCCAATCCTTTTCCATTCTTCTCTGTCTCTTCTCTGACCATCTCATTTGGTGCCTTGCTCTGCTTCGTTTATATTCCGACGGTCTTCAACTTATAAGAATTTTGTTCCATCGGTCTTCTTTTTGTCTTATATTGTGTCCGGCAAATCTCCATTACAATTTTGCAACTTCTTGTCTAACATCCCTCACTTTTGTTTTCTCTCTTATCCACTCGTTTTTCTTTTTATCCATTAGTCTTATGTGCAACATTTGTCTTGCCATTGTTCTTTGGGTTTTTATGATTTTGTCCATGTTTGCTTTTGTAAATGTTCACGTTTGGGAACCATAAGTAAGAACAGGGAAAACGCATTGATTGTATACTTTGGTCTTAAGATGCTGTGGATATCTTTTGTTTTTAAGAATGTAGTTTAGTTTTCCAAATGCCGCCCATGTCAGTCTAACTCGTCTCTTTATCTCTGCTGTTTGGTTCTCTTTGTTAAGTTTTATAGTTTGACCAAGATATATATATAATCTTGAACTTCTATTTCATCTTTTCCGATTCTCATTATGTTTTCATTTGGTCTTGCTGTAATTCATATTAAGGTCTATCTTTCCAGCTTTTACGTCCAGTTCTTTCATCATTTCAAATAATTCTTTTTTTATTAGTTATCAAAACGATATCATAAGCGTACCTTAGATGGTTCAAGCGTTGTCCACAAATTTTTTTACCTTTTCTACAATTTCTACTTATTTCTTACTTAATAATAAAATAATAAATGCTATTACCCACTTTCGATAGAGCTCATTGTACTTAAGATATTTACGTTGACAATGAATCTGCAATTTGCACAATATTCAGATCTTAACGTAATCCACAGCATTCTCACGCGGAAAAACAGTAAAAGAGCACAACACCATACAGAAATGCAAAGTGGACTAAGCGCATGTAGTCCACTTTGCATTCCTAAGATCGTGAAATAAATTAAACGCTAAAAGTAGTATAATGCTGCCATCTAACAGCCAAGTACTGAAGGTGTCTTGGTCCACTTTGCATTCGATAGATGTTTGTTTTACCGATTGAATGGTACGTTAAAATTAAAACTGGCAATTTGTGGGTTAGTCCACTATGCTTCTAGTATCCTCAATTTTAAAGCAAAAATTAATTATATCAAATCAAAAATGTAAGTTTAAAAATTAAGATGTGATCTTTATCGCCAACGCCAACCGAAAGTTTACAAATGCAGTCTATGATAGCCAGCGCCAACTCAGACGTAAAGTTTATAAATCAGCCTTTATATTGTTTTTAACATAAGTTTTGTCATCGGTTTCGGTTATCGATTAATTAAACGGTTTCAGTTTTATTTATTTTAGTTCTGTCCTTTTTCTGCATTTATTACAGCTTGATATAAATATATTTTATCCAACAATAAAGTAATATTATGTAGTGTATTTAATATATGAATTATTTTATTATCTTTTCGTTTTCATTTTGAATTCATTTAAAATTCTATAGAAATCGTTAGTTTCATACGTTCTGATAGATTTTAAATCTGGCATTGTATTAATAAATCAACGGACCGATGTAGAATAAAAAAATATTTTATTACAGGTATGAAAATCAAAATTGCTTTAATCTTTTCATCAGCGACGGAAATGAAAAAAAAAATGTACTCGTATTAATAGACCCAATCAAAAAATGTCCCAAAATCGATTCATTCCAAATTCCAGATTGATTGGAATAATTGCGAAGTTTGGCAGGCCGGATACAATACCGTTTTGTTTGTCGAACAAAAAAACACGACATTTGTTGATGAATTTCGATTTTATTTGATTATTTTTGCCGAAACGAAAGTTATTACCTACTTTTTTACACGCGCGCCTTCTGGCTCGCCGAATTGGGTAAAACAACACGTGAAATTAAAAAAGAGGTAAAGGGATACGTATCGTCACAAAGTTCGTTAGTATTAGCGATTTTGTGTGGCCTCTGTTTCGTTTCACACCTGAGTTTTGCAACAAGGACCGGGCATCATCAGCTAAATTGACATTCACAAAACAGGGTAAAAATTTTAACGAAATTGTATACAAATGAAAAATGGGTCTACCACTCTACTTAATTATACACTAGAAGTAAAAAAAAACATAAAAATGGTAATACTGGTAATGCTTTTATTGGCAAAAATTCATCGGTTTTTTTTTGTTTATTTTTGGGGCTTAACTTTTTTTCACCAATTTTTTTTATTAACATCTAAGATTTTAAACTTTTTGCCTTTCGATATTTTTTTATTAACATTCAAGATTTTTTACAATCTGTTTCACAATAAAAACTATAAGTAAAATATTGGCTTGTTTACCGGTGGGATGCGCACATATACAGATACGCCAACAAGATAAGTGCGTAGCTTCCACTACTATAGACACTGTCATAAACGGTTTGGTAGTCCAAGGGATCATATCGCTTCAATCTTTTTGCTTGTTAGTTGTTAAAAATATTGTATGCCAGGGTGTTAGGATGCACGCGTAACCTGTTTTGATATTGTTCAGAAATTATTTTGCACCCTTCAGAGACTATTAGTACCTGCAGATCTCTATACAAGACGTTCATGGTGTATCCAGTCTGGATATACCAAGGGGCGTTAGCGATTGTTCTTAGGGTTTTATCATTAGAATAACTTTCTAATCCCCAGACCTGCGAACCATATGACTAAACGGGTTTTATTATTACTTTGTATATTAACAGCTTAATATTAATTGATAGGTGTGAGTTTTATTACAGCGTACAGTAAAGTTTTCTGTATAAAATTTCCAGTTTAGTCTTTTCGTTTATATATGTCTGGTCCATGGTAACGGATGTCCATTACAGTTAACTTGTGGACATACACCTCCTCTTAGAGTAAATTTAATTATGTGTAGATTTTGAGGAGTTTACTCTAATTCCCAAGAGTTTAAGCCATTCATTAGTTTTGCTTAGATGAATTTGCGTTATCCCTGTTGCTATTGCTGGATTACTATTACTATTACTATGTTAGGAAAGCAGTATTATCTGCAAATTTTGCAAGCGTAAGTTTATTGCTCGTTGGTAAGTCAGCTGTATATATCTGGCACAAAATCGGTCCAAGCACCTACCAATACCTTAAGGTACACCAGATATGACGGGGTAGAGTTTTGTATAGGCTTAACTAGACCTTACTAAATATTTCCTATTTTTAACTGATGATTTAAGCAGTTTGAAGTAAATGTAAGGTAGTTTTTCTTTAACTTGTACAGAAGTTCTCTGTGCCATACCTTGTCAAAAGCTTGAGAGGCATCTAAAAATGCTGCTGACTAACCTTAGTGCAGGACTCGTTCTTCGTACTCACAGCGATAGTTTCAGAGGTACTTTAAAATGCCCTCAAGTCGGTGAGTCTACGCCGAACGCTTACCTACTAAACCAGACCCTCCTCTGTCATCTAGCGATCAGGAAGCGGAATAGTCTGGAGTAAGGCTGGCATCACTTACAAAGTGCTACCTTTATTTATTAATTTTCCATTCATTCACATTCATACTCTATTCATCCGCAAGAAGGCTCCCTGTCTCGTTCCAAGTAGCGCGTAGAAGACTCTCATCGCTCTTAGTTCGCTATCATTCCCAGACGAGCATTTCCTTTTTCCCCACAGTTCGACTCGCGCATTCTAACTCATACAGTATGACATACTTTTCTAGCTTCACCTTTCAACATCTTTTACTCTTACCTTTGCCGTTGGTCCAGCTCTCTGTTATGTGTATGTTAGTCCAACCTGATTTATTTTCAATCATTCTCTCAATCATTTCTCTCATTGATCTATCTCCCTCTATTCATCTGCTGAAATCTATCATCGTATGTATAACCGTGTCCGAGTATTACACTATAGGCATCTATTGGTGCGAGTCCTTCCGATTCTAGAGAGATGGGCCCTAAATCACCTTTGTTTTGTGACCACATGCGTCAGGAAATAATCCAGTCGCCTGTGGCCACAGTCCACCCAATCTTTTATGTTCGGGATCAGCATTTTCGTCCACTGTGCCACATCCTCCGTATTGTTCTATTCTTATTGCCATATTTCAATTGGCCTTTCCCTTTTCGTTTTTCTCTCTGCTACAGTAAGGTCTGGGTCTCTTCTCGCATAGAGCTCTTTTCTTTCCACTATCAAAACATGCAACGAAACACATCTAGTGATGATCCACAAGGTTGCCGTTGTAGGCGCATGCCACTCGTAATAGACTTGTTCTGTCCACTCGTCTCATAAGACTTCTATAGGCCGTTATCTCTACCGCCTCGCTCCAGACTGGTACCGCGTAGGGGACGATCGACTTTACAACATTGTGTAAGACCCTCCTCCTTTCGGATTTGGATCCTCAAATGTTCGGCATCACCCTCCCCAACGCAGCCACACTATTCGCAGCCTTCCGGACCACCTAACTCACGTTCTCCTCCCATTTTCCATTCTGGTGCAATGTCACTCTTAGGTACTTTACTTGTTTCATGGGAGATACGCGCATTTTAATTTAATACTTTGCCTGTTCCTTGTCCCCTCTAGAATGATGGCTTCGGTTTTCTCTGCCGCAAGTTTCAGTCCGTCCTGCGTCATCCATGTCTTCACGACGCAGCCTGTGTTCCGAACCCGGTATTTGAGATCTGGCTCATACCGGGCCACTACCAGTACAGCAAAGTCATCAGCGAATGCAAAGGTGGTTTTCCCCCCTCCGTATTTACAGTGCATAACCACGACAGTGCCTTCATTACCCCGTTCCACTGCAGCGTATTAACATCAAACAACAAGGCCGCTCAGCGATGTTTATCAACTCTGTTGCGCAATGCTTCGAGTAGACTCATGATGGCATCAATCGTGCTTTTCCTTTCACAAAAACCAAATTACCTCCGAGATAAACCACCCGACCTCTCAGTGTGCTAATGATCAGCACACTCGCAGCATTCTTTCTTACAGCTTACTGATTCATGGAAGAAGACAGATGGGGCGATACTTTTCCCTAGCTTTGGGAAGCAGTATTAACCTCGATATCCTCCAAGGCTTAGGAAAGTTGTACTTCCAGCAGTGCAGTTATGTGTTCCAGAAGCCACGCAGACTCCACACGTCCTAGACCCTTCACCGCCTCAGGTGGTATCTGATCCAGTCCAAAGGACCTACGAGTTTTGAGTAAACCCAATGCCTCGACAAGTTCATCCCATGTAAAGTGTACAGCCCGTTCAGCTCCTTCATCCCTTCATACACCATGCTAACTGCCATCCGGAAAGAGCTCTCGTGTTACCTCAAGCTTCTTGTCCATAGGCATTTTGTAAGGAGGATACGCATGGAACTTCTTTATGACGATCTTGTATCCCTGACTCCAGTTGTCCTCATCCAGATTTTCATACAACTCTTTCCAGTGTCTTCTTATTCTGTACGGATTTTCCTTTTGACACTACTCTTGATACGCATGTATTATCAGAGAAGAGTTTCTTTACTTCCTCCGCCATTTCTTATCCTCCGACCAACTCCAGTAATATTCCTTGGTCTATAGTTTGTCTGATTTTTTTTATGTTTATTTTTTACATCTGTCATTAGATCCACAAACGATTTTTCTTTGGTTTTACTAATGATTACGACTCCATTTTGTCCTTTGTCTTATTTCGAGACTAGTTCTTATTGTTGGTTATAATCTGTGAACCTGTTCTATTGTAGCAGGTTAGTTAGGAAATCCGAATTGATGGTCAGATATAAAACCCCTTTGCTTAATAAAAGTTTTTTTAAAAACCTTAGAAATGTCTAGGAGCAGATTAATTGGTCGGTAAGAGTTGACATCTTTTGGATCTTTAAGGAGATTTTATAGGCAAAAAGCTATGTTCTTTACCTTTCAAGAATGTAAAAAAAATCAAAACAGAATAAGCTGTAGGTACGTCTTCTCGGATTTTTCATCAGCTACCCCTCATATTTCTTTTAGAAGATTCCAATGTCTGTATAATATTTTTTCGGCTTTTTTATTTATTGACTGGGGTACTAGTAGTCCAATGTCGTTAAAGTGGTCTTTTTAGATAAATTTTTAAAGTTACGTAGCAGAAGCTAAATGGCGAATCCATTAGAGAACTGTGGCACATACATTTGTTTGTCACCCTATCTAACCACTCAAACAACCAAAAATCGAACCCAAAGGATTAAATTAACCTGTTTAAATTGTTTATGATATTTTGTTATATTGAAATATTGTAAAGACTTTTAGCATTAAGTTTTTAATCCCTCCTATACTTCAAGAGCTATGAAAAGCTCATAATCAGTATGTTTATTAGCCGTAAATAACATTTCTTCCTATTTTAGGATAAGACCTTAGTCTTTATCGTAACCTTGGAGGTAAGCGAACTTCATAAAGTAATTAATAGTTTGAGAAATAAAGTCGAGAGCTATGCAAACTAAAAATTGTAACAAGTTTCTAGTTGGCTGGCAATGAAGAGCTTTAAAATATGTGCTGTTCAGCTACATGTTTATAGTATTTTGCGGGAAAGTTTATCTGGCCGCAGTCGAGAGTAGCGACTTTTGCTGGTAAAGTAGTGAATTAGAGTTGTAGCTCTTGGGGATGATGAGAAAAGTTTTACCCTTCTCTCGGGCAACGACCACTTGAAATATAATGACGACAAAAAAGGGAGAAATAAATGCATTTAGAGTCTTAACGACGTAACTTTCTGACAAGTAAAGGGACGAAGAGTTTAAATTAATGTTTATTAAAAGTCGGTAAATCTATCGATTAACAAATATGGTAAGTCTTATATAAAACTTTCAGACCATAGAAAACAGTAAAGTTTTATTAAACGTTGAAAAAACTCGGTACAGTTATTTAAAAAATAAGTGCAGCACCTCCTTTTATTTCCAAGGATATATATATATATATATATATATATATATATATATATATATATATATATATATATATATATATATATATATGTATATATATATATATATATATATATATATATATATATATATATATATATATTTATATAGTTCAGCTCAACAGGCCTCAAAGGCCCAAGGCTTCAACGGTTTTCTTCCATTTCTTTCTATCTTGTGCTAAGTTTTTCCAATCTTGTACCCGCAGCGACTTCAGATCTTCTTTTGCCGACTCCAGCCATTTTCTTCGGGGGCGGCCTCTTTTTCTTTTTGTACCAGCCTCCGTGTTTACTAATTCATTGGGAACTCTTCCTGCCTTCATTCTTGCTATATGCCCGAGCCATCTTAATCTTTGAATTTTCGCGAGTCTTGTTATTTTTGGTTGTCCATATATTTGCATTATTTCTTCATTCGTTCTTCTTCGCCAGATGTTCCCCTCTTTTACACCTCCGTATATCCTTCTAAGAATTTTTCGTTCCCATCATTTCCAAGGATATCATACATAATTACTTCCAAAAGATTTTGTGGTGACATCTGTTTTTGGTTAACTATATAATGAATAAAAATGCAATTTAAGTTTGTTTAGCAGTAAATAGTTGACTGCAATTAGTACCGACTGTAAACATACTGGGTTCACCGATAATAGTATAAAAGGTTTGGTTTAGGGTAAAATTTAAATATGTTTCTTAGTAAAATTTGTTAATCCTCATTTCTTAATATTGATTTAATTGCGCACAATCCAAACTCATTATAATTTAATTAATACGTATAATGCTTATATTGACGAAACTGTACTGAGAAGAGGGTTTTTAGGACGGGGTTGCTAATCACCTTGTAAGTGGTTTTCAGGTATTTAATAATAAGTTTATGGGACTGAACACCAACCAGTATTTAAATACGAATTCTTCATAAATTTTATATCTTCATAAAGTGTTAAGTAGTATTACTCATTTTATTCATTACGTTTTTTACCATTATGTGGCGTCCGCCTAATAATAATAATAATAATAATAATGGGACGTCTTCTAGTAATCCGATAAAGAAAAAACATTTACCTGTAGGATTTGACACAACTTCCGCTACAAGTGAAATATGCGATTTGATGAAAATATCTCTGACCCCAGAAAAAAGAATTACATCAAATCCCATAGAAACAAGAAAAAAACGTAAAGATTCCAGTTCTACCGAATGTATGGACGGAGTCGATAAGGACTTGATACGTCGAGAAGTCCATACCATGTACGAAGAGCAACGCATATCAACATTAACAGCTCTGAAGCAAGGGCTCAATGTTGACGAAACCCAAATAAGCTGTAGTCTCACCAGCTTATGGAAAATTTTGAAAAGTATGTGCTTTCGATATCGTATAATTGACAAAACACAAGTAATTATGGAATCTCATAGATTGAGATTCCGTATGAGATATGAGTATATATTTGCCGATTCATCCGGTAAATTCACAGTAAAATCACAAAATTGTTGGATTCCAAATGTCCTGTGGCTTTTTGCACAGAATATTAAAGACTTCTGCATCGACTACCATTAAGATACAACGACAGAACTTTTTGAAAAATGGTTCAAAAATAGTCTTATGCTAAACATTTCTTAGAATAGTGTGATAGTAATGAACAACGCAAGGTATCACAGTGGTCAACTAAGTAAGGCTTCAAACTCGAATTATACGAAATTAAAAATTTAAAATTACATGAATACGAATGATATATATTTTGAAAAATGTTACACCAAACAAGAGCTATTAGCTATAACATGAGGCACGAATGTTAACTCTCTTCTGTTACCGCCAAAGAATGTAGCGTAGAACTTTTTTATTAATTTTAAACTGTTTGTCCTTGTTCTAGTGTAGTGTTTATACAATTTTATGTTACCATCAATGTTTATTACATTCCACGCTTGCTGGATAGCCCATATTTGACGAAATGCCCCTGAAGATGCTATATTAAGCAAAAGTACTTGGGCAAGATTTTATTAAACTTGTGCTCTATATAATTGCCTTAATTTCCAAAGTTCATTTATTCGAGCATTCAACCTCATATCGACAATTTAAAATTGTTTTCGTATATACTTCTGTAAACTTGTTGACAAATATCTATTTTTCAGTGAGTCACCCGTATCAACAGTTTAGGGATTTGCATACATAATGTGCTATCAATGTGATGGACTATCTATCTATGATGGAAATGGAGTATTATAGTTGCGACTTTCTCTTCATGTGTTATCTGTTATTTCTAATTTTCTGCATCTGTCTTTGGCTGTTTTTGTATAAATATGTAAACAGTGTCACCGTGCTAATCTGGGTGGTTGAGTCCGGGCGACGAGAGGGTGTCCGATTCACACTGAGCTGGTGCTCTCACCGGCGAGGTTTCTCCTTCCGAAGGCATAGTTTGCGAAAGTGTCGGTGGTAGAACGTCCAGCGACGGGACTAGGACACTGATCCTACGTCGCTCTTCCTCCTTGAGACTTTCGGGAAACTCCTTGTATTTCGGCTTAACCCGAGCACGTCGAATCTGTTTCTTAGTATTATCCGGAAAAATTTTCATTAAATACTTAAGGATGAATCGGCCCTCGTACCGGAATTCCTTCTGCCCCATTCGAATGAGATCCTGGTTGGTAAATCTGACGAGCCTACCGGGATTCTCGTACTTCCGCTCAAGCTCCACATTGTACGCATCAGGATAATCGCGGCTTATGTGTTGACGCACTCCAGTCCAATACTTGAATGCGCGTTTACAAATGTCGCAGACGTTGTCGTCATCTTGTCTAGGTTCTCAGCAGCGTAGCCTCCGTATGTTAGTGTCCATACCGGCCTGCGTAGTGAAATTAGTACCACAGACGCAGATGACCATCTTGTTCGATGGTTAGTAGAATAGCTGTATGAGTAGGAAAAGTAACTTATCAACCACTTAGATAAGTTGAGATCTGCGTTATTCTAAAAACTAGGAAGCTGAAAAAGCATACAGTCTTAAAGAGAGAGTTTGAAAACCAGACTGGGTAGTAACTGCACTGGTGCGCGGAGTCAAGGATACCACAGGATCCTTGCAAAAGTATTAAGTATCTTATTGCTTTTTTTACTTTTATGTTTTTTTGATACTGTGTTGTTGTTTTATATATTCGACTAGTCTCTAGCCATCTACAAAGGTCCAGGTTATCTTGTGTAGGTTTTTGTGTTCAAAAAAGGTGCTAGGGACAATCATATTTAGTACTGCTGCTAAGTTTATCAGTAGTAATGCATTATTGCTAATGATGTTATGCGGGCTATTTTTTCTTTTGTGGCATGAAAAGATGCTCCTGTCCCATTTTTGCCTTCATGTCACCTAATACAATATTAATGTAATTTCTAAGACATCTTCTGTAGGCTTGCTCTTAGTCTTCGAAGAACCGTTATCACAGTTATAACAAATATCATATCCTGTTAATTGGGGGGAAACGAATTACAGTAAACACGCTTGATTTCTTAAAATTTAAAATTAGGAAAATTTGAAGTTTGTTAGTGGGATGAATTTGTATGAATGAATGTTGATTGGTTAGAGAGTACTAGGGAAGGAAATAGGACAGTCGACTTAAAAATTGAACCAGGAGATTTACATTATTGTGTTTTTAAGATCCAGAACGAGAAGTCTATTTTAAGAACAGTGTGTGGAATTAATATTGTGTTTTCAAGATCAAAAACGAGAAGCCCATTTTAAGAACAGTGTGTGGAATCATTATTTTGTTTTTAAGATTCAGAACGAGAAGTTCACTTTAAGAACACTGTGTCGAATCAATTATGTTTTTAAGATACGGAACGAGAAATCCACTTTAAGAACAGTGTGTGAAACAGAAGTATAGGTTTTTGTGTGTAAGTTTAAGTTGGTGAGCAGAATAGTTGTAGACGAATCAAGACCCAGGTCGAGAATCCGGAGAGACTCCTGAATCTGTAAGAAAAGGAAAATAGTAGTATACAGTTTGTACAATATAACCATTAGAGGCGGGAGACGCAATTTGCGAAAAGAGTCCCATTATTATTATTGTGAAACGAGTCGGAGATGTTTTTTTTATTTAGGAGGAAAACTGAACGAGTGCTGCTTTTGTGTAACAGTTTTTGGAGGGAGAAAGTAGAGCCACGCGTGTTAGACAGTATTTTGGGAACACAATCCGGAGACTGTCAGTATCTGTTGGGAGACATCGCAGAAAGAAGATAAAAAAGCTCAGTCAATTTGTTTGTGGAATAAGCGTTGTATGTACACCATATATTTTATTTAAACTCATGTCATAAAGCAATTGATAAAAAAGAATTGAATTCCTAAGTCAGAAAATTTGCATATAATAGAATTTGTTTGTTTTTAAGAAAGTTAATGAGAACACTTATGCAGTATATTAAATAAATTGAGTTTATAAGGGAAATAACAGGATTATGTTTTCTTTTGCTTCGAGGCATAGATAATTTAGTATATACAATTGATGTTGATAGTTATATATGGTATTGAAATAAATGGTGATTGTTTTTAAAAGGTTATAAATTGTGTTATAATATTTATTCTCTTTGTCTATCCTAATGAAAGCCAACATCTAGAAAATACTGGAAGACACGAATTAAAAGTAAAATAAATCTTATTGTGTAGTGAAGAAACCTGAGAAATTTTATATTATTTGATCTAGTTTAAATCTAAATAAATAAATCCAAAGGTAAGATTAATACTATTTCAAAAATTAAGATTAGACTCGACAGGCTTCCAGATTGATCCACTGTTCCACACTGTATGTAAAAGAATGTACGTGATTTAAAAAAAAGTGTATCTCGCAGCATATTTATCTTTATTAAGTCCTATTTAAAAAACAAAAAAAAAAGGAAATGAACTGCTGATGTGTCTCGTGTGGTTCCCACTTCGCTATTCGTGACTTAAATGTTGTAACTTGCACCGCATAAAAAGTGTAATATCAAAGGCAACAATTTTCTATATCGTTTGCTAACGGCTGCGAACAAAAGGGCCACAAAGGATGTCTCCTCCTGTTCCCCCATGTCACCTCCATTCAAAAGCTCGAAACTACGTTGACACCAGATTTCCTTAGAGACGCCAGCTGGCCGTAGAATACGTAATATTGTATGTGTACATCTACATTTCTATTTTGTAAAATAAGAAGATGACAGACAGCGGTGTATTGTGTTTGTTACTTCAAAACAATTCAGTAAAGTTGTTGGTAAATTTGGTGACACTAAAATGAAGCAACGATAACAACAATACCACATTCTTGACAGTGAATTCTACCTAATTTTTTAAAATTTTTATTGTAATTTAGCACAGTAATAATGTGCCTAAAAACTGGCTTTATATATTTATGGGTACTATATTTTAACATCTACCGAAGAATATAATTTAAATGAGGCCATTATTTGCAAAAATCGCTAATCGACAAAAGTTACGAAAATTATTTTTTTTGTTAAGTTTATTTCAATTTTAAATAGGAACCGAATGATATAATCAGAATTTCCCAAAACTCGTTCTTTAGCATAACAATTCTATCGAGAAACTTCCAGTTATTTGCAGAACTCTCTCTTTGCTTTGAACGTTTACCTGCAAAACTTGCTGTTTGCTCTATCTCCAATGAAATTGGCCGGTTATTTCACGTGACGAACACGCTATTACAACAGCTGTGTTTCAGTGTTTCAACTGTGAACGAATTTTCAGTAGTTTGTAATTATTCTAGCGAATAGATAGTTGTATTTTGGCGAATTAGGAACATTTTTTTTATTGTTATGGAGTTATTAAGTGAAAATAGTTGTTCTGTATATTAAAATTTATAATTTTAGACTTGTGCGACAATCGTTTAATTTTTATGGACTTTTGTTTTTTTTTCGCGATAAAAAGTTGAGTAGGGCTACACACAAAG
>OU898276.1:162018293-162096293 GCA_918026665.1 Diabrotica balteata
GATCTTCTCCGTTTTCATTTGGTAAAATATAAATCCTCGTTTTTTCTCTTCTGGAATTTTGGTTCGAAGTATATGTTCCTAATTTATTTTGAACTTTGATTAAAGAATATAAGTAAGATGTTTGCAAATCGAACGTACCCAGAGAATAGAAATGTGTATGCAAATCTCTTTGATGATCATGTGAAATTAAACTTGTACATTTGAGTTTACAGCTGCAGTCAACAGCGTTGAATGTTTTGGCTTTAACAGTTTTATTCAATTTTGTTTTATGCTCCATACCAGAACACCGTTTGAATTTGTTAGAGTTCCTTTGCCATATTTCAGTTTACGAACTCGCTTCTTAGTTTGAACTGCTCGATATCGTGGTGTATTTCTGTGACGGCAATTCCATTTCATCATCAGTGGGCACGTACTCCGATCCAGAATCTTGATATGGTTCCGATTCTGACGATTCTGTAATGAAAAGATAATCTAGATAATCTACTTTCAGTCAGTGCAATAGTGGACTAAGCCACAAAATTAATCTAAACAACATAACCTACAGAATAAATGGTTTTAAGTATAACCTTATTTCTACTTCTCTATCTATCTAATTAGCCTTCTTCGGTCCATCTTTGGACATAGGCCTCCCCAATCCTTTTCCATGGTACGTTAAAATTAAAACTAGCCATTTTTGGGTTAGTCCACTATGCTTCTAGTATCCTCAATTTTAAAGCAAAAATTAATAATATCAAATCAAAAATGTAAGGTTAGAAATTAAGATGTGATCTTTAACGCCAACGCCAACCGAAAGTTTATAAATGCAGTCTATGATAGCCAGCGCCAACGCCAACGTAAAGTTTATAAATCAGCCTTTATATTGTTTTTAACATAAGTTTTGTCATCGGTTATCGATTAATTAAACGGTTTCAGTTTTATTTATTTTAGTTCTGTCCTTTTTCTGCTTTTATTACAGCTTGATATAAATATATTTTATCCAGCAATAAAGTAATATGTAGTGTATTTAATATATGAATTATTTTATTATCTTTTCGTTTTCATTTTGAATTCATTTAAAATTCTATAGAAATCGTTAGTTTCATACGTTCTGATAGATTTTAAATCTAGCATTGTATTAATAAATCAACGGACCGATGTAGAATAAAAAAATATTTTATTACAGGTATGAAAATCAAAATTGCTTTAATCTTTTCATCAGCGACGGAAATGAAAAAAAAAATGTACTCGTATTAATAGACCCAATCAAAAAATGTCCCAAAATCGATTCATTCCAAATTCCAGATTGATTGGAATAATTGCGAAGTTTGGCAGGCCGGATACAATACCGTTTTGTTTGTCGAACAAAAAAACACGACATTTGTTGATGAATTTCGATTTTATTTGATTATTTTTGCCGAAACGAAAGTTATTACCTACTTTTTTACACGCGCGCCTTCTGGCTCGCCGAATTGGGTAAAACAACACGTGAAATTAAAAAAGAGGTAAAGGGATACGTATCGTCACAAAGTTCGTTAGTATTAGCGATTTTGTGTGGCCTCTGTTTCGTTTCACACCTGAGTTTTGCAACAAGGACCGGGCATCATCAGCTAAATTGACATTCACAAAACAGGGTAAAAATTTTAACGAAATTGTATACAAATGAAAAATGGGTCTACCACTCTACTTAATTATACACTAGAAGTAAAAAAAAACATAAAAATGGTAATACTGGTAATGCTTTTATTGGCAAAAATTCATCGGTTTTTTTTTTGTTTATTTTTGGGGGCTTAACTTTTTTTCACCAATTTTTTTTATTAACATCTAAGATTTTAAACTTTTTGCCTTTCGATATTTTTTTATTAACATTCAAGATTTTTTACAATCTGTTTCACAATAAAAACTATAAGTAAAATATTGGCTTGTTTACCGGTGGGATGCGCACATATACAGATACGCCAACAAGATAAAGTGCGTAGCTTCCACTACTATAGACACTGTCATAAACGGTTTGGTAGTCCAAGGGATCATATCGCTTCAATCTTTTTGCTTGTTAGTTGTTAAAAATATTGTATGCCAGGGTGTTAGGATGCACGCGTAACCTGTTTTGATATTGTTCAGAAATTATTTTGCACCCTTCAGAGACTATTAGTACCTGCAGATCTCTATACAAGACGTTCATGGTGTATCCAGTCTGGATATACCAAGGGGCGTTAGCGATTGTTCTTAGGGTTTTATCATTAGAATAACTTTCTAATCCCCAGACCTGCGAACCATATGACTAAACGGGTTTTATTATTACTTTGTATATTAACAGCTTAATATTAATTGATAGGTGTGAGTTTTATTACAGCGTACAGTAAAGTTTTCTGTATAAAATTTCCAGTTTAGTCTTTTCGTTTATATATGTCTGGTCCATGGTAACGGATGTGCATCACAGTTAACTTGTGGACATACACCTCCTCTTAGACTAAATTTAATTATGTGTAGATTTTGAGGAGTTTACTCTAATTCCAAGAGTTTAAGCCATTCATTAGTTTTGGTTAGATTAATTTGCGTTATTCCTGATGATATTGCTGGATTACTATTAGATGTTAGGAGAGCAGTATTATCTGCAAATTTTGCAAGCGTAAGTTTATTGCTCGTTGGTAAGTCAGCTGTATATATCTGGCACAAAATCGGTCCAAGCACCTACCAATACCTTAAGGTACACCAGATATGACGGGGTAGAGTTTTGTATAGGCTTAACTAGACCTTACTAAATATTTCCTATTTTTAACTGATGATTTAAGCAGTTTGAAGTAAATGTAAGGTAGTTTTTCTTTAACTTGTACAGAAGTTCTCTGTGCCATACCTTGTCAAAAGCTTGAGAGGCATCTAAAAATGCTGCTGACTAACCTTAGTGCAGGACTCGTTCTTCGTACTCACAGCGATAGTTTCAGAGGTACTTTAAAATGCCCTCAAGTCGGTGAGTCTACGCCGAACGCTTACCTACTAAACCAGACCCTCCTCTGTCATCTAGCGATCAGGAAGCGGAATAGTCTGGAGTAAGGCTGGCATCACTTACAAAGTGCTACCTTTATTTATTAATTTTCCATTCATTCACATTCATACTCTATTCATCAGCAAGAAGGCTCCCTGTCTCGTTCCAAGTAGCGCGTAGAAGACTCTCATCGCTCTTAGTTCGCTATCATTCCCAGACGAGCATTTCCTTTTTCCCACAGTTCGACTCGCGCATTCTAACTCATACAGTCTGACATACTTTTCTAGCTTCACCTTTCAACATCTTTTACTCTTACCTTTGCCGTTGGTCCAGCTCTCTGTTATGTGTATGTTAGTCCAACCTGATTTATTTTCAATCATTCTCTCAATCATTTCTCTCATTGATCTATCTCCCTCTATTCATCTGCTGAAATCTATCATCGTATGTATAACCGTGTCCGAGTATTACACTATAGGCATCTATTGGTGCGAGTCCTTCCGATTCTAGAGAGATGGGCCCTAAATCACCTTTGTTCTGTGACCACATGCGTCAGAAAATAATCCAGTCGCCTGTGGCCACAGTCCACCCAATCTTTTATGTTCGGGATCAGCATTTTCGTCCACTGTGCCACATCCTCCGTATTGTTCTATTCTTATTGCCATATTTCAATTGGCCTTTCCCTTTTCGTTTTTCTCTCTGCACAGTAAGGTCTGGGTCTCTTCTCGCATAGAGCTCTTTTCTTTCCACTATCAAAACATGCAACGAAACACATCTAGTGATGATCCACAAGGTTGCCGTTGTAGGCGCATGCCACTCGCAACAGACTTGTTCTGTCCACTCGTCTCATAAGACTTCTATAGGCCGTTATCTCTACCGCCTCGCTCCAGACTGGTACCGCGTAGGGGACGATCGACTTTACAACACTGTGTAAGACCCTCCTCCTTTCGGATTTGGATCCTCAAATGTTCGGCATCACCCTCCCCAATGCAGCCACACTATTCGCAGCCTTCCGGACCACCTAACTCACGTGCTCCTCCCATTTTCCATTCTGGTGCAATGTCACTCTTAGGTACTTTACTTGTTTCATGGGAGATACGCGCATTTTAATTCAATACTTTGCCTGTTCCTTGTCCCCTCAGAATGATGGCGTCGGTTTTCTCTGCCGCAAGTTTCAGTCCATCCTGCGTCATCCATTTCTTCACGACGCAGCCTGTGTTCCGAACCTGGTATTTGAGATCTGGCTCATACCGGGCCACTACCAGTACAGCAAAGTTATCAGCGAATGCAAAGGTGGTTTTCCCCCTCCGTATTTACAGTGCATAACCACGATAGTGCCTTCATTACCTCGTTCCACTGCAGCGTATTGAAGCATTAACACAACAACAGCAGGCCACTCAGCGATGTTTATCAACTCTGTTGCGCAATGCTTCGAGTAGACTCATGATGGCATCAATCGTGCTTTTCCTTTCACAAAAACCAAATTACCTCCGAGATAAACCACCCGACCTCTCAGTGTGCTAATGATCAGCACACTCGCAGCATTCTTTCTTACAGCTTACTGATTCATGGAAGAAGACAGATGGGGCGATACTTTTCCCTAGCTTTGGGAAGCAGTATTAACCTCGATATCCTCCAAGGCTTAGGAAAGTTGTACTTCCAGCAGTGCAGTTATGTGTTCCAGAAGCCACGCAGACTCCACACGTCCTAGACCCTTCACCGCCTCAGGTGGTATCTGATCCAGTCCAGAGGACCTACGAGTTTTGAGTAAACCCAATGCCTCGACAAGTTCATCCCATGTAAAGTGTACAGCCCGTTCAGCTCCTTCATCCCTTCATACACCATGCCATACTGCCATCCGGAAAGAGCTCTCGTGTTACCTCAAGCTTCTTGTCCATAGGCATTTTGTAAGGAGGATACGCATGGAACTTCTTTATGACGATCTTGTATCCCTGACTCCAGTTGTCCTCATCCAGATTTTCATACAACTCTTTCCAGTGTCTTCTTATTCTGTACGGATTTTCCTTTTGACACTACTCTTGATACGCATGTATTATCAGAGAAGAGTTTCTTTACTTCCTCCGCCATTTCTTATCCTCCGACCAACTCCAGTAATATTCCTTGGTCTATAGTTTGTCTGATCTTTTTTATGTTTATTTTTTACTTCTGTCATTAGATCCACAAACGATTTTTCTTTGGTTTTACTAATGATTACGACTCCATTTTGTCCTTTGTCTTATTTCGAGACTAGTTCTTATTGTTGGTTATAATCTGTGAACCTGTTCTATTGTAGCATGTTAGTTAGGAAATCCGAATTGATGGTCAGATATAAAACCCCTTTGCTTAATAAAAGTTTTTTTAAAAACCTTAGAAATGTCTAGGAGCAGATTAATTGGTCGGTAAGAGTTGACATCTTTTGGATCTTTAAGGAGATTTTATAGGCAAAAAACTATGTTCTTTACCTTTCAAGAATGTAAAAAAAAATCAAAACAAAATAAGCTGTAGGTACGTCTTCTCGGATTTTTCATCAGCTACCCCTCATATACCTTTTAGAAGATTCCAATGTCTGTATAATATTTTTTCGGCTTTTTTATTTATTGACTGGGGTATAGTAGTCCAATGTCGTTAAAGTGGTCTTTTTAGATAAATTTTTAAAGTTACGTAGCAGAAGCTAAATGGCGAATCCATTAGAGAACTGTGGCACATACATTTGTTTGTCACCCTATCTAACCATTCAAACAACCAAAAATCGAACCCAAAGGATTAAATTAACCTGTTTAAATTGTTTATGATATTTTGTTATATTGAAATATTGTAAAGACTTTTAGCATTAAATTTTTAATCCCTCCTATACTTCAAGAGCTATGAAAAGCTCATAATAAGTATGTTTATTAGCCGTAAATAACATTTCTTCTTATTTTAGGATAAGACCTTAGTCTTTATCGTAACCTTGGAGGTAAGCGAACTTCATAAAGTAATTAATAGTTTGAGAAATAAAGTCGAGAGCTATGCAAACTAAAAATTGTAACAAGTTTCTAGTTGGCTGGCAATGAAGAGCTTTAAAATATGTGCTGTTCAGCTACATGTTTATAGTATTTTGCGGGAAAGTTTATCTGGCCGCAGTCGAGAGTAGCGACTTTTGCTGGTAAAGTAGTGAATTAGAGTTGTAGCTCTTGGGGATGATGAGAAAAGTTTTACCCTTCTCTCGGGCAACGACCACTTGAAATATAATGACGACAAAAAAGGGAGAAATAAATGCATTTAGAGTCTTAACGACGTAACTTTCTGACAAGTAAAGGGACGAAGAGTTTAAATTAATGTTTATTAAAAGTCGGTAAATCTATCGATTAACAAATATGGTAAGTCTTATATAAAACTTTCAGACTACAGAAAACAGTAAAGTTTTATTAAACGTTGAAAAAACTCGGTACAGTTATTTAAAAAATAAGTGCAGCACCTCCTTTTATTTCCAAGGATATCATACATAATTACTTCCAAAAGATTTTGTGGTGACATCTGTTTTTGATTAACTATATGATGAATATAAATGCAATTTAAGTTTGTTTAGCAGTAAATGGTTGACTGCAATTAGTACCGACTATAAACATACTGGGTTCACCGATAATAGTATAAAAGGTTTGGTTTAGGGTAAAATTTAAATATGTTTCTTAGTAAAATTTGTTAATCCTCATTTCTTAATATTGATTTAATTGCGTACAATCCAAACTCATTATAATTTAATTAATACGTATAATGCTTATATTGACGAAACTGTACTGAGAAGAGGGTTTTTAGGACGGGGTTGCTAATCACCTTGTAAGTGGTTTTCAGGTATTTAATAATAAGTTTATGGGACTGAACACCAACCAGTATTTAAATACGAATTCTTCATAAATTTTTTTTGTCTTTATGTATGACGCTAAGTGTTAAGTAGTATTACTCATTTTATTCATTACGTTTTTTACCATTATGTGGCGTCCGCCTAATAATAATAATAATGGGACGTCTTCTAGTAATCCGATAAAGAAAAAACATTTACCTGTAGGATTTGACACAACTTCCGCTACAAGTGAAATATGCGATTTGATGAAAATATCTCTGACCCCAGAAAAAAGAATTACATCAAATCCCATAGAAACAAGAAAAAAACGTAAAGATTCCAGTTCTACCGAATGTATGGACGGAGTCGATAAGGACTTGATACGTCGAGAAGTCCATACCATGTACGAAGAGCAACGCATATCAACATTAACAGCTCTGAAGCAAGGGCTCAATGTTGACGAAACCCAAATAAGCTGTAGTCTCACCAGCTTATGGAAAATTTTGAAAAGTATGTGCTTTCGATATCGTATAATTGACAAAACACAAGTAATTATGGAATCTCATAGATTGAGATTCCGTATGAGATATGAGTATATATTTGCCGATTCATCCGGTAAATTCACAGTAAAATCACAAAATTGTTGGATTCCAAATGTCCTGTGGCTTTTTGCACAGAATATTAAAGACTTCTGCATCGACTACCATTAAGATACAACGACAGAACTTTTTGAAAAATGGTTCAAAAATAGTCTTATGCTAAACATTTCTTAGAATAGTGTGATAGTAATGTACAATGCAAGCTATCACAGTGGCCAACTAAGTAAGGCTTCAAACTCGAATAATACGAAATTAAAAATTTAAAATTACATGAATACGAATGATATATATTTTGAAGAATGTTACACCAAACAAGAGCTATTAGCTATAACATGAGGCACGAATGTTATCTCTCTCCTGTTACCGCCAAAGAATGTAGCGTAGAACTTTTTTATTAATTTTAAACTGTTTGTCCTTGTTCTAGTGTAGTGTTTATACAATTTTATGTTACCATCAATGTTTATTACATTCTACGCTTGCTGGATAGCCCATATTTGACGAAATGCCCCTGAAGATGCTATATTAAGCAAAAGTACTTGGGCAAGATTTTATTAAACTTGTGCTCGATATAATTGCCTTAATTTTCAAAGTTCATTTATTCGAGCATTCAACCTCATATCAACAATTTAAAATTGTTTTCCTATATACTTCTGTAAACTTGTTGACAAATATCTATTTTTCAGTGAGTCACCCGTATCAACAGTTTAGGGATTTGCATACATAATGTGCTATCAATGTGATGGACTATCTATCTATGATGGAAATGGAGTATTATAGTTGCGACTTTCTCTTCATCTGTTATCTGTTATTTCTAATTTTCTGCATCTGTCTTTGGCTGTTTTTGTATAAATATGTAAACAGTGTCACCGTGCTAATCTGGGTGGTTGAGTCCGGGCGACGAGAGGGTGTCCGATTCACACTGAGCTGGTGCTCTCACCGGCGAGGTTTCTCCTTCCGAAGTGGCATAGTTTGCGAAAGTGTCGGTGGTAGAAGGTCCAGCGACGGGACTAGGACACCGATCCTACGTCGCTCTTCCTCCTTGAGACTTTCGGGAAACTCCTTGTATTTCGGCTTAACCCGAGCACGTCGAATCTGTTTCTTAGTATTATCCGGAAAAATTTTCATTGAATACTTAAGGATGAATCGGCCCTCGTACCGGAATTCCTTCTGCCCCATTCGAATGAGATCCTGGTTGGTAAATCTGACGAGCCTACCGGGATTCTCGTACTTCCGCTCAAGCTCCACATTGTACGCATCAGGATAATCGCGGCTTATGTGTTGACGCACTCCAGTCCAATACTTGAATGCGCGTTTACAAATGTCGCAGACGTTGTCGTCATCTTGTCTAGGTTCTCGGCAGCGTAGCCTCCGTATGTTAGTGTCCATACCGGCCTGCGTAGCGAAATTAGTACCACAGACGCAGATGACCATCTTGTTCGATGGTTAGTAGAATAGCTGTATGAGTAGGAAAAGTAACTTATCAACCACTTAGATAAGTTGAGATCTGCGTTATTCTAAAAACTAGGAAGCTGAAAGGGCATACAGTCTTAAAAGAGTTTGAAAACCAGACTGGATAGTAACTGCACTGGTGCGCGGAGTCAAGGATACCACAGGATCCTTGCAAAAGTATTAAGTATCTTATTGCTTTTTTTACTTTTATGTTTTTTTGATACTGTGTTGTTGTTTTATATATTCGACTAGTCTCTAGCCATCTGCAAAGGTCCAGGTTATCTTGTGTAGGTTTTTGTGTTCAAAAAAGGTGCTAGGGACAATCATATTTAGTACTGCTGCTAAGTTTATCAGTAGTAATGCATTATCGCTAATGATGTTATGGGGCTATTTTTTCATTTTGTGGCATGAAAAGATGCTCCTGTCCTATTTTTGCCTTCATGTCACCTAATACAATATTAATGTAATTTCTAAGACATCTTCTGTAGGCTTGCTCTTAGTCTTCGAAGAACCGTTATCACAGTTATAACCAATATCATATCCTGTTAATTGGGGGGAAACGAATTACAGTAAACACGCTTGATTTCTTAAAATTTAAAATTAGGAAAATTTGAAGTTTGTTAGTGGGATGAATTTGTATGAATGAATGTTGATTGGTTAGAGAGTACTAGGGAAGGAAATAGGACAGTCGACTTAAAAATTGAACCAGGAGATTTACATTATTGTGTTTTTAAGATCCAGAACGAGAAGTCCATTTTAAGAACAGTGTGTGGAATTAATATTGTGTTTTCAAGATCAAAAACGAGAAGCCCATTTTAAGAACAGTGTGTGGAATCATTATTTGTTTTAAGATTCAGAACGAGAAGTCACTTTAAGAACACTGTGTCGAATCAATTATGTTTTTAAGATACAGAACGAGAAATCCACTTTAAGAACAGTGTGTGAAACAGAAGTATAGGTTTTTGTGTGTAAGTTTAAGTTGGTGAGCAGAATAGTTGTAGACGAATCAAGACCCAGGTCGAGAATCCGGAGAGACTCCTGAATCTGTAAGAAAAGGAAAATAGTAGTATACAGTTTGTACAATATAACCATTAGAGGCGGGAGACGCAATTTGCGAAAAGAGTCCCATTATTATTATTGTGAAACGAGTCGGAGATGTTTTTTTTATTTAGGAGGGAAACTGAACGAGTGCTGCTTTTGTGTAACAGTTTTTGGAGGGAGAAAGTAGAGCCACGCGTGTTAGACAGTATTTTGGGAACACAATCCGGAGACTGTCAGTATCTGTTGGGAGACATCGCAGAAAGAAGATAAAAAAGGTCAGTCAATTTGTTTGTGGAATAAGCGTTGTATGTACACCATATATTTTATTTAAACTCATGTCATAAAGCAATTGATAAAAAAGAATTGAATTCCTAAGTCAGAAAATTTGCATATAATAGAATTTGTTTGTTTTTAAGAAAGTTAATGAGAACACTTATGCAGTATATTAAATAAATTGATTTTATAAGGGAAATAACAGGATTATGTTTTCTTTTGCTTCGAGGCATAGATAATTTAGTATATACAATTGATGTTGATAGTTATATATGGTATTGAAATAAATGGTGATTGTTTTTAAAAGGTTATAAATTGTGTTATAATATTTATTCTCTTTGTCTATCCTAATGAAAGCCAGCATCTAGAAAATACTGGAAGCCACGAATTAAAAGTAAAATAAATCTTATTGTGTAGTGAAGAAACCTGAGAAATTTTATATTATTTGATCTAGTTTAAATCTAAATAAATAAATCCAAAGGTAAGATTGATACTATTTCAAAAATTAAGATTAGACTCGACAGGCTTCCGGATTGATCCACTGTTCCACACTGTATGTAAAAGAATGTACGTGATTTAAAAAAAAAGTGTGTCTCGCAGCATATTTATCTTTATTAAGTCCTATTTAAAAAACAAAAAAAAAAGGAAATGAACTGCTGATGTGTCTCGTGTGGTTCCCACTTCGCTATTCGTGACTTAAATGTTGTAACTTGCACCGCATAAAAAGTGTAATATCAAAGGCAACAATTTTCTATATCGTTTGCTAACGGCTGCGAACAAAAGGGCCACAAAGGATGTCTCCTCCTGTTCCCCCATGTCACCTCCATTCAAAAGCTCGAAACTACGTTGACACCAGATTTCCTTAGAGACGCCAGCTGGCCGTAGAATACGTAATATTGTATGTGTACATCTACATTTCTATTTTGTAAAATAAGAAGATGACAGACAGCGGTGTATTGTGTTTGTTACTTCAAAACAATTCAGTAAAGTTGTTGGTAAATTTGGTGACACTAAAATGAAGCAACGATAACAACAATACCACATTCTTGACAGTGAATTCTACCTAATTTTTTAAAATTTTTATTGTAATTAGCACAGTAATAATGTGCCTAAAAACTGGCTTTATATATTTATGGGTACTATATTTTAAATCATATCATTTAAATAATATGTATTTCCAATAGAAACTGAAGCTGTTTTTAGCCGAAAAATATATTTATTTAAAAGATCAGCCTATTCCTTTACGATACGAGTTCCTTTACGATATTCGATGTTTCTGACGTTTGTGATGATTTTCCACTTGTTGCTCTACATTTTTTATCACCAAACTGGACAGATCTGCAAAAACTGTGGATAAATATATAACTGTAATTACACTTATAAATATGTAATAGTTTACTTAAAAATTTACATGTGTTTTAAAAATATAGTATTAGAAAATAAACCTAAAACATTTTTAATCTTACAGCCATTTTATTGAGAATAACTCGTTTTAAAGTTTGATTCAAAATTATATAATTTTTGTTTCAGAATTTTTAAAAAGTGATTACAGTGGAACTCGAAAGAAAGCTTTTGGTTATTGGGAAAAGTTTACATCCTAGATGTTTCAAAAACATTAAAACACTACCTGTAAACTACAAAGCCAATAAAAAAGCATGGATGACTTCTGCTATTTTTGAAGAAGAATTGAGAAAGTGGGACAAGGAACTCTCTTTCAAAAAAAGAAAAATTCTTCTCCTAGTTGACAACTGTGCAGCCCATCCCAAACTTAATTTGACCAATATAAATCTAGTGTTCTTACCAGCCAACTGCACGAGTGTCTTGCAGCCTATGGACCAGGGAGTCATAAGAAGTTTAAAGTGCCATTATCGAAAACAGCTTTTAAAAAGAATGATTTTTTGTATGGATAATGGAGAACCTGTGAACATTACCATCCTGGATGCTGTTCAGTTTTTAGACAATGCGTGGAGTGCGGTTACGTCAGTGACAATTCATAAGTGTTTTCGTCAAGCAAAATTGACTGTAGCTTCTCTCAATGTTGAGGACGTTGATAAAGATGACGAAATGCCTTTGTCAGAGTGGATACAAAAATTTAATGTGAATCAGGGAGCGTTCGGAACTGATCTTGACTCCTACATTTCAGTAGACGATGAGGTGGAAACATTTCAAGTCCTAAGTGATAAAGAAATTGTTGAACTGGTGCAAAACGTGGAAATGGATGTCGATGAAGCTGAAGAAGAAGAAGACATCGTTGCTTGTCCTACAATCCAAGAAGCAATGAGAGCTGCTGAGACCA
Source organism: Diabrotica balteata (assembly GCA_918026665.1). Taxonomy (NCBI): domain Eukaryota; kingdom Metazoa; phylum Arthropoda; class Insecta; order Coleoptera; family Chrysomelidae; genus Diabrotica; species Diabrotica balteata. The sequence goes on from OU898276.1 coordinate 162,030,728, forward strand.
TATCCAGGTTTTACCAGTTCAGGGAGGCATCCACAAATACCAAAGAAGCAGCTCAGCTTATTAAGGAAACAACAGAAAAACTTTATTTTTCGGAAAGGGTTGTGCAAAAGAAAATAACGGACTTTTTTCAGCAATAGAACTTTTTTACACAATGTAAGTTTCATATACATACATAATATGTTTTGTTTTTTAATTGTTTTTTATCCTAAAATGATTCTTGTTTTTTTTTTAAATTTGACTTAAGTAAATGTTATATTTTCGGTATATCGTAAACTATGTTAAATTATCATGTTTAGGCCCAGAGTAATTAACAAATAATATATCTACTATACCCAATAATGCTGTAATAATATTTTCCCTCATTAAAATTTTATTTTTCTCAACCTCTTTTTTAACGTCACTCTGATATAGCGTCATTTTTTTATTGGACCCTTCAATGACGCTATAACCAAGTTCCACTGTATCAGTTTCTCTATGAAAAGGCCAAAGCAAATAATGTAATCAAATTTGGTTTCATTCCACGCAAAAAAATTTTTACTATAAGGGGGTTTAAAATTGGGGACAGAAATTTCTGGGGTGGAGATAGAGTAAGAAAAAACAAACCGGAACGTGTGCGAAAGGCTACTCTGGGTTTATATGTAGAGCTGGGTCGTAGATAAGTGAATAACAAGGGGACTGGAATGGGGTTACTACAAAAAGTAAATCAAAAGGGGTACTTACATAGATCTCCTGGACAAACCAACACAAGAAGGTTCCTAAGCTATTTAAAATAGACGCCGCTTACAAGAATCTTCTTGCTGGATGGAAAGATAGGCTTTTCTTTAAAAAAATACAAAAAAGGGTTAGAATCTCTTTAAAGGAAATAATAACTTGGTTTAGAAAAAAAATTACATATTTTATGTTATTTAATTACAAACAGTTACAAATATAAATAATAATATAAAATACAAAATAACTTACAAGGTTGCTATCGGTTTACAAATCTAGATGTTGGGGACACTATAAGAAGCTTCAATTATTAATAGGCGACAATTTGTAGCGAAAATAAGTTAATACAAATGGAAAACCTCTTTTTAAATGGATCTATGGATAGAAGTTAACCTTTGTAAATACAAAACAAATTCTAAATTTATGGTTAGGTATGTACCAATTGTCAAGAAAATAATGCTGTCATATGTCAATACTAAATTTTAAAACTTTAAAAGAATAATTAATATAACAGTTAATGACAGTTAGCCACTCTCTATTATTTATAATTTTACTCATATAATTTCTTTACCTAGTCGTGCAATTGTCATTCAGCCAGTCTCCATCAACATAAGTTTTTTAAAGAATTTAAATATGTCAATTAGAGAGGAAGCAATTATTGATGGAAAATGTCTATTTTTACTTTAAAAAATTTAACAAAAAATTACCTAATTTTCACTAAATGTTGTATCTCCTTTAAAAGTTCTGGGGTAGGTTGAACACTCAAGCCTTTGCTTAAAACCATGTGGACATCTATAAAGTTGTTTGGAACGCCGTCTTACAAAACCCTCAGATGAGACACAGCACGAAACAAAACAGTGATTACTTTGACAAAAATTGACACATTGCATTTGAGTATATTTTACTTTTTTACAAATAAATTTGCCGGGTTCTTCAGGCCACCCACGCCGCGTCTTCTCTCCTCAAAAACTTTTCTCAACCTCGACTTGAACTCCACATTTAACTGCTACAACATACTATATTTCCATGGCAAACACGAAAACCGAAAAGCCATTAAGATTAAAAAAAATCCGGACTCGAAACAATGAAGTGACCACTTCGGTGATCTATTGCAGAGTTAAAAATCATTCGCCCAACTCGGTAAAAACAAAGCATATAAACGGGAATTTTTCTGTTTATTTGACGCGCAAATTATCCTAAAGCGGCTCTCAATCTAAAGAAATGCCGAAGAAATACCCATCTGCGTAGAATTCCTTTCCATCGTCCTCACGCAGCGGAGGTATACGTTAGGACAGGCAGGATTATGCTGTTCGCAACTCTGATTTTGGTTTTAAATCTTAATTTACTTCTTCTGCCTATGAGTGTAGAGAGCTGACTTTTTAACGCTTTGGCTTTGTACGTCGCTTGATTAACATTCTCCGTGAATTTAAGTTTTTTGTCGAGTATCACGCCGAGGTATTTTGCTTGATTCACCCATTCTACTGGGGTGTTTGCTATCGTAGTATCTCGATTTGGACACTTCTGCTGTGACTAAACATTATAGCTTGTGTTTTGTCGGAATTTAAGGCAATTTTCTATTTTATACACCATCTTTGGAATTTATTGAGTGCTCTCTGCAGATGATCAGCTGCATGATTCGGGTCTCTCCAGCGAACAGCTATTGCCGTTTCGTCAGCGTAAAGACTTAACAGAGATCCTGGTTCTGTTGGCATGTCGTCTGTATGTATGGTGTACAGATAAGGCGACAGCACCGTTCCCTAAGGCACACTTGCCTCCATGGTCCGGACCTCGGAGAGAGTTGCCCCTATCCGAACCTCTGAACCTTCTGTTGGCTAGATATGATGCAAGGAGACATGTCATCGCCTCGCTGTACCCCAGATCGCTTATTTTATAGAGAAGTCCTTGGTGCCATACTCTGTCAAATGCTTTACTGACGTTCAGGAATGCTGTTGCTGTGTATATTTTTTCTATAGCCTTTCGTTATAAATTGTGTAAGTCGTAGCACCTGTAGTTTGCAGGAGTGTTCGCTTCTGAACCCGAATTGATCTTTTGGAATATGGTGAAGAATCGGTCAGAACATTACCATCGATGACTTTAACTTTGAGCGGGTTAGAGAATTCAAGTATCTTGGAACAACAATAACTGAAGACAATAACGGATCACAAGAAATAAACAACAGGATTCAGGCCGAAATCAGATGTATTTTGCCCCCCAAAACCTTATAAAATCAAAACAACTAACACGACGTACGAAGATACAGGTCTATAAAACAATCATACGACCCGTTGTGATGTATGGAAGCGAAAGGTTGACGATAACAAAGGCAAATGAAGAAAGACTACGTGTTTGGGAAAGAAAAATCCTAAGGAAGATCTTTGGTCCGGTGCTTGATGAAGCATCAGGACAATATAGGATAAGAACTAATAAAGAGCTTGAAGAACTTTACCCAGACGCCAACATCATAAAAGAAATAAAGTCCAGAAGATTCCAATGGGCAGGACACCTCAGAAGACATTCTGACGAACGAACAGTAAGACTGGTGTGGGAGGAAGTCCCAACTGGAAGGAGACCACGCGGACGCCCTCGTCTCCGGTGGCGAGATAATATAGCAGGAGACCTAAGCACTATGGGCGTGGAGAATTGGATGGAGGTTGCTCAAGACAGAAAACAGTGGAGGCATGTTGTCGAGTCGGCTAAAACCCACGAAGGGTTGTAACGCCACGGAGTAAGTAAGTAAGTAAGTAATAATGTGAGTATTTTCAGTTAATCTTGCCGCTATTACTTATAGACGATAGTATGGTAATAGGTTTATAATTTTAAGGAAATATGTCATTTTTTCCTGGCTTTACGAATCATGATAACATGAGCTTCCTTCTTTTTGGAAAATATCTTAGTTTAAGCATGTTGTTTATTATGTTTGTGATGTAGACTCTAACTTTTGCTGGTAGAATTTGAGTGCTCGTTTGTTATGTTATCTGGTCCTGGAGCTTTTTTTGCATTAGTCAACTTTATTAGTTGTTTGATTTCTTCAGGAGATGTGTGCATTATGTCTATTTTGCCCTTTGTTCTTTTATTCTTCTTGCTGTTCTTTCTACCTCTTCGGTAAAGTCAAGACCTCCGTATGGGTGTTCGTTGTTGCTACAGGCCTTTTCTAATTCATGCTTTATGACTTCTGCTTTTTCTTTTTCTTGTGAACAATGCCATTTTCCCCGTGTAAGGGAGGAATTGGTTTCTTGTCTTTTCGGAGGATTTTAGATAATTTCCAGATCGCGGATTTATTTGGGTTTACCTCTTGGAGTGTAACAATGGGGCTACCCACTGACCCAACTATTATGGACGACCGTTTAAGATAGAAGCAAGTTGTGCAGTCAGCCAAGACCCACCCCAGGTTGTAGTGCTACGAGAAGAAGAAGAAGTAGAAGAAGAAGCTCTTGGATATGACAGTCCCAGCATTCGTTCCTGTGGTTTTAAAGTTTTTTTACTTCCCTGTCAAGCTCGTTTGCAATCCTTTATCTTCTCGTATTCTTGTGCGGTACGCTCTTCTTCTTTTCCTGTTCTTTTCCATGATTAGGTTTTTGAGCTCTACGCTGATATCCTTGAATCTTGCTCTCTGTGTGGTGATTGTTTTCGTTTTGGAGCTGGCATCAATGGCATTTGTTATAATTTGTTCTAGTTTTATCACGTTTTCTTCGAGCTCTGCGATATTATTGATTTATTGATTGTTGGGATGACGCCGATTTTCTCGGTCAAAATTCTTTTGAAGTTTGGCCAACTTGTCTTCTTTTTAGTGTGTGGCTGCAAATAGTTAGTTTCTACTGCACCCAAGGTCAGGACGATTAGGTTGTGCGTCGAATCGCTTTCATTTAATGAGTGTATTTCATATTGGCCCTTGTGTAGGATTGCAATATCAAGATGTGTGGAAAGTATTCCATGAAAACATGTCGGATCTGTTGGTCCGATTACGTAAATGTTGGGTCTCTATACCGGTCTCTTTCATACCCAGAACATTAAACTTGAGCCCATGTAATATAGCCCTGACACATCACCCATCTTGTGCATCTGACATCTTTAAAATATGGAGTTTCGCAAAAAATACGAACGGCATCTTTTTTAAAGTTTTCTACCAGGTCCAAAACTACTGTATTACGTTTTAGTATTAGATATTTTTTTCTTTTGCCACTAACAATTTCTTTTTTTTTTGGGCAGGTTAGGTTTTTTATTTATTTTTTAGTTTTTAATTATTTGCCTTTCTTTTAACGCCAGAAGTTGAAGGGTAGTATCATTTTTCTAATACTGCTCTCTAATTCACCTTTGTATGGAGCGCTTGTTACAATGACAGCTTTGCCACTTAATGTACTCTTTTCTTTTAAATTTGTTTAGAATCTGTTAGAAGTGGCATCAATTCTGTATAAGTAACTAAGTAACTTGTTTTTAGGGTTTTTTTTCTTCTGGTATATTCTTATAAAATTCTTAAAAAATACATCTACAAACAATATATCTACAAACATACAATTTCGTTAAAAATTATAAAAATCAACGTATTCCTTTAAGTACCCTTACGATACTCTTAGATACCCTTAACATTTAACAATAATGGTGAAAAATTGCGAGTAAGAAATTTAGAAGAGGCAAAAATGTAAGATAAATAAATTGTAGGAGAGGTGGCGCTAGCGTAGAAATTTTTATATACATTATGGCATTAATATTATATCAAATAACAGGAAGGCAACTTAACAACTTCCTCTTATGTGTCCATCATTCAGTAAAATTGATATTGATTAATATTTAATAGTGGTGACCTATTTTTACGACGCAGTTAATAAAAAATACAAATACACAAATATAAATATTGTATATTCTACATATTCAGTTCAGTATTTACTGAACCCAATTTTCATCAACTCGAAATTCGCTAAAAACAATATCCGCTTTTTTAACCTAATCTACATGAATTTTTATTTCCAAAGGTAATTTTTATGTACAGTAAAATTAATTTAAACCCAATTCAATTCAGTGGAGGATCATCGAATTTAAAAGATGGGAAACATAATATCATTTTATTAAATATTTATATATAATATATATATAATATATATAATATATATATATATATATATATATATATTAAATGTCTCCCAATCTTCACTACCGTGTAGTTAGCTTATAAAGGCGCCCTCTATTTTGAAGGCCGTGAACGAAACGATATGAATAATCGTTTTCTGTATCCTTTATGCTATGCGAAATGTGTAAGAATTAAATCTTTTAGCGAAAGCCGCTATCGCTGTATGTATTAAATGGCCAACTATATGGCCTAGGAGACAAATTCGTTAAACTTCCCGTGCTCGAATTGGTATCACTAAAGTGTTATGATCATTTCGGCCTATCCCAGCCATCGTCAGACACTTGGGCTGATACAAATTCAAACACGGAAAGTAAAACGAATGTCTCCCAATCTTCACTACCGTGTAGTTAGCTTATAAAGGCGCCCTCTATTTTGAAGGCCGTGAACGAAACGATATGAATAATCGTTTTCTGTATCCTTTATGCTATGCGAAATGTGTAAGAATTAAATCTTTTAGCGAAAGCCGCTATCGCTGTATGTATTAAATGGCCAACTATATGGCCTAGGAGACAAATTCGTTAAACTTCCCGTGCTCGAATTGGTATCACTAAAGTGTTATGATCATTTCGGCCTATCCCAGCCATCGTCAGACACTTGGGCTGATACAAATTCAAACACGGAAAGTAAAACGAATGTCTCCCAATCTTCACTACCGTGTAGTTAGCTTATAAAGGCGCCCTCTATTTTGAAGGCCGTGAACGAAACGATATGAATAATCGTTTTCTGTATCCTTTATGCTATGCGAAATGTGTAAGAATTAAATCTTTTAGCGAAAGCCGCTATCGCTGTATGTATTAAATGGCCAACTATATGGCCTAGGAGACAAATTCGTTAAACTTCCCGTGCTCGAATTGGTATCACTAAAGTGTTATGATCATTTCGGCCTATCCCAGCCATCGTCAGACACTTGGGCTGATACAAATTCAAACACGGAAAGTAAAACGAATGTCTCCCAATCTTCACTACCGTGTAGTTAGCTTATAAAGGCGCCCTCTATTTTGAAGGCCGTGAACGAAACGATATGAATAATCGTTTTCTGTATCCTTTATGCTATGCGAAATGTGTAAGAATTAAATCTTTTAGCGAAAGCCGCTATCGCTGTATGTATTAAATGGCCAACTATATGGCCTAGGAGACAAATTCGTTAAACTTCCCGTGCTCGAATTGGTATCACTAAAGTGTTATGATCATTTCGGCCTATCCCAGCCATCGTCAGACACTTGGGCTGATACAAATTCAAACACGGAAAGTAAAACGAATGTCTCCCAATCTTCACTACCGTGTAGTTAGCTTATAAAGGCGCCCTCTATTTTGAAGGCCGTGAACGAAACGATATGAATAATCGTTTTCTGTATCCTTTATGCTATGCGAAATGTGTAAGAATTAAATCTTTTAGCGAAAGCCGCTATCGCTGTATGTATTAAATGGCCAACTATATGGCCTAGGAGACAAATTCGTTAAACTTCCCGTGCTCGAATTGGTATCACTAAAGTGTTATGATCATTTCGGCCTATCCCAGCCATCGTCAGACACTTGGGCTGATACAAATTCAAACACGGAAAGTAAAACGAATGTCTCCCAATCTTCACTACCGTGTAGTTAGCTTATAAAGGCGCCCTCTATTTTGAAGGCCGTGAACGAAACGATATGAATAATCGTTTTCTGTATCCTTTATGCTATGCGAAATGTGTAAGAATTAAATCTTTTAGCGAAAGCCGCTATCGCTGTATGTATTAAATGGCCAACTATATGGCCTAGGAGACAAATTCGTTAAACTTCCCGTGCTCGAATTGGTATCACTAAAGTGTTATGATCATTTCGGCCTATCCCAGCCATCGTCAGACACTTGGGCTGATACAAATTCAAACACGGAAAGTAAAACGAATGTCTCCCAATCTTCACTACCGTGTAGTTAGCTTATAAAGGCGCCCTCTATTTTGAAGGCCGTGAACGAAACGATATGAATAATCGTTTTCTGTATCCTTTATGCTATGCGAAATGTGTAAGAATTAAATCTTTTAGCGAAAGCCGCTATCGCTGTATGTATTAAATGGCCAACTATATGGCCTAGGAGACAAATTCGTTAAACTTCCTAGGCCATATAGTTGGCCATTTAATACATACAGCGATAGCGGCTTTCGCTAAAAGATTTAATTCTTACACATTTCGCATAGCATAAAGGATACAGAAAACGATTATTCATATCGTTTCGTTCACGGCCTTCAAAATAGAGGGCGCCTTTATAAGCTAACTACACGGTAGTGAAGATTGGGAGACATTCGTTTTACTTTCCGTGTTTGAATTTGTATCAGCCCAAGTGTCTGACGATGGCTGGGATAGGCCGAAATGATCATAACACTTTAGTGATACCAATTCGAGCACGGGAAGTTTAACGAATTTGTCTCCTAGGCCATATAGTTGGCCATTTAATACATACAGCGATAGCGGCTTTCGCTAAAAGATTTAATTCTTACACATTTCGCATAGCATAAAGGATACAGAAAACGATTATTCATATCGTTTCGTTCACGGCCTTCAAAATAGAGGGCGCCTTTATAAGCTAACTACACGGTAGTGAAGATTGGGAGACATTCGTTTTACTTTCCGTGTTTGAATTTGTATCAGCCCAAGTGTCTGACGATGGCTGGGATAGGCCGAAATGATCATAACACTTTAGTGATACCAATTCGAGCACGGGAAGTTTAACGAATTTGTCTCCTAGGCCATATAGTTGGCCATTTAATACATACAGCGATAGCGGCTTTCGCTAAAAGATTTAATTCTTACACATTTCGCATAGCATAAAGGATACAGAAAACGATTATTCATATCGTTTCGTTCACGGCCTTCAAAATAGAGGGCGCCTTTATAAGCTAACTACACGGTAGTGAAGATTGGGAGACATTCGTTTTACTTTCCGTGTTTGAATTTGTATCAGCCCAAGTGTCTGACGATGGCTGGGATAGGCCGAAATGATCATAACACTTTAGTGATACCAATTCGAGCACGGGAAGTTTAACGAATTTGTCTCCTAGGCCATATAGTTGGCCATTTAATACATACAGCGATAGCGGCTTTCGCTAAAAGATTTAATTCTTACACATTTCGCATAGCATAAAGGATACAGAAAACGATTATTCATATCGTTTCGTTCACGGCCTTCAAAATAGAGGGCGCCTTTATAAGCTAACTACACGGTAGTGAAGATTGGGAGACATTCGTTTTACTTTCCGTGTTTGAATTTGTATCAGCCCAAGTGTCTGACGATGGCTGGGATAGGCCGAAATGATCATAACACTTTAGTGATACCAATTCGAGCACGGGAAGTTTAACGAATTTGTCTCCTAGGCCATATAGTTGGCCATTTAATACATACAGCGATAGCGGCTTTCGCTAAAAGATTTAATTCTTACACATTTCGCATAGCATAAAGGATACAGAAAACGATTATTCATATCGTTTCGTTCACGGCCTTCAAAATAGAGGGCGCCTTTATAAGCTAACTACACGGTAGTGAAGATTGGGAGACATTCGTTTTACTTTCCGTGTTTGAATTTGTATCAGCCCAAGTGTCTGACGATGGCTGGGATAGGCCGAAATGATCATAACACTTTAGTGATACCAATTCGAGCACGGGAAGTTTAACGAATTTGTCTCCTAGGCCATATAGTTGGCCATTTAATACATACAGCGATAGCGGCTTTCGCTAAAAGATTTAATTCTTATATATATATATATATATATATATATATATATATATATATATATATATATATACAGTTTATTAAATATTTATAAATACAGTGATGAGTGCGTTAAGACCAGTCAAAATAAATAACACAAAAGATGGAAGAAATATTAAGTTATAATGTTAAATCAAATTATTAAATAAAATAAGACTGATTATAGTCAAAAACTTAGTTAATTAGTGGCCAGTTTAATTATAAATCAAACTAAATGATAATTTATTTATTTGTTCTAATTTTTTTGCCAGACTTCATTGGAGCTATCATAGATTAGAGCTAATTAATTGGAGCTAGTCAGAATCCAGAAATCTAGGCAGTAAATTCTTGGAAGTAATAGTGACGGTTCACCGCTATTGTAGGTCTGCCAATGGCGTACGAAAAATGTCATAAGAAGTTACGACAAAGCTACTTGTATTAAATAAATATGTACCTATTTATAATTATGTTAATTTTAAATATATTTATATATATATATATATATATATATATATATATATATATAATATATATATATATATATATATATATATTAATATAATATACATGGTGTTTGGCAACGAATGAACATAACTTAATCTTAGATTCCTGAGATTAAAATAGTCGGCTTTAAACTAACTGTACTTTAAAATAAAGGGTTTTAAAGGTAAACTTTTATTTTTAAATATTTCGTGACAGGCATGGTATAACAACACAAAATTTGGTAAGCTGGAGTTTTTTGGGATGAGAAATCTAAATTAGCCACTAAAAATGATGAAGGACGCCACATACGTCTTTCAGTGCTCGTTTAATACGTTAAATTTTTTTATCTCCCACTCGACATACTTTTAGAATCAAAACTTTTATTCTCTTAATATTTTTACATAGAAAAGATATAGTCTACATCGCCGTACAACTCAATACTTTCTATTATTGTTTTATAAATTTGAGTTATAGGTAATGGATTTTAACAAGAGCTATGACCTTGTAAATAATAGGTAAACTTGTGTACTGCATCGGCATGACTCATAGCTCTTGTCAAAATCCATTACCTCTAATTACAATAAATAATAATTTTAGGTTAGAAGGTAATAGTTATACCTCCCTAAAACCTAAAAGTGTATACAGAATTGTAAACAATTTTAAACAAAGTGAAGGCAAATTGGATGATGGACCTGTTGAAACCATTGAAACCAGAGGTAGAAACCGCATCCAGCTTAAAGATCATACCAAATATGCTATTCGGAGGAAATTCCATGCTTTCTTTTTTCGGAACGAAATCCCAACCTTAAAGAAAGTTGAAGTTGAAATAAATTCCGATAATTCAATACCCAAAATATCACGACGTGTTTTATTGCGAACATTAGAAGAAATGAACATTAAATATATGAAAAGAAGCAGGAATAGTGTTCTTTTAGAAAAAGATGAAATTGTTTTGTGGCGGAGAAATTACTTAAATTACAAAAAATCCGAGAGTATCGTCGTGAAGGACGAAAAGTATACTATTTAGATGAAACTTGGCTAAATCAAGGTCATACTGTCTCAAAGGTGTGGCAAGATTTGGAAATTAAAAGTCGTCGACAAGCCTTCATTGAAGAGCTTTCATTAGGTTTAAAAACACCAGTGGGTAAAGGACGGAGGCTCATAATAACACATATAGGCAGCGATTCGGGTTTTTTGAAGAACGGCTTTTTACTATTCGAATCCAAGAAAACCAACGATTACCATGAGGAAATGGACGCTCAAAGATTCGAAGGATGATTTTCAAATATTCTACCAAACCTTGAAGCAAATTCTGTCGTTGTTATGGACAATGCGTCATACCACAGTCGACGGTTGGAGCCATCACCAACGACTGCCTGGCGAAAAGGTGAAATAATCAACTGGCTCTCTCAAAAAAATATACCATTCGATGACATGTTGAAAGTACAATTATTAAACCTCGCAAGGATACATATACCCGTTTATATATTAGGTATATTCGATTCGATTTATTTTATTTAATTATAATATATATGTGCGAGTGTCTATATGTTCACAATAAGTAAAAGTTCACTTAATGTAATTTGCAAATTAGAATTGGATTTTCCTAATTATGTAATTAAGTATATTTAAAATATAAGTAATTCCAATAAAAAGAAATCTTTCATTGAAATAACAGTAGGGTAAATCTCTCTACCTGCCTCGATAATTAATTTTTGTAACAAACAAAAAATGTCATGAATAAAAGTTATAGTTTGTCAATAAATGTCATAGAAAATTTCTTTGTCTAGTTCGTTTTGTATAAAATTAAGGAATTTAAAAGTCGTTTTTTGAGAAGTGTTTTTTTGTAATAAGAAGTATTCACTTTTAAACTTAAGTATAAGTCTCATATCATATAATATCAAGATTCATTTTTAAAATTCACTGCAACAGTGTGAACGATACGCTACTGCATGCCCCGCTAGGAAATCTATGAGCAATTTATCTCTCTTTATATTATGACAACGTTGATCTACTATTCCTTTCTACCGGTCCTAGAATACGATTGTTCTGAAGCTATTTTCTTGTGGCATTGTAAATTAATTACTATTAAACTGGGAATAAGCCACAATTAAAGATAAAAATACGTTTATTGACGTTTCAATTTCCACTTCGGAAATCGTTCTCAAAATACAAACAGTAAATTAAACAAATTTTGTTTTTTGTTACATAGTGAAAAATTCTTCTAATAATTTAATTTTATCTGACTCATTTATATTGACAATTCAGACATACATTATGCATTTTAAAGTAGACGACTTTAAAATGATATTGCCAATATTGTTGAGTTGCGCTCCTGGGACGACTTTACTTATAAGATAGTTCATTCGATTACATGAAATCAACTTTAACTTGAGAATATCCGTCAGAAAAAAATCATAGCATGTAATTCGTCTTTAAAAAGACAAACACATGACATGATGACAGTAAAATTCTCCTGTTAGTGATTCCATAGTAAATTATGAGGGAAAACCAGGAAAAAAACCTCATAATACTATCCCGACATTGTAAGTATTTGTTCGTGAATTTAGTTTACCTTCAACAAACATCAAAATTCTGATTTTATATGTTACGTTATTTAAAAAACATAAATGATGTATCCTCTATATGTTACTGACTTACTAATACTGGTATTTTCTTATTAATAACTTCCTCTTTCAATATTGGTAACCAGATCCTACTACATTCTGCCGAGGAATTTGCGACACAATTGGCCTCATTTAGCATAATTAGAGCCGCTTCTTTGATTTTTCTTTTTTTACCATCCGTTTCTTTTAGGACTACATTTGAATTATTCCATTGAACCCTATGTTCATTATCCATGCGTGTTTACAGATTTGAGATCTATCAAATTCTCTATTTTTAATATAAGATTGATGTTCACTTATTCTAACATTTAATGGCCTTGATGATTCACCTAAATAAAACTGATCGCATTCACAAGGTATTTTATAAATGCAATTCTTTGTCCTTTCTTGTTCATTGTTAGGTTTGGTTTTGGACAAAATAGATCTCAACGTGTTTGTTGTTTTGAATGTTGTTGAAATGTTGAATTTATTTCCTATCCTTTTAAGTTTTTCTGATAGTCCTTTTATGTACGGTATTGTTATTTTCCTCATATTATTCCTTGTGTATGCTGTAGGATCTCGTTCTAAGTTGTTCTGTTCTATTCGATCGATTGTTGAAAATTCCTTATTTATAAACGATAAAGGATAATCATTTTTTAATAAAACAGATGTTAACAAATGTTTCTCCTCCAAGAACGAATTTTCATTAGAACAAGTAATTTTGGCTCTATCGTATAAGGATTTAATTATTCCCTTTTTTACATTAATATTGTGATTTGATTTGAAATTTAAATATCTATTGGTGTGTGTTGGTTTTCTATACACCTGAGTCTCATATCCAGTATCGTTCTTAAAGATTAAAACATCCAGGAAGGGTAGCGTGTTATTATATTCCTTTTCCATGGTAAATGTTATTTGTTGAAGGTAAACTAAATTCACGAACAAATACTTACAATGTCGGGATAGTATTATGAGGTTTTTTTCCTGGTTTTCCCTCATAATTTACTATGGAATCACTAACAGGAGAATTTGACTGTCATCATGTCATGTGTTTGTCTTTTTAAAGACGAATTACATGCTATGATTTTTTTCTGACGGATATTCTCAAGTTAAAGTTGATTTCATGTAATCGAATGAACTATCTTATAAGTAAAGTCGTCCCAGGAGCGCAACTCAACAATATTGGCAATATCATTTTAAAGTCGTCTACTTTAAAATGCATAATGTATGTCTGAATTGTCAATATAAATGAGTCAGATAAAATTAAATTATTAGAAGAATTTTTCACTATGTAACAAAAAACAAAATTTGTTTAATTTACTGTTTGTATTTTGAGAACGATTTCCGAAGTGGAAATTGAAACGTCAATAAACGTATTTTTATCTTTAATTGTGGCTTATTCCCAGTTTAATAGTAATTAATTTAGAATACGATGTTGTCATGTATGACTTTTACAAAGAATATTATCGTAGTTGAGGTGTTTTCTATATATAAATATTGTATATAAATATAATATTATACATACATATTGATGTTACTACATACATTTTATTAGATACCTTAACAAAAACAAAACGATCATTAATGTGATAATTTTGCTGGATCTCAATGATTAAATTATAAATTGCTAGAATATCTATCATCACAAACTGGCAACGATGTTGTCGTATTACCGCATTAACAATTCGGAGAATTGACTGCCTACAAATTTGATTCTCAAGTATAGTTGTGTTATTTATTTTCGATACAAAATTCTGCCATGAATTCCTTTTAGCTTGCGTTATAGTAAGCTGCGCTTTTGCCTTTGATTTTTTTAAATTTATTTTGTTTTGTGGTGTCTTGTGCTTCTTATAATTAATAAAAGCAGATTTAATATTTTTATAACCTCTCCGCATTCTTTAGACCACCACGGTACTCTTGTGTACTTCCCTGTATTTGTTGTTATTAATGTACAATATAGCACCTTCAAAATTATATCATTAAGTGAGTTGTTGGTCTCGTTACTATCATTCGTTATTTGGGCCCTAGATATGTGACTATCAATATATTAAGAAAATCAATCCCGATTTGCGTGGGTAGTTTTCCCCTTTGGACCAAATTCTTAATGTTTCTGCACATAGTTGAGATTCGTAATAACTATTGGAAAGTGATTCCTTCATATGTAAAAGGCAATACTTCCCAGTCAAACCTATGGTTAAATTAGGATACATAAAGAAAGATCTAGAACTGATGTTTCACCTGTCGATATATTAAATCTAGTAGGGTTTCCATCATTTAAAAAGTTTAGATGAAAATCTGTAATATTGTTCCCTAATACTTAGCTTAAAATTTGTATTTTGTGAGCTACAAATTGTATTATATCTATTTAGGTCACCTAAAATTATGCGTGGTATGGGTATCTAATCAAGGAGTTTGCGGAGATTTGTTATGAGTGGAAAGGCTTCATGGTCTATTTCTTACCAAGATTTCCACTAGCGCGATTGGTGTTTATTCTATCTTTTCGAAAACAATTGAATTGTTTTGATGAGTATATATTGGAAGGAGTAAGGTTAGTTTCTTGTGGGTATATTATTTCTGGGGAGTATTCTGATTGAACGATTTCTAACATAAGTAGACAATGGAATAATCCATCAATATTCCACTGTAGTATAGAGTTGAAAATTATGCATCGAGAGGAGATAATTCACTGTCTTTAATATCGTTACCTAAGCAGTGTTGCAATTTAGTTTTAAGACGGGTGAATCAATGTTTTGTAGTCTTGTCCGGATATGTATGGATAAGATACGGTTAACAGAATTATTAGACCAGAAAAATCGGATGTATACTTCCTGATAATTTGATATTTTTAATAAGGATCATAAGGTAATCATAGTTTAGTATAAGGGATGTGAGGTTTTCATTCGTGAATAATTTAAGAGAATCAGAGGTGCTGTGCGTTTGGATTTTTTTGGTTTCTGGGTTTTGATTTTGTGAGATATGGGTGGGGGAGTAAATAATTGGGCATTTAAATTTAGATTTTAGATGATGAAGATACTGGTTCGTCAGTGCTTCTTTTCACGGATGAACAGAGTGAATCTTTCGTAATTTCCAGTGAAGCTTGTTAGTCGTTTTCTTTCGATGGTTTTAAAGTTGAAGTTTTAGTGGAAATGTTTTGTGAAGAAATATGAAGGGATAAATAACCTTATTATAAAATGTTAAAATGCGTTATTATTGTTGCGAGTGTTTTATTGTTAAGTGCCTATTACATAACGTCAACTATAAACATAGTATCTGCATAGTAGCAAAGAATACAGACTCTTATCAATTTTCTCTGATAGTAGCTTCAAAACTTCTTTTTCTTCTACCCCTTCTACCCTGTATTCTTACTTCCATTATTAATTGTAACAAGTTATAAAGTTCGCCCCTCATGACATGTACTAGATATTGCAGTTTTCTTACGTTAGTTGTCTTTAAAACCTCTTTATCTTTTCCCATTCTTCTCAACACTTCGATATTCGTAACTCTATATACCCAACTAATTTGTAATATCCTTCTGTAGGCCTATAACTCGAAGGCTTCTAATCTGTCCGAAACATCTTTCTTTAATGTCCAAGCCTCATAACCATAGATAACATGGAGAACACGTAGCATCTCAGAAGTCTTATTTTTAAAGAAATTAAAATGTCCCTACTGCAGAGTACTTTTTTCGGTTTGTTGAAAGAATTTCTTGCCTGTCCTATTTTTGTCTTAGTCTTTTCTGTGTACTCATTTTTTTGTTGATTATTGTACTCAGATATTTTTATTTTCAACTTTTTTAATTTGTTCTTCATGTATTGTTATGTTTTCATGGCGCTGTTGGGCTTTTGTAATTACCATAAATTGTGTCTTTTTGTGTTTAGGGACGGTTCGTTTACTTCACTGTATATTATTGATTGGTCGGCCATTTACTTTTATTCCCATAGTTAGTTCTTCTAGTGCTTCCTGGATTATTTCCTCTGAATACGAATTAAACAAAGTAGGAGACAGGAGATAGCCCTGCCTGACGCCCCTCTCAATCTGTATTTTATTTGAAAAGACGTTGTTCTCTTTTACCACAGCTATCTGATTATAATAGATAGCGCTAATGATCCTAATGTCTCTCATTTCAAAAACTAAAAGTAGATTAATAACATGTCATATCAGGTGAGAGAGAATTAAAAATTTAAACGAAAAATGACAAAATATATAGGGTGTCCCATATAAAACAAAAGATAAGTTGGTATTATATTTCTTTAGTGAGACCCCCTAAAAGAAATCGTATGCCACTGAACGCTTCCATAATATTTTTTTCAAAAGTTCGAATAATTTTTAAACAAATTTCTTAATAAAGAAGATACTAACCCTTTCGTTTTTGACATTTTTCAATAATCGTCTGTATCTTGCTACTGTGAAGAGTTATTGATAATTGGATTAGGCAATCATTACTTTTAACAGGTTCATTGCGTAAGGCGCGTATCCGCGTCCAGGCCGTTTATTTCTCGGTGCTAACGGCGCAGATCCGGGCTTTAAACATGACTTTTATTTATAATATGAAATTTTATTAGCACGACAGTTGTGCGTTTATTTGCTACATCAGCATCTAAGAGTAGCATCAGGTAACGAAAGTTACGTCACAGTTGTCACTTTTGTTGTTTCCTTTTATTCTGACACGTGTTTGACTATTGCAATGATGGAGAACGCAGAGCCAGGTTGTTCTCAGCCAAAACGTAAAAAGTATCTGTAAAAAACCTAAAAAGTTAACAGAAGAAGAACTTGAATACTTTTTAACACAATCAGATAGTGAAGATGAATATATTTCATCGGAAGATGAATATATCGTCCTACAGACGATGAGGATGGGGATGAGTTGGGTAAGTTGGAAACAAATGAGTTTAAAAAAGTGTTAAATTTGTATTTTTGTAGGTGACGACGATATTTCGGGTATTGTGCAAGCCATGCAAAACGAGGAGGAACCGAATGAAAATTTAAATCCAAATGCAGGAAATCCAAATACACATGAATGGCAAAATGATCATGATGGAATGAAACAATTTGAGTTTATTAGATGTTGCAACTTGTTGGTAGAGCCACCACAAAGTAAGACACCTTTTGAATACTTTCGTCTTCTGGCGGATGAAACTTTTTTGAGCTGATAGTGACAGAAACGAATCTGTATGCTGAAGAGTTATTTCGATCGGGTGTTACAGAAAGAACTACAGTAATAAATTATCCACTCATTACCGAAAAATTACATAAATTTTTTGGGTTACTCTTACATATGGGGACATGAAAAACCAACAGAACGCAATATTATTGAAAAACTGATTGTATTTTTAGTGTAAAGTGTTTCTTAATAAAAAGAAAATATAAGTGACCGTTTTTTGTTACTTCTTCGGTGTCTGCACTATGCCAAAAATCGTCTAAAAATCCCTGTACAAAATTCGCCCATTGTTAAATTATTTTAATTACAATTGAATGACATATACAGTGCGTTAAGTTTTGGATTAGGTATACACTCTATTAAATGGCAACACTGCGCGTCGTCGACGAAATTTGTCATATTGTCATTATACCGTGGTTGTTTAAAGGTATAACAGCGTAGAGTTTTAATTTATTTTTGTAAACATGTCTGTTTATATGGCCGCGGAAAAAGCTCAAATAATAAAATGGTTTTATAGTGGCAATTCTGCGCAACAGTGTGTAGATTTATTTTCTGTGTTTTTTGAGGGAAGACCAATTCCTTGTGTACAGTCAATTTATAATATTGTTAAAAATTTTGAGAGTTGTTATTGCCTCAAAAATTGCAGAAAATGTCACGCTCGAGAAGTGTTACCAGAAAAAGTTGAGGAAAGAGAATACCGGGATACACAAATTTGTGCAACAATCGAGGTAGATTCAACACGTTCAAGTAGAAGCGTTGCTAGAGAGTTAGATGTTAGCAATGTTACTGTAACGAAAGTATGGAAAAAGCACGGTTACAAGAATTTTAAATATTCGAAAACGCAGCAGCTTTATCCAGACGATTACTTTCGAAGAATGGAGTTTTGTGAAACTCTAATAACGAAGGCTAATAGTGAACCAAATTTTATTAAAAACATTTTATTCACTGATGAATCTTCTGTTTCGTTAGTAGGGAGACACAATCCTTCCATTACGAGGTATTGGGCGCGGGAAAACCAGCACAGAAGTGTTGTTTACCGAACTCAACGTCCTCAAAAAGTTAACGTCTGGACTGGCATTTTAGGAGACCACATAATAGGTCCATTTTTTATTGAGGGCAACTTGAATAGTAGAGTATACCTCGATTTGTTACAGAATCATGTTCTTCCCGCTATTCTCAATCTTCCTGATGTAAATCTGGAGAATGTTTGGTTTCATCAAGACGGCTGTTCAGTTCACAACGCTCGAATTATTAGGGAGTATTTAAACAATACTTTCCCGAATCGAGTTATCAGTGGAACAGGCGATATTAAGTGGCCTGCGCGATCTCCAGATCTTACACCCATGGACTTCTTTTTTTGGGGACATTTAAAAAGCATTATCTACGCTCATCCTGAGGCTAGAGCCCAAAATTTGGATGAATTAAAAAATCGAATAAGAGAAGTCTCCAATTCTGTTACAGCAGAAACTCTTTCATCTGTTCGCAGAAGTTTTTATGACAGATTGGGGTACTGTTCAGCCGTAGAAGGTCAACTATTTGAACCATTTCTGTAGGTCATAAAGAATTATTTTTTATTTTATTAGGAATAATATTTTAATTTTCAATAAGAGTATATTTTTTATTTTATCTTTTTAAAGAAATACGCTTTTATTTTTAATTCAACCACAAAAAAATTTTCACATTAATAAAAATCGATAACAATGCACCGATTAGGTCAGTGCATTTTTATCGAATTTCCTACTATTAAAATCGGCTTTACGTAATGAAACATGAGATCGGACGACAGAGAAGTACATCCCTAACGTTGTTGTGAGTTACTAAACTAAAATAAATGATTTTCTGTCGGTGTAGATTTTCGGGTCGGAGAACGAACATTTGCAACGTTGCCGATTTTAGCGCTCCGTATAGTGTGCAATACCTAATCAAAAACTTAACGCACTGTATCAGCTTGACAAAAATCTCTCTTTTGATGAATCGGTAGTTTTATGGCGTGGTCGTCTCTGTTTTAGAATGTTTATTAAAAATTAGCGCCATAAATTTGGTATAAAAGATGTATGTATTATTGTTTAAAATATGAAAGTTTATGCTGGTAAATTTGATACTACCGCCGGAACAGACCATTCAAAAAAGTTGTCATGGAATTGATGCACAAACATCTAAATGCAGGTCACTCGTTGTTTATGGACAATTTTTACATGAGTATGAACCTTGCCGAAACACTTATGAAGAACAAAACATATTGTACAGGAACTCTTTGGGAAGAAGACAAGGAAATCTAGTAGAAGTGACTAAAGCCAAGTTAAAAAAAGGCGAGTCAGTAGCAAAATATTAAAACGGCGTTGTTGTTGGCAAATAGGTCGATAAACGGGAAGTAATGTATATATCCACTGAGTTCAGCAATGTTATGGTAGAATGTCAGAACAAACGAAAACAAAAAAAAAACTAAAACCTCTTCCAATCGCCGAATATAATAAAAATATGAGTGGTGTTGATTGCAAAGATCAAATGTTATCATACTGTCCTTGTGAAAGAAAACACTTCGTGGTACAAAAAATTGGGTATACATATACCTCAAGTGATTTTAGTAAACTCTTATTTTCTATTTAACAAATATTCTGTAACAAAACGGTCTCTTTATGACTTTCGACTAGAAATGATAAGAAATCTACCACGCTTCGGAAAAATGTTCCTAAAACATTGAATAACTTGTCTGAACGGCATATTTTGAGCAAAATTGCTGAAAAAAATAGAAAAGAAGAACGAAACGTAAAAAATGCAGGAAGTGTACAGTGAATAAAAAAAGAAGAGATACGATTTATGAATGTCTTATTTGTATTGACAAACCTGGTCTTTGCCTATGCGCATGCTTCGTAACATACCATGAAGACCAAAAATTACTCTAGTTGCTGTATTTTTTGTACTATTTGTTACTTTATATACCTAAATTTGTTACCTAGTAACGTTTAAATTGCTCTTATTATATCATTTTTAGTGTATGTTTTGTTTTAGTGTGTGTAATTTTTTGTAGCCTTTTATTTTAAAAATAAGACGCGAATCCACGTCCGTTATCATTTGGTGTAAAAATTTAAAGTGTAGTGCTAACGTCGCGAATCCGCGTCCTTTTGACATTTGCTCCCAAATGTGGCCTATAATGTCTTCAACATGTAAAACATTATTATAAAATACCAAACCACTGTTTGTTAAAACAAAGTTCCTAGCACCTGGCATGTTCTTATTAGATTACGTACGCAGTGGACCTTTAACGAAAAAGAAGTCATGACATCTTAACTACTTTTTTCTATCTCCTCTAGTTTTCGGTATACCCTGCAAAACATACAAATTTAGGACAACCTGTACATGTCTTCTTGACTAATTTTAATAAATATTAACCCCCTGTATGATTTACGTGTAGTGGGCAGTAAGGTTAGGCCGGCAGTGAACCAATTACGTTTGCTTGTTTTTTATAACGTATTTTGTTATTTTTTTAATTCGAAAATTTAAATTGCAAAGCCAGTAAACCAGCAGGTATAGAATAAATCAACGTAGGTAAATTAAAAACATATAATTGTAGAGTAAAACAGTGAAATTGTTTTTATTACCTGAAAACTTCCATTTAAAATGTTAAAAACAACTAATTTAGTACGATTTACCGGTGTATGTGCATACATAAATGTTGTTTTTTTCTAGAAATAACACCAACAACTAGCGCTTGGTACAACAATATGCGCTACATCGATTTTTAGAGTGATTTAAAGTATTTATTTTATATTTTTTGCATGTAAAGTCCGTTGTGAATGTATGGTGTTTACTTCACGATTTAAAAAAATCCGATATTTGTTTTTTATAGAATCTAAGTACTGCATTAAAATTAATGTGTAGCTTAGTGTAATTTGCCGATGTAAATGATTATGATATAGGGTATATTAAGCTTAATAAAATATTAAAGCAAAAATAAAACCAACCTTTACCATGTAACGTGACTGAATCTGATATAATGTTAAATACGGTCTTTGAGACTAACTTAAAAAATTTAAAATAAACTACGGGGCGTAAGTTGAAGATATAGCTAAATATTATATAAACAATAATACAACAATTATACAACTGTATACATAATTAAGTCACTTATCTACATCAACAATTAACACTATTGGCACTGTCAAATAAACGTCAAAGTGTAAATACGAACTTAAAACATCGAATTTTAAAGTTTAATTTCAGTTTATTTATAAATAGTTAAGTGACAGTTGTATGAAAAAGCAGTAAGTGGACACATCATATTAGTTTTCAATAATATAACGTGATCAACCAGTTTTTGGTTGATTTGTAATTTAACAATTATTATTAATAAGATACGACTTAAGAAATATTATTACAGTCTTACTACCTATTTGATTACTAGTCAGGTCTGTATTATTTTAAATTACATGTCCCTTGTTAAAATCAAAAATGGAACCTAATATTCAGAGTCTCTCTAACACATTGCAAGTATCGCAATTACAGACAAAAATACGCGACTGCAGATTACTTAATTCCTTTGGGCAACCTAATTCATTCCAAAAATATTATATTTTCCTCCCGACTATCCAATAATCGGATTTGCATGTACCTTGCAAACAAACAAATCGTGGACGAGTTCATGCAAAACCATGGACAAACAGAAATCCAGAACAATATTGTACAAGCTAGAAGACTAATCTCACCAGCGGAACGTAATGTTTTTTTAAACGTATGTCCAACAATACCACATAGTTTGTTAGTTGATTATCTAGAAAGTATTGGACTAATATGGTCTCTCCTGTCACTTTTCTAAATAACAGTTCCACACTTCCGGAATATAAGTTTCAGAAAACAAATATACGTCAGTCCCCATTATATCTTCTTATCCGACTCATTTGCCTTAGACTTCGATAATACAACATATCGAATATTCTTATCTCAAGAAACTATGGCCTGTTATAACTGCAAAGAGCCTGCACATATCCCCACCAACTGTCCCAATAAACTAGAATCAACAACAAATTTATTTTATTCTTATAACAGTCAATCTACTATTACTTTCTCCCCTGACATCATGCCTCAACCTGCAGCAACATCCATATCAAAGGAAAAAATTTACTTTCAAAAAAAATTAGCAAATAATCTAAGCAATCCTAACATTGCTAATGGTCAAGAAGTTAACACCATGAAAAGCTGCAAAGTAATTAATATCGATCTCTAGCCGAAACGTAGTATCAATGATGTTGTTACTTCTCCAGAAACAACTCAACTAAAAGAATCATTTGCTGTACCTACATCCAAACCTAGAGTCAAGAAAGTTAAAAGCAACGAGGAGCATACATGCATAAAATCAACAAAATCATATGACCTTGACCCTGCCAAAGATTTTATCCATAATCATTTACCCATATTTGTTTTCAATTTTAACCAATTAAATCTACTTCTAAGCAATGTTATCGGCGTGCAAGATCCTTCTAACATAATTCAAGAGTTTACTTCTAACCTTTTGGGATTCGTTCATTGCTAACTAAAGTTCATCTGAAATTAAAAGATAGATCAACCAAACGTTACATTACCTTATTAAGAAAGAAAATCCTCCGACACTTGGGTAACGACATCTCTGAATCCGAGGGCGAATCATCTCAGGTTAACCAGTAAATTCATATTTTTCGTATATAATACAATTCACTAAATTACTGCAATGGAATATAGATGGATTTTTCCATCAACTTCCAACCTTACAAAAACTTATTTCTGAATTCTCTACCGAAATAATGTCTCCAAGGAATAAATTTAAACCCCCAGAAAACTATAAATCCACATATTTATAATTATAATTACATTTTTATTAAAAATAGAGTACATTACAATAATTTCTCTTCAGGTGGTGTTATGACACTTTTTAAAAAATCTTTGGTTGCAAACGTTTTTCCTGTCAAAAGTAATGTTAAAACTATAGTTATAGAGATCACCGCTCGCGTTCCAATTTTTATATGTAACAATTACCTTCCATCTAGTTCTTCAGCTACGTATAAAGATTTAAAATGCTCTGTCGAAGAGATACCCTCTCCTCGAATAATTGTAAGTGATTTTAACGGTCACAACTTTATTTGGGGCTCTAAGCGTACTGATCACAGAGGAAAACTTTTAGAAAAGGTAATGCAGCATCTATAATTAAATTTTCTAAATGATGGGTCACCTACAAGATTTAACGTCTGCACTGGAGAATTATCCGTGATAGATTTAAGCTTTTGTGATCCAGGTCTTGCTCCGCGTCCCCCTTGGACTGTTCTCGAGTATACTTATGGTAGCGACCATCACCCATTACCATTGAGAATCTTTCAGGTCAGCCTTGCCCAATATCCTTTTGATCAAATGGAATATAAATTCGGCTAAGTGGATCGATTATGAAAATTATATAGATAAGGCTTAATAGTGTCATCTTGCAGAGTGCAGCTCTTCATCGACAAAACAAAGCCCATTAAAAATCATGTTCCTGTACCTTGGTGGAATTTGGAGTATAATGAAGCAGAACGTGCCAGCAAAACAGCTTTTAATAGGTTTAAGAAGCATAAGACACTTGAAAGTAAAATTAACTACAAAAAAATTAAGGCTAGACCTCAACGTTTAATAAGTCCAACAAACAATTCCAGTTGGGCCCAATATATTTCTAGCATTAACAGCTCCACTCCTGTAAGAGAAATATGGAAGAAAATACGTAAAATTTCTGTTATAAAGAAGTCATCCCCAATATCTAGTCTCAAAATAGGTAATCAAATTGTCACCTCTCTTCTTGAAATTGTTAATACATAAGCTGAAATCTACAGAGAAATGTCTTTTAATGAAAATGTTGACCCAGTATTTCTGGAAAATAAACTAGAGGCCGAAAGGTCTAACCTTTATTTAGAAAACTATAACATTATATTAAACTCTCCTTTTACGTTACAAGAACTAAACAACTCACTGAATGATCTAAAATAAACAAGTCCAGGCCTGACGATATCCCAACTATTTTCTATGTTTTAATTATTTAACTTCATTTGGCATTGACACCAGTACCCATCTGTTGGTCGAAATCTATCATTCTCTCATTTTAAAAGTCAAAAATCTCGACTAGACCCCAATTCCTATAGACCGATAAGCCTAACTTGTGCAATGGTCAAGCTCCTAGAAAAATTATTAATTCAAGGCTGACTTGGCATCTAGAAAATTCGAACTTACTTATAAACGAACAAAATGGTTTTCGACAAAACCGATCCGGGATAGACAACATATTAGACATGGAAAGTGATATTCATGAATCTTTGGTAACAAAACAGCATTGTATCGCAGTATTTTTTTACTTAAGAAAAGCATTTAATACAAGTTGTAGATTCAACATTTTCAAAAGTTACAGTCATGGAACATTCGTGGAAATTACCTTCATTTTATTAAGAACTTTCTAGAAAACATATCTTTTCGTGTAAGAGTTAACAACTACTATTCAGAAATGCAGGAGAAAGAAAACGGTATCCTTAAGGCTCAATTATTAGTCCTACACTTTTCTTAGCTATTGCTATTAATTGCTATTAATGACATAATTAAAACCTCAAAAAACTTTACAAGCACGTTTATATGCAGATAACTTGGTGGTTTATGTAAAAGGCAAAGATATTAATTTAACTTCAACAATTTTGCAAAGTTTCTTACAAAATCTCGAAAAGTGGTCTCGCGATACTGGTTTTAATTCTCGGTTACAAAAACCGTTGGTATGGTGTTCTCAAAAAAGAACTTTCAAATAATTCCAATCTTAGGTTTTTCAATACATCGCTATCCTTCAAATCATGTGGAAAATTCTTAGGTATGTGGTTTGATAATTCAACTTACTTGGAAAGAACTTATTATATAATTAATTTTGATTTGTCATAAGAAACTTAATCTAATGAGAACACTGTCAAATAAATATTGGGCTCTGATCTCTCTACTTACTTACAATCTACAGAACTCTAATTAGATCAAAAATTGATTATGGATCAATCGCTCACGTCTCTGCTTCCCTACATTGTTTTAACAGCTAGACTTTATCTACAACACAGCATTTAGACTCTCTCTTGGCGCATTCCGAACGTAACCGGTGGAAAGTTTATATGTATTCTGAACATAGAGAGCCTTCATTATATCACCGCCGAATTTCCTTAACACTTTCACACGCAACGTCAATAGCCTCAAATGTAAACAAACCTCTATTTAATAATACATTTACTAATAAATATATAAATCTCTTTACCAATAGTACCAAACATAAGCCTTACTATGAGCGAGTACGGTGTTACCTGAGATGTCTTAATATCGAATTCCCAATTACCTTTCCAATCATATTAAAAGCCCTCTCCTTGGATAATTAATACCCCAAATATAAATACTGGTCTAACCAATACGACAAACATATTAACTGTCACGCAGAGATTAAGAATAATCTAGATCTAATTCTCCGTCAGCATTACGAACATTGCTATAAAATCTTTACAGATGCATCTAAGTGTGATAAAGGAGTAGGTGCTGCATTCGTTACTCCAAGCGATACATATCAATTTCGTCTTCCAACCTTCTTTTCGATTTTCTCCGCTGAGCTCTATGCAATGTTTAAAGCTATCATGCATATAAATTCTAATAACATTCCTAACTCTGTTATCTTAAGTGACTCACTAAGCTTCAAACCCTTAAACAGATCTATCCTAAAGGTCCCTTGAGAAACTGATAAAACTAGAACTCATGAAGGCTCAAGAAAATTCTAGGAGTATCAGATTTATATGGATTCCATCCCACATTGGCATTGCTGGCAACGAAAGTGCGGACCAGTGCGCGAGTGAAATTGCTAAATGTGCCGATATAGAAAAAGCCGAGTATCGAAATAACGTGAGTGATATAAAAGCTTTATAAAAAATCGAGTTTTGTGTAAGTGGAAAAACGAATGGCAATCTTCTCAAACATCACTGAAGCAAATTAAAAATGACGTTACAGCTTGGGAACCCTCAACCAGGAACAGAAGAGAACAATTGGTGATAACGAGATTACGAATTGGACACACGAGACTTACTCACTCATATTTATTGTCCAAAAGTGATCCACCTATTTGTGAAACATGTAATGTACAAAGTAACCGTTAACCATTTATTAATTGAATGCCATAGATTTGCCAATTTTCGTGTTACATTTAACATACCTAACAGTTTAAGTAATTTATTAGGCACTATATTTTTCAGGTAATAATATTGTAAATTTCTTAAAATCTATAGGAATATTTTATAACTCTAATTTTGTAATTCTGTAGCCGCCGCTAATAACCATTATGGTGGATGCGACTGTAATTTGTTATGCGATTTTATTTTTTTTTTAGTCAAAGAAATAAATACTTTATTTAAATTAAATTTGTTTTTAAATTTAAAAAATTTAAATTTAAAAAAAGTTTTTTATAGTTACCCTATGAAACTTAAGTCGAAAGTTACTTGAAAAATCGAAATATTACTGGACGCTACTTTTTAACTGAAGTATCTGGGGGAAGTCAATAGAAAGGGCGTATTATCTCGTGAATATCAAAAGTTTTACTGTGTCGTGATATTTAAGCAAAAAAATGGGACTATTTTAATTCATATTAATATTGTGAAAAAACTATTCATTCTAGACAAAAACGTTTAACAGATTCTTTCTCTTTAAAATGAGATTTTCTAAACTAAAAAATGTGTATAAACTCAAAAGGTATTTCAAATTAAACTCAAAAGTAAGCGCGTTTTTCAATAACTTATAATTATTAATATAAATAATAAAAACATTTAAAACACATTTCATAATGTGAGTTTTTATGTACTTGCTAAAATTGCGGCAAAGATGGGCAAAGTCGGTCAAGTATTTTTTAAACAATTATATTTTTTATCCCATTTGTAAGAACAATGGTCATTTTCAAATGGCTGTACAGGTGCTTTGTCAATACCTAAAATGATTTTTTGGTCTGATTGGTCTGATTCTCTTTATAAGGCCTCAAATTTTTATGTTTTGTATCTTGTCTGTTTGTATTAATCCCCATTTCTCCTCTAAGTTCTCGTCGTGATGCTTTCCAATCCCTTGTCTATTTCTTTTACTATTCGTTTTACTCTCTCTTTATCTTGGAGTTGCTCTGTTTGTTATTTTTTCTTTGTTTGCTTTTCTTGGTTGTTTGGAAATTGATCGTACTCATGGCACTATTTTTGCTGTAGCTTCTACAATAAGTCTCATAGCTACTGTGTTTTCTTTTAATAAGAACATAGTGTGTTTGATTTCTCGGTTTTACAGTAGCAAAGATGCAGGTTTTTTATGTACATCTTTATATCCAAATTGTGTACTTCCTATCTTAAGGTTATGTTCCATTGAAGATTCTAAGAGTTTTATTCATTGTTATTACTTTCTTTATTTAGTCTTTTACCACCTGTTTTAATCACAAAAATATCTTCCTCTACTACTTTTGCATTTATATTTAGAACGATTACTTTTATGTCATATTTTGGTACATTTTAAATCATAAATAACACATAACAATATTTCTAATATTGTTTGAAAGTCAGTTAATACTCAGCTTGTTCTATTTGATACCATTAAACCCATTTTCAGGTATCTATTTGGCCCACAGCTTTTAATAAGAGTACTACTTTCAACATTTACTATCTCACTTCCCAGGTGCTTGGTTTCTTGTAATATTTATTAAATTTTTTGTATTATTTCGATTCAATATTTTTCACGTATTTCATCTAAATATGTCACTGCTCCTTTCTTGTAAGCTTTTCTTACATTTTGACGTTGACAAAAAAAATCTAATTCTGCTAGACTATTATGGAACAATGTAACAGAGATCAGAGTTTTATAAAAAGGTACTTTTTCAGATAAAACGTCGTTTATTTATGCTCAATGATCTTGTAAACCGCCAGACCTAAGGATACTGGGCAAGTAAAAATGTATATTAAATGAAGAATATAGCACACAATATCCTGATATGGTTAATGTTTTTGACAGCATTATAAACAATGGTAATATAGGATCATATTATGTTGAGAAAAACTTAACTGCTCTTTGTTATCTGGAATTTCTTCAGGGTTATATGATGCCACAACCGAGTCAGTTATTTATTTGCTTGCTATATGCTTTATATTTTCTTGCTATATTCCTTTCTTACACAATCACGCAATCCTAGTAGTAGGGTACAAAAATTTCGAGAAACGGGCCATGTTGAAAATCTATCCCGAAAATGGAGAAAATTAGTACCCGAACTCAAGAGACTGGACGTTGTACTGGAGTTTCAAGAAAATCCTCATACAATCAAGCTAGGTCGCACTATGTAATCATGTCCACCAATCAAATATTTTTAGTACATCTCTTCCAGGAACTGTTAAAAGATAGATGAATCTAATTCTGCTAAACCATTATGAAACGATGTAATAGAGATCACCCTTTATGGTCAACAGTCATGTAAACCGCTAGACCTATTGATACTGAGCAAGTAGAAATCTATATTAAATGAAGGATAATGTTTGGGACAGCAATATAAACCATTATAGGCAGCATTATAGGATCATATAATTTTAAGAAAAACCTAACTGCTCTTTGTTATCTAAAATTTCTTTAATATTCGATAATATCACCGCTCTTACTTTATGCTGTCGAGTCCTGGACTGTGAATAAAATCGATCTAAATCGCCTTGAGGCTTTCGAAATGTGGTGCTATAGAAGAATTTTAAAAGTTTCCTGGGTGGAGAAGATTCGTAACTCCACAATACTAGAACGTCTCAGCAAGACTACTGAGATCATAAAAAGCATCAAGCAGAGAAAGCTGGAATATTTCGGACATGTAATGAGAGGTCCCAAATATAGATTGCTACAAAACATCATGCAAGGAAAAATAGCAGGCAAACGCAGTCCAGGACGAAGAAGAACCTCATGGTTGAAGAACTTGCGAGACTGGTATGGTGTAGATACAAGCATGCTATTTAGGGTGGCAGTGAATAAAATTAAAATAGCTATGATGGTAACCAACGTTCTGAAAGGACATGGTACATGAAGAAGAAGAATATCACCGCTAAATTAGTTATTTCCAAATAAAAATGATTCGTTATTTTAACAGGATGGGCTCTTCCACAGTACGGCGTTAAGGTCCGAAATGACGTTGTCCCAGGTAGGTGGATAAGTAGAAAGGGATCAATCGAATGGCCACCAAAGTCTCCAGATTTACCCCATATGACTTTTTTATGGAGATGTTTGAAGATCAAGGTGTATCAATGTCGACCAAATAATTTAGAAGAGCTAAAAGAGCACATCAGAATAGAAATCACACAATTAACTCCTGAAGTCATCACAAATGTTAGGAAAAAATTTACTGCATGTTTTGCTCCTTTTATTATTGCTCAAGGCCGTGAATTTTAAATTTTTTTATAATTTAATTTTATTTTACTTACCATTTATTATAAGCTAATTGTGATATTAAACCAAGAGTTTTAATTAAGCCTGTACAATAAATATTTAAATAATTGCATAATTGAAAAGACGATAAGAATACCTTTGTAATGTCCAACACATACATATTATACACATAACAATAATTTAGGGGACACAATTAAGTGTCCTCAAGTAATAAGTCTTAAAGAAATAATTTTTTTTTAATTTGGCAGTAGTTCTTAAAAAAATTAAAAGCGAACTCCATAAGTCAAAACAAGGAAACAAACAAAATAAACCATAATTTGTTGTCCCTTAACAACCAACAAAGTAGTCTTTAGGTTAAGTTAGTACAGTGTATGACCTTCACGGTTGTTGGTTACTATTCTACATCTTTAAGGCAAAGTCATGATCAGATGGTTAATGTCTTGTAGCGGTATTCTATTTCGACTCCATTGAAAGACCCCCGAATAGTTGCTGTGTTGTATTTTGTTGTAAATTGCATCTGCCCAATTAATCCCATATATACTTAATTGGGTTTAAATTTTGCGATTGTGCAGGCCATGGCAAAACCTTAATTTCATTGTTTTCGAGGAACGTTCGCATGACCGTGGTAGTATGCGGATGCTCATTGTCGTGCGTTAATTGAAATTGGGGACTAGCTTGTTGTACAAATGGTAAAACAATGGCTTTGAAAATAATATCGCAGTAGTCTGTTGCATTTAGAAACCATTCCAGACAAACAAGATTTGTTCTTCCACCAAGAGTGATGTTACCCCGTACCATTTTACTACTGTCTTGGTGCCTATGAACTCCCTGCACGGTGGCCAATCGTTTAGCACGGAGTTTCCCAAACTTATCTAAACCGCGACCCCTTTTTGCTAAAAAAATTGTTCGCGACCCCTCAATTTCCCCCCACTCGTTTATTTAATATTATTTGACAGAAAAGTCACCAATGAAAAAGTACTGCAGAGGATCAACACAACCGCGGATTTGGTCAACATTGTGAAGAGCCGTAAGCTGGAGTACTTGGGACATATTATGAGAAATCAAGGCAGATACGAGCTACTCCAATGCATTTTGCAGGGTAAAATTGAAGGAAAAAGAGTCCCAGGACGAAGAAGGATATCCTGGCTTGCTAACCTGAGAGCATGGTATAGAAAGACCTCAACACAGCTATTTCGTATAGCAACCAACAAAATTATCATAGCCAGAATAATCGCCAACGTTCGGAACGGACAGGCACCCTAAGAAGTAGAATTTGACAGAAATAGTGTGTCTAATTTACAATTATCTGATGGTTTCTTAAATTTAATAGTACTTTACTGTTTAGGTTTAAATCAAAAACAATTATTTTATTTTAATACAATTATTTTACTGATTGCGATCTGTCCTACTAGTAATTAGTAGTAGATACTTCTGCCAGAATAGCATTTACAATAAAAATAAATAATAAGAAGTCGACTGCACATTGTACACCGCGACATATTAGCTTGTGTCTACATCGCAAAACTCTTCCATGATAATCGCGAAAGCGCTCGCTACTAGATGGCACTCTGGAACGTTCTGTTAGCCTCATTTTGGCTTTATATAAGCGGCGATGCGCAACGAAACCTCAGTTCTAATCCAAACAGCCTACGGTGGCGAACGCGGTTAAGTACTGAGTAAATATTTTACGACTTACGTATTCCCGTTTACTTATTTACGTCTACGATAAATTATAAATTATGGATAAGTTTTTAAAAATAAGTGCAGAACCATCTACGTCTGAAAGTGGCAGTAGCAGCAATAAAAAGAAAAACAGATTCTACATTGATAAATGTCTTAAATATGGTTTTACCGTTATTTCCAATAAACCACAATGTGTTATTTGTGGACAAGTCTTGTCAAAAGAAAGCATGATGCCATCAAAGTTACTTCGACATTTAAATAGCAAACATTCAAATAAAAAAGACAAGCCCGTAGAATTCTTTGAAAGAAAGCTGAGTCCTTCATACATAGCAAGACAGTTTTCCCTTGGCAACCACAGCAAAAAAAACATTCTTAGCAAGTTATAAATTTGCTTATCGTGTTGGCAAAACTAGTAATCCGCACACAATTGCTGAAAGTCTGATTTTTCCAGCAGCTGTTGAAATGGTACATATAATGTGTGGGGAAAGAGAGGCTGCAAAATTAAATACAATACCTCTGTTAACTAATACTATCCAAAGAAGAATTAGTGATATGGCAGAAGATATTCAAGCGCAAGTTGTGGAAAATCTTAATAAATGCACATACTTCTCTCTTCAAATGGACGAATCCACAGATATATCTAACTGTGCCCAATTTATTACGTTTGGTGAAGTATTGCTATATGCACAGATGGCGCTAAAGCTATGACAGGACATAGATCTGTTCTTGTCGTCAAATTACAAGAAATAATTCCTAATGTCAAATGGAGACATTGTTTTTTACATCGAAAAGCTTTTGTGTCCAAAGCTTTACCTTCTGAAATGGACTGTGTTCTGAAAACCATCGTTAAAGTTGTAAATTCCATTAAAGGAAAAGCTTTGCAGACCTGTATTTTTATAAAAATTTGCGAAGACATGGGTGCTTTATTTCAAAATCTTTAAACGTCTTTAAAAAAAAGTATTTCACTTTCAATTTTTGATCCTATTTGACTTCTGAAACTAGGTTTCCTTGCTGATATTTTCGAGCAATTAAATATTTTGAACAGTAATTTACAAGTTCGCGACATTAATATAATTACAGCCACAGATAAAATTAAGACGTTTTTAAGAAAAATCGATTTATGTTCGACCTCACTTGGCAAAAAACAACTCGATTCATTCCAGTGCCTTCAGGAAATTATGGAAAATGTATCCAATTACAGTGCTACAAATTTTGAACAAGTTTTTGCTGACATGCATGTTACTTTGCTCAATTTAAAACAACAGCTCTGTGATTATTTCCCCGAAGAAATTCAAAACAGTTACGACAGTTGCAGATGGATACTAAATCCGTTTTCTAGCCGATTCCTTTCAGCATGTTGAAAAACCAATAAACATGAAAGAAAAACCTATTGAAATATCAAGTGATGGAATGTTGAACCTCCATTTTTTTTCCCAGAACTCGGACCAATTTTGACCGAAAAGATGCAGAATACCCCCAGTTGGCGAGTGAAGATGTAAAATGTTTGGTTCCATTTATAACATCATATGTGTGTGAGTTAAGTTCCTCGTCTATGACTGCCATTAAAACAAGAGTTAGAAATCGTCTCATACTTGAAAATGATATAATTGCGTGTTGTCTCAAATACACAGCCTAGATTAAAAGGTTAGTTTCACAGAAACAGGCGCCTAGATCTCATTAAGATTATAGTATTTGACTTTGTTTTACTCTTTTATTTTTACGGACTTTAATATTTAGTTTTATATTTTGTCTTATAATTAATTGTTAATTTCTATTTACGGCGTTGTTAAAATAAAAATACATGACCTAACAAAGTGGTGTTTTTGTCTTATTTTGGAAGGTGACTCCCCATAGGGTCACGACCCCCACTTTGGGAAACACTGGTTTAGCATTACCAGATTGTCTCAAAATTATGTCCGTCTTCTATCTGATGCAAGCTTCATCCACTAAAGTGGATGAGCTCGATTTCCTCTGAATAACAAGGGTAGTTTTACAGGCCTTCGAGCATTTAACCCTACTTCGTAAAGTCTATTCGTAATGGTTTACTTACCAACAAACACCTGATGGGTCTCTTGCAGTTCTATTGTAATAATGATGCAGTTACATTGCGATCTCGCAAAGAGTTCAACCTTACAAAATGGTCTTCAATCTAATTGGTTATTCTTGTACGGTCTATGTGTCGTACAGCCACGTCACTAGTTTTTTGGCACCTTAACCACAAATAATTAATCACACGTGGAGGACTTGAGCAACGTCTCTTTGATTTCTGCCATTCTGAAGCATCCTGATAGCATGCTACTGCATTTCGCGAATTAAATTATGCCTCTCCATTATTGGAAATTGCAAAACTAAATGATAATCCACATTGACATCGAAAATCAAGTACCGATAAAGAAATATTATTTTATTTTTCAGACAAAAAACGCATATTAAACTTTTGTTAAATTTTTTATAGTTATTCAATACAGCATTACCGTCCAAGTTGGTACAATAATCGACAAAACAATAAAAACATTAAAAACACAAATTTATTTTTGTATTTGCAGCTAACGTAAATTTAAAGCTATTATTATAGGTGTTCTCTAGATTGATGTGTGTTTAAACAAATTTTTCATGTACCTACATAATTTCATTATTTTTTGTATGTGTCGAATTACTATATTTTTATAGTCGGTTAAATATAATTAGATTTTTATCATAATTAGATCAATGGTGCACAGTTAGAAGTGATTTAATAATTTAAAATTTTCAGATCAGAAATCAAAATTACTTAAACTCGTTTATATCTCTCGCTATTTCCGACCGTAAGTTCTCGGCAGGCTTTACTTGTAATCGTTAAAGCACCTGAAATGAACTTCCGCTTCCACGTTTTGATAATAGACTTATAAGTTAAACAAGATTATCCCCCGCTCTAATGTACATCTAAAATTGCAACTATAATCTTTGAGAAAACAGGCTAAACTTCGTAGTTGATTTTAAGTGGTCGCTCAGTTTTAATAAGACTTTAACCTCAACAACTGGGTTATCAAATATGAACTTAAGTTTCAAATTTTATCTTTATTTACAATTATTCAGTTATTAGTAGAGATTGGATTATATGCTCTAAAAATGGTTAAAATATGCATGCAACATGCACTTAAAAAGTAACCAAATATGCCTTTATTATATGCAATATGCATTTATATATGCACTTTAAAAAAAATATTTTTTAATTTTTAGGGCTTGAGATTTGGTGAGAAATAAAATTATAGTATAACTTAGAGAGTGTTTATTTATTACTACATTTAATAAAAAAATATAAATGAAAATTCACAAGAAAATGTCCTCGTTCTTGCTGTTACAGTATATAATCATAAAATGTTCAATATTTTCAAGAGTAATGTTATGCCTTCTATCAGGTAATATGTGTTTATATGAGGAAAACGATCTTTCAACATCACAGGATGTAATTGGCGCAAATCTAAAATTTCACACTAGCGAGGGATCCATATTAATAACTTCGTTAAAGCTTCCATTGATTATGTTATTTATTGATCGCAATAAAGAAAAGCCTTCATTCCGGTTTAAAACTTCACTAAATTTATCTTTATTTTTTTTCCAATTGTCTCTGAAAGGTTTACTATTCTTTCTTTGATAAAATCAACAATGCAAATACTATCATTTAAAGATAATTTTTGACTCTCTAGTTTACAATTATGTCAAAATTTGCTTTTATATAGGACAGTTTATTCTGAACAGAATTCCCACTAAAAATATTTTGACATTTTTGAACAGCAATACAACAAGAAGGATCAAAATTTGATAAACTCGGTTTCATCGTTCTTGGCGTGTGTCTGAAATAAGCTACTACGGAATTTTTAATATTCGTCTCTCTCTGATACACAGATGCGTAATTCAATTGTGCGAGTCACGTTCGTCATGGTAAATGATGAGAAGGAATAAAGCGATGAGAAGGGAATAAAGAGACCACTCACGTCTCCTAGTATTGTAGCAATAACACCGATGCGTTTGGCCGATACGGTGTCGGTGATAAGTTCGGCCTCTTTACGAATACAGATAGCTGCCACTGGAGGAGGTAAACGAATCGAGCTTAGACAAGGAAAGACAGATGAAACAACTTATTGCAAGTGTTTTTACACGCACACGCCAAGAAAGATGAAAACGTTTATATAATATTTTTGATATCAATATAATTATTTGCAAGAAATATGGCACTATGCATCCACGTCCCCCATCTAGTCAACACTGGTTCCAGTGGCAAATAGCATCTCCCTTTATAATTCTACTCGCAATGGTGCTTTTAAAAAATACTTTCTTTCAATTGTTAATTAAATGGAATGTGTTAACATTCCGTTAGGCTAGAAGCGTGGTATGCTGACGTAGAAAAACTAATAAAGATGACCAAAAAACGAGACCTAACATTTATCTTAGGTGACTTTAATGCTAAGTTAGGTAGAGGAAAAGTTTCTGGATTGATCGGAAACTTCGGACTTGGAGCAAGGAACGACAGGGGAGAGAGAATGACCGAATTCTGCCAACAACACAACATGGTAGTGACAAATACATGGTTTAAATTACACCCTCGCAGATTGTACACATGGACTTCACCATAACACAATGAAAACAGAGTAATCCGTAACCAAATAGATTACATATTGGTCAACAAAAGATATCACAATGCAATCATCAGTGCAAAAACATATCCTGGAACTGACATCAATTCCGATCATAATCCTGTTGTTGCAAAAGTTCGCGCAAGATGGAAACTAATAAAGAAACAAAAACCTCAACACCAACTATTAGACATCCAAATATTGAAAAACGACACCATACATAAGACAGTAAATAAAGAATTAAACAAAAATTTAGGAAATATTGACCACAATAGAATTAGAGAGTACGATGACATAAACGTTCTGTGGAAAACTATTAAAGAACAAATGAACAATGTAACGGAAAAACATCTAAAAGTAACACCTAGAAATAACAAACAGGAATGGATGACAGAAGAGATTTTACAATTAATGAACAAACGAAGAGAATCTAAAGGAAAAAATGACAAGGACGTAGAATACAAAAGACTAAATAGAATAATTCGAAAAAAAAATAACCGAAGCAAAAGAGAAATGGCTGGAAACAAAATGCGTTGAAATAGAAGAACTGCAACAAAGGCACGATTTTTTTAATTTACATAAAAAGGTAAAAGAGTTTACATCGACTACCAAGAGAACGACTTTTCACACCATGCTGAACACGGATGACAAACTGCTAGAATCAACGGAAGATAAACTGAAAGAATGGGAAAACTATATTAAAATTCTTTTTCACGACATACGAGAAGAACCAAGATTGGAAAATAACAACGAAGGGCCAACAATTCTGAAATCTGAAATCATAAATGCAATTAATCATCTCAAAACAAATAAAAGCCCAGGTCCAGACGGAATATACCCAGAAACGCTCAAATTAATCAGCGAAGAAAATATCGAATTATTTGTCCTTTTATTCAATCGCATTTATGATACAGGTAAAATACCCCAAGATTGGCTGGAGTCAATATTCATCCCACTACCAAAAAAGCCAAACCCACAACACTGCAATGAGTTCCGTCTGATAAGCCTTATGAGTCATGCTGTAAAAGTCCTACTAAAAATCGTACATAATCGTATCTATAGAAAGTGCGAAACAATCATCGGAGACGATCAGTTTGGATTCAGAGCCGGCATGGGAACGAGAGAAGCCCTGTTCAGTTTACTAGTTCTCGCCCAAAAATGCTACGACCAACAGAAAGATATATTTATATGCTTTATAGACTTCGAAAAAGCATTTGATAGAGTAAGACACGACCTACTATTAGAACGTTTGCAAGAAGTCGGTTTAGATGGAAAAGACATCAAATTCTTAAAAAACTTGTACTGGAACCAAAAAGCCAGAGTTAGGATCGAAGGTTCCACATCCGCAGAAGTAGAAATTAGGAGGGGAGTTAGACAGGGATGTGTTCTGTCGCCTCTGCTGTTTAATCTTTACTCCGAGTTTCTATTTAAAGAAGCATTGGAGGATTCCAAGGATGGAGTCAAGGTGAATGGCGTAAATATCAACAGTATCAGATACGCCGATGATACAGTGTTAATTGCGGATTCCGACTCAGGTCTACAACGACTCATCGACAAGACCAACTCGACCTGTGAGCAATTTGGTATGAAAATAAACATTAAAAAAACCAAAGTGATGTCAATCCGAAAAAACCAAAACGTACCTCAACCTTGCACAATAAATGGGCACATCTTAGAACAGGTCAATAGATTTAAGTACCTGGGATGTTGGATCGATAGCAGCCTAAATCCTGATCAAGAAATAAGATCGAGAATAGAACAGGCTAGAAAATCTTTCGAAAAAATAAAAAAACTGCTTTGTGATTCTCGAATAAAACTCGAAATTCGACTACGTTTATCAAAATGCTACGTCTGGTCGACTCTTCTATATGCAGTTGAAACGTGGACCCTTAAAACATCAACCGTAAATAAATTGGAGGCCTTTGAAATGTGGATCTACCGGAGAATACTCAAAATTTCATGGACATCGCATACCTCAAACGAAGAAGTGCTGCATAGAATAGGCAAGGAAAGAGAACTTTTTAACACAGTAAAAGTAAGAAAAACATCATACCTAGGCCACATACTGAGAAATAATAAGTACCAATATGCCCAACTTATAGTGAAAGGAAAAATCGAGGGAAAGAGAGGCCTAGGAAGGAAAAGACTATCATGGCTCAGAAACATCCGACAATGGACAGGGCTAAATTTTGAACAGCTAATAAGAACAGCTGAAGATAGAGAAGAGTTTAAAATTGTAGTAGCCAACCTCCATTGAGGAGAGGGCACTTTAAGAAGAAGAAGAAGGCTAGAATGATAGGGTTCCAACTAACCACAACCTAGTTTTGAGAAAACAGTCCCCAAAGTTTAACCTTGACACCACACAAGTGTTTTTGATACATTGTTTGATTTTTCTGTACACACTTCTTAGTTACACACATGAAAAGGTTTTGGCTGGTAAAAAAGAAAAAATGCTCCTTGGTAAGAAATTTACAATTTTTTTTGTTTACAGTTGGAATCTTGTCACTTTTTAAACTTAACATTTTATGTGTGACAAGGTTCTATGTGGTAGGTGGAACCTTCTTAAACCAAAGTAAATGATTTATTTAGTCTGATCCATAGGTATAGTTAGTGGATTCTGAAATAATTACACTGGTATAAATTTCAATTACTATGACTTTATTTTAAAGAAAGGTACAGTAAGTGTTTTTGACCTATGTCAACATTTTCACAGTTTTAATGTGGTGTAGAATGTTTTGTCTTGCAAGAGCATAAGCTTTAATATTGACTTGATGTCCTTTATTTTTACGCTGAGAGTGTTGCCTTGGAGTTCACTAGGTGTTTGGGTTTTATCAATTTCCAGATTGCTGTGTATGTTTCGACTGACTAGCAGTGGTATACACATGTTCCTAGGGTTGAAGTTGAACCCGCGCGTGTGTGTGTGTGATGTGTGTGCAAATTCAAAATACCAAAAATCATATTGATATTATTAAAAAAAACTAAACGCAAAACTACAAATACAACTAGTAAATTGCAGGCACATCCGTAAAATGTCTTTTAGTATGATAACTAGCTTCATTTCCTTAATTTATTGACTTTAAAGTAAATAATAATATTTTCAAGCAACTTTTAAATACTAATATACCTCTGTGAAAGTTGTTGAGATTTACATAAATACGGTGAGCGAACATAGGAAGTCTAGGAAGTTTTCTGTGAATATTAAATGCTCTAAAACTTCAAAAGTTTTTCGTTCAAAGTTACGTACAACATACAGGTATTTATAAATATATACGTTACTTAGCATGTTATTAGCACACATAAAAGAGATGAAAATCAAGGATTTAGCATAGCATACTTTAACAAAACTTACAATGAGGTAACAACTTTTGATCTATAATGGCATACATATTTTTTTATTTACATTATACACAAGGATTAAAAATTTTTCAGAACGTTTTTGATCTTACCATCTAGACCATCATCAGTGAAAACCTTATATTCGTGATGTGTTTTTGTCAGGAGATCTAGAGATTCTAGATTGTCTTGCTTCCTATTGTACTAGTTCATTTAGCATTGCTCAGACTGCACGTATAGTATTCTGCTACGGACGCGAATACGCTTTACACTCCTATACTAAAAAATACCAAATTCTGTATGCCCGCTTATATCTGAATACTCTAACGAGTTTACCCCAGAAGATTCTATTTCAGTTATATCAGAAATCAAAAAGGCAACCGG
The DNA here is from genome assembly GCA_918026665.1 of Diabrotica balteata. NCBI lineage: Eukaryota > Metazoa > Arthropoda > Insecta > Coleoptera > Chrysomelidae > Diabrotica > Diabrotica balteata. The sequence goes on from OU898276.1 coordinate 162,070,960, forward strand.
CTTCAATGAAATCCATCCAGAATTTTTAATCTATTGTGACAAATATGCTAGAAAGTGGATGGCTGATTTCTATACAGATATGATAAAATTGGGAGAAATCCCCTATTTACTAAAAAGGGCCTCCATTATAGCCAGATTGAAACCCAGAAGGGCAAAACATTAGCCTCAACACTACCGATCGAATACACTGCTAAACGCTTGCGTTGAAACATTTAATCTACAACAGAATTAGTAGAAACATATTTGAATTGATACAGCATACAGGGTTCAGACCTAACCGTAGCTGCACAGATCAGTTTCTATTCCTTAAAGCACAACTTGAAGCAGGTTTTTAAAGAAAGCAAAAAACATTGATTGCTTTTATTGACCTATCAGCTGCATACGATACTATCTGGAGATAAGGGAAAATTATCTTTTTTGGAGGTGTTTGCAATTTGTAGCAATAATACTTATAATATATTGATGATACGCTATATACAATATATAAACTGTACGTGTCACTTCGTTTGATTTTATGTCATATTGCTAGTATTAGGATAGTTGTTCATTTTGTCATCAGTCAGAGGCACCTTTCAGGTCTTCTTTTCCTTAGGGTGCCTGTCCGTTCCGATCGTTGGCGATCATTCTGGCTATGATGACTTTGTTGGTTTCTGTACGAAATAGCTGTGTTGAGATCTTTCTATACCATGCTCTCATGTTAGCAAGCCAGGATATTCTTCTTCGTCCTGGGGCCCTTTTTCCTTCAATTTTACCTTTTAAAATGCATTGCAGTATCTGCCTTGATTTCTCATTATATCGCCCAAGTACTGCAGCTTACGGCCCTTTACGATATTGACCAAATCCGCAGTTGTGTTCATTCTCCGCAGTACTTCGTCATTGGTGACGTTGTCTGTCCATGGTATCTTCAAGCTCCTTCTGTATGACCATAGCTCAAAAGCCTGAAGTTTTGATAGAGTTTCCGCCTTTAATGTCGACGATTCTACTCCGTACAAAAGCACTGAGTACACATAACATTTAAGGAGGCTTATTTTTGTTTCTACGGTGAGTTCATGGCTCTTGAACACATAACTCATAAACAATAATGCACTCTTTGCCTTTTCGATGCGACATTTAATCTCTTGGGTATTGTCCCACGACTCATTGATTATTCTATACATAATAGACATAATCGAAGCCAAAAGACTTAAATGGTATGGACACCTTCAGAGAATACCGGAAAATAGATGGCCAAAAAAATGTAAGAACGGACTCCGCCAACTAGAAGAAAACGAGGACAGACCAAGACGATCCTGGAGAGACGATGTCGACGATGCAATAACCGCCAGAGATCTAACAACTGAAGATTCCTTCGACAAAAAACCCTAGAAATTAGGATGCGAAGAGCGGCGCCAGCTCTAGAGGACTCGCTTGTTATATATATACTCATTGGTTATAGTTCCCAAGTAATTATATTGTGAGACTCGTTCAATTCTCGTTTGGTTCACATACAGATTTGCTCCAGTTATGTTCTGCTTGCTGACGATCATTAGCTTGGTTTGCTGGTGTTTATATCCAGTTCATATTTTCTACTTGTTTCCGTTATTTTGTTCATTAAGTTTTGCAGCCCTTCTATGGCATTGGAAAACACTTTCAGGTCAATAAAGCGAATTTACCTTATATTTACGTTATGTTTTATATATAAAGCTAATATGTCTATTATCATCCATAGTGTCATGTGATATGTTGTATATCGCTATACGTTCAATAATAACGAAGACAATGTATAGAGCCCTTTTGGTAGTCTCTTTGTTTTTTCTATCTATATATTTATATATTCGTTATATCCTCCCGTTTAATTTGTTACATCTCATGTTAGAATTCGATCGAAAATGCAATTTTAAATAAATTTAATTAAAATAATACAATTTTTATATTTAGAAATCGTTTTTTTTTTATTTATGACGTTATAAATTTATTACGTTATTTTTTTATGAATTGAGCTTAAAGAAACAGTTCATTTAATCTAAGATATGAACCTGCTTTAAAATCTTGTAACCTCGGAAGCCTTTTTTTGGATGGTGAAAGGTTACAGAAATAAAAATTTAACCAAACCGCACTTGGCCGTATCTAATTATCTATCTCGCACTGTTATTTAATGATCGAGAACTAAAAGTTCGTAATAATTATTTATTGAAATTTCTTAGTAGCTGATGGAAAGTTCGTAAGAAAATATTGAATGTTCTTTAGATCGAATGCAAAATTCAGAAGTTACTCTCAACTACAGGTGAAAAAATGGATGACTTTAGATTCGTCCAGATAATGGAAGATGATATGATACCATACCATATTATTCGCCCAGATAGTTGAAGATACTATGATTACTTACAGGAATTCTTTGTGACTGCTGCACTTATTCACTGAAGCTATGTACTACACTCTAATACTTTACTTGTATCCAACACTGAAGTTAATTAACATTAAAGGTACTTTATAACTATATTTATTCTAATATAGTATAAGATCAAAAAAACTCAAATATACAAGTGTATACACACTTAGAAAGAAAAATGCACAGAGAATAATACGATAACACAGAGACGATAATATGAGTCTTTCTTTTTTAAAAATTCACCAAACTACCCACAAAAAGGTGACGGTATCTCCCACTCAAAAATCATAGACCATCCTGTAGTATTTCAGAGAAGGTAAGTTTCTAATGAGCATCTACACTAACGGTACCCTTCTAGCTAGGAACGTGATAAAATATAAACTTTGTGGATTAATTTTTTACCGAAACATACCATAAAATGCCTTCGACGATTTTGTTTGCCAAAGTATCAAACAAAAACCCGCCTTAAAGCCAGACAGATTTAGTTCCTTTCATACTCAGGATTAGAAAGGAAAGGATTAAAAACCTTTCGTACTCAGGGAAATTCCGTTATATTTTGGTAGGTCCAATAAAATTTTCTAATCGTAAACACGACCATCGGCGTATCATCCACAGGAGTAAAGGCGTTAAAAATAATTTAATATATTAATTCTAAAAAAATATTACAATCTTGTAATCATATCGTTGAAATATTTCTCCAGGCCATCTAAAAATAAACTCTTTCGGTAATTATGTACAGATGAGACCTACGGGTTTAACACAGACATGTGATTACATGTTATTCTCCTTAAATATAAGTCTATATAATATTTGTTCTTAGTTCTTAACGTTTTATTGTTCTGAATCTATTTTCTTGTGGCATTTTAAATGAATTACTGTTTAACTGGGAATAAGCCAACAATTAAAGATAAAAATACGTTTATCGACGTTTCAATTTCCACTTCGGAAATCGTTCTCAAAATACAAACAGTAAATTAAAAAAAAATTGTTTTTTTTTAATAATGATCTTTCACCTACTGTATTTAAATTATTGTATTGCTCTCTGGTACGCTCAGGTCTTGAATACTGCTCTATAAAAATACGTTTATTGACGTTTCAATTTCCACTTCGGAAATCGTTCTCAAAATACAAACAGTAAATTAAACAAATTTTGTTTTTTGTTACATAGTGAAAAATTCTTCTAATAATTTAATTTTATCTGACTCATTTATATTGACAATTCAGACATACATTATGCATTTTAAAGTAGACGACTTTAAAATGATATTGCCAATATTGTTGAGTTGCGCTCCTGGGACGACTTTACTTATAAGATAGTTCATTCGATTACATGAAATCAACTTTAACTTGAGAATATCCGTCAGAAAAAATCATAGCATGTAATTCGTCTTTAAAAAGACAAACACATGACATGATGACAGTAAAATTCTCCTGTTAGTGATTCCATAGTAAATTATGAGGGAAAAACCAGGAAAAAAACCTCATAATACTATCCCGACATTGTAAGTATTTGTTCGTGAATTTAGTTTACCTTCAACAAACATCAAAATTCTGATTTTATATGTTACGTTATTTAAAAAACATAAATGATGTATCCTCTATATGTTACTGACTTACTAATACTGGTATTTTCTTATTAATAACTTCCTCTTTCAATATTGGTAACCAGATCCTACTACATTCTGCCGAGGAATTTGCGACACAATTGGCCTCATTTAGCATAATTAGAGCCGCTTCTTTGATTTTTCTTTTTTTACCATCCGTTTCTTTTAGGACTACATTTGAATTATTCCATTGAACCCTATGTTCATTATCCATGCGTGTTTACAGATTTGAGATCTATCAAATTCTCTATTTTTAATATAAGATTGATGTTCACTTATTCTAACATTTAATGCTTGATGGATTATTCTCAAGTTAAAGTTGATTTCATGTAATCGAATGAACTATCTTATAAGTAAAGTCGTCCCAGGAGCGCAACTCAACAATATTGGCAATATCATTTTAAAGTCGTCTACTTTAAAATGCATAATGTATGTCTGAATTGTCAATATAAATGAGTCAGATAAAATTAAATTATTAGAAGAATTTTTCACTATGTAACAAAAAACAAAATTTGTTTAATTTACTGTTTGTATTTTGAGAACGATTTCCGAAGTGGAAATTGAAACGTCAATAAACGTATTTTTATCTTTAATTGTGGCTTATTCCCAGTTTAATAGTAATTAATTTACAATACTGCTCTGTTGTCTGATCCCCATTTCATCAAGTATACATTGATGGATTGGAGAGCGCTCAGAGGAAGTTTCTAAGATCTTTAGCTTTTAAAGCACATATTAATATAAAAAATACTGAAAATTATTTTATACAATATTCTATATTCTATCTCAATTTAACATTGCTACATTGAAGAACCGCAGATTGAGAGCTGATACTTTATTTTTGTTTAAAATTCTAAACAACGTTATAAATTCGATACCTTAATTCTATAACTAGGTAACTCCATATTAACTTATTTTACAGAATCAACAAAAATGATGCGCTAACCTTTTTGGGAATACTAAAACTCACACAATAGTTAAATAAAAATGTCAAATATTGTAATCATACATTTTATTATCAAATTAATACTAATATTGACAATTATTACAAATAATAGTTACATTTTGTTAAAAAATAAAATTAGATTATGTAACATATCTACTTTTGGTTTTAAAGAGATATCTACTTTTTGGTTCTATATAAGAGATATCTATAATTGACACAGTTAAGTTATCCACTTATAGAACTAATAAGTCGATAAGAAAAATTAAATAAAAACAAACAAAGAAACATGAAAACCCTAAATAAAACAAGAAACATAAAAATTGGATTTTGACAGAAACTAAAAAACTACCTATATCTATTCATCATCGTTACCACTTGCATAATCTTCATCTATACAATTTCCATGTGGCAAATTTCATAAAAAATTTATAGTCTACGCTAATTGCTGGTGGGTTTGATGTAAATAATGACATTAAGTCATTGTATTTTGCATTGGAAATTGGTCTTTTCGAAGGGTATAACTTTTCTACATTTGATTGAATATTATACCTAGTTCGTTTGTTGCAGTCTAATACTTTAAAATTTTCGTTAAATTTTTCTTTACGTACATAAATTACATTATGCCTATCTTTGTTAAATCGTAGCCAACTAATTTTTTGCCAGTTAATATTATTTTCATTTTTTTTTTTGCTTAATTAAAAGAGAATTTTGAGCTCTTTTCTCGTTTGACGATTTGTCAACCTCAAATTTCTATCGCATTTCTAATGTTTCTTTAGTAAACTGTTTCAGTTGAAGAAACTATTATGGTCCATGTCATGAACCACATAAGGTTTATCACCTGTTCGTCTAGCATTTCTTGCTATAGTTTTGTAGTCTTTTGCCATGAAATTTTTCCCACTCTTTTAATTTCGTGACTTATTGCAGCGTGAATGGAATCACATTCCATTTCTGAATGTCCTACTACTAGGTATTTTATATCAATGATCTTAATGTGTTCAATATCTTGAACTGCTTTTAAACACATTACTGCAATAAATCTATTAAGATTTTGACCTCCACACCGGTCACCATAGAGAATTTCCTGTTCGATGTGTTCTGGAAGCAGTATAAAATATTTGTATAACAACTGCTACTTGCAACTTCCCTAGCACCTTCAGCTTGATGCACAAGAAACAGTCACCCTGTTTGGACACCACATTTAGATGGTAAAGTTGTAGTGTCAGTCTGCGTTTATAAAACAAGCATTTTTTCTTATCGCTATGGGCCAGCAATACCTGTTCTAAATCAAAATTACAATTTATAATATTGTTCGACGTTGTAGCCAGCTCTTTGTCTTTTTTTTCTCATCCCTAGCACTATTTTTGGCTTCAATGTATACATCATATTTTTCTTTTAATTGTACGTGCTACATCCGATGCATTTTTAAAGTGCATACATATGGAGCACTGTTTTTTTTAGGTGTGTGAAATCCTAAATTATAGTTTTCACTGAATATCTTTCGATACATGCATTCCTTAGCAGGAGTTTTGCGTAAATGACAGATGAAAAACCAAACACAAATGAGGTTATTAATGATACGTTGTTGCCAGGTTATATTTTAACAAAAAAATAGTATTATCATAAATAATTGTTCATTGACCTAGTTAGTTTTACATCGGTATTAAACACTAATGTGCATGGTTGCAATAATGCATTTTGTATATTTAAAAGATCTAATGGTAGAATTACGGTGTAGTTAATGTTTTTTTTTTATTCTCACTAGTCACTTATCTAGTTTTGGTTCAACAAGCAGAAATATTTTTTCACCAATATATTTTTCTAAAAGTAGATAACTAGAATTATCTATAAATGTTTTCGTTTGGCGTTAGTGCTGAATAGTAGATATCTATACATATCAAGTTTTAGTTTTCAAAGAATGGCTCATATAACAGATACCTACTTTCAAACAAAATGTCATACCTAATGAAGTAGGGACAATATCAGGTATCTACTTTCAGCATTCGATACATTATTGTAAGGCCGATGTCTTAAAATGGATATTTCAGAATCGCAAAAAAGTCGAGTTACCTAGTTATAGAATTAAGGTATCGAATTGTCCCTCGTTATTAGCCAATGTACACTTAAACACAATACATAGAACTCGACACACTGCACTCTTTTATATTCCTTTTTGTAGGACTGATTATGCTCGTCATTTTTTCTTGTCGAGCATACTCAGCTCTTGCTATGACCTCCTATTGGATCCTTTCGGCCCAAACATTCTTCTTCTTCGGGTTCCTTCTCCTAGCGGAGGTTGGAAATCATCATCGCTATTTTAACTTTGTTGGCCGCATTTCTGAATAATTCTAATGAGCTGCAGCCGAACCACTCTCTCAAATTTCTTAGCCAGGACATTTTGCGTCGTCCTGGGTTTCTCTTCCCTTGTATCTTCCCTTGCATAATCAACCTCAGTAATACGTACTTCTCACCCCTCATTAAATGTCCCAGATATTGAATCTTTCTAATTTTAACAGTTTTTATGACTTCACATTCTTTCTTCATTCTTTGTAACACCTCTATATTAGTTACTTTTTCAATCCACGATATTTTATGCATTCTCCTGTAGCACCACATCTCAAAGGAGTTTAATTTTTTGATTTCAGACTGCTTTATTGTCCACGCTTCCATGCCATATAGTAAAGTAGAGAAAACGTAACAACGTAGCATTCTTGTGCGAATCTCTAGATTAAGGTTACGGTTGCAAAGTAATTTCTTCAATTTTATGAACGTGTTTCTTGCCATTTCTATTCTAGATCTGATTTCCTTTACTTGATCTCCATCTTCGGTTAGCCACGTTCCTAAATATTTATATGTTTTTACTCTTTCTATCGTTGTATTATTGATGATCAGGTTATTTACATTTTGTGGTTTTTTTGAGAATATCATTGATTTCGTTTTCTTGAGATTCATTTGCAGTCCGTAACTTTCACATGCATTGTATACATGTTGTATTATGTACTGTAGATCTTCCATGTCACTTGCAAATATGACAGTATCGTCGGCATATCTAATATTATTAATGCTATTTCCGTTGACATAAATACCTTCCACGATATCCAATAAAGCCTCTTGAAAATCACTTCACTGTAGACGTTGAATAAGAGTGGTGAAAGGATACACCCTTGTCGAACTCCTCTAAGTATACTTACTTCCTCTGTCAGTTCTCCTTCGACTCTTACTCTTGCTTTCTGGTTTTGATACAGATTCGATATAATTTGTAGATCTCTACTATCAATGTTTTTAGTCTTAAGAATACTTAAAAGCTTCTCATGTTGAACTCTATCAAAAGCTTTCTTGAAATCTATAAAGCAAGCATATATGTCCTGATTCATATCCAGGCATCGTTGTGTCAGAACATGGACTCCAAATAATGCTTCTCTAGTTCCTAGACCCTTTCTGAAACCCATCTGTGAATCACTTATTTCTTGTTCTAAATTTCATGTGGATTCTGTTATGTATGATTTTAAGGAAGGTTTTCAATGTGTGGCTCATTAACGCAATTGTTCGATAGTCATTGCAATCTTTAGCATTTGTGATTTTTGGAATCGTCACAAAAGTTGAGAGAAGCCACTCTTTGGGTATGTGTCCCGTCTTGTATATGGAGTTAAAAAAGGTCTACCAAGACATCAATATTATCTTTCATTAATTATCTTCAATAGTTCAATTGGTCTATTTCATCGTAATAATTTTCATCTACGTAGTTTGTCTTGCGTTTCAGTTATAGTGGTACCATTTTTTAATATCCCGATTGGTTTGTTACGATTTCCTGAAATCATTTCTTTCACCTTCTTATGGGTGTTGAAAGTGTCATACCTTGCCTCACATTCCTCGATTTCTTGACATTTAATGGACATCCATGTTTCCTTAGCTTGTATTATTTTCTATTTTATTTGTTTATTAATTCTTGATATTTAATTTTATCTTTGTTTTTATGTGTTCTTCTTTCGTCCATCTTTTCGAGAATTTCTTGTGTCATCCATTCTTGTTTGGCAGCTTTTGTAAATGTTAAAGTTTTCCGTCCCACAGTCTCGATTGCGTTCTTTATATTCTTCCACTTTGTGTCAATATCTGTAGTGTTTCTTATTTTGTTGTTTTATTTCTTGGATACTCTGATTTATTTTGTTTTGAGTTTCTTGGTATGTATTTGGTTCTCTTAAACATTAATGCTTTTAAAAGGCAACTTAAGAATCTGACTATTAATCTAGATATGTGATACTTACTATGTGATACTGATACTTTTTTTTACTTTTTGTGATTTGGTATACTGTTTTATTGTACAAATTTTAATTGTTTACTTGTTTCTTTGTTATTGTTTTGATGTATATTGTTCATGATCTTTACTTTTTACTATTTTTTGTATTTTATTGTAATTGGTTCTACCGTTAAAATAAATAAATAAAATAAATATATATTTTTATAAAATTTTTTTGAAATAAACTGTCCATTTTTTTATTACCGCTCTACACCAAACAGCCGATTAAGAGTTTATAAAATTTTTGCTGACTCGTACCGTCACATAACGAAATCGAATTTGTCTCGTCTGGTCTCCCAAAAAATTAAAGTACAAAACCCGTTATCGACATCTTTGTTCGCACATTTCCAACAAGGCAATGCATCGGCAAAAAACCACGAAACACCCGAGACCGAGACGTATAACAAAGGCAATCCAATCTTGGCCAATTGTTTCTTGTTGCGTGCACCACGATTCTCTGCAGGCTCCGAATATTGTTCTAGGCTGGTGGAACAATAGAGGAAGCCGAATCAATTGGCTGGAAACATTCAATGCTCGCATTTAATGAATAAAGCACTCTTTTTCTATTCTGGAAATGTGTTGCTGCGGTGGTGGTTTCCCCTTTTTGTAATTTTAAAGGGTTTCTCATAGAATTCTTTTGAAAGGGTTATTTTACGAAGAAGTTAATATTGATTGACAAACAATTGATACTAAAACGGAAGAAAATTGATAATAGAAAGTATTATCGATAATTAAAACTTTTAATATTATTTTTTTTAATACTTTTTTCTGATAAAAAAATCTGTGTTGATTTATAAACTTATAAAACACGTAAACAATACAAACCAAAAAGAAATTCTATTGTAAGGCAATGGTGTTTATTTGTTTATTATTAATAATAAGTAAGACTAAGTATTTGTTATGGTATAGAATACTCGGCGAAATGTTTTGATAATGGGGACTAGTTAAAAGAGATACTCAATTAATAGACCAGAGAGATTAACAAATAAAAAGCCTGTTTCGTAACACTCTTTTATACAGGTATCTAACAACTGATTTTGATAAAAAAAAATTTGTTTAAAATCCTTTATAAAAGGTATATAAAAATGCCTTAAACGGGCTATCACAAACACATTGCAAAACGTTTTCGGATTAAACAATCCATCATCAGTGCAAACGGTTGTACATGCTAGTAGCCACCAAAATATATGGGTAAAAACCCTTTAAATGTTTTAAATTTGAAGTTGTTTTTATTATTATAAATTTAAAACATTTAGAGGGCTTTTACCCATATATTTTGGTGGCTACTAGCATGTACAACCGTTTGCACTGATGATGGATTGTTTAATCTAAAAACGTTTTGCAATGTGTTTGTGATAGCCCGTTTGAGGCATTTTTATATACCTTTTATAAAGGATTTTAAACAAAATTTTTTTGTGATATATGGTATACAGCCAGCTACATGAACTTAGTTTCCTCGTGGAATTTTTGATTTTGATAAATTTTGTGATGAAAAAATGTGAAAAACATTGTTTTTAAATACCAAAAGTAAAGCCCAGTAAATTATATGAAAAGGTGACACACTTTTAATGAAAAAGCATGGAGAACCCTTTAAAATGAGGGTATTTAAAGTTAATTGTGATTTTAAGCGTATAAACATTTAAAATAATTTCGACTCATCAAAATTTAAAAAGTTTATTTTTTGTATTCGAAATTTTAGTGGCTAAAATAATTTAAAGAACGTGTTAAACCTTTTTTTTTCAATATGTATTTAATAAAAATAGTTACAAAAATTATAGTTATTGGACAATTTATTTAGTTACAGGACACACAAAATTAATTATTGGACAACTGCTTTAACACAATAAAAAACTAGAAACAAATGAAAATTACATAAAAAACCAAAGATTTCTGTGCGGTATGGGGTACCCACATACAAAATTCGTAATAATAAACACTACAGTCATCGCATTTTAATTTATTCGATTGAATATAATTTGAATAAATAGAACATTTGACTTTTTTTAAATTCTTTTTGTTGCTACACTGGTTTTTGGTTAATTTTTCTTCTCTTTTCTGTTTCCTTTCTTGTTTTTGTTTTTTCCGATCTTCTTTTAACTCATCCTTTTTTCGTAACATTTATTGATATCGTGCAGATGTAATAGCAAAAGGAAGTCGTTCCGTGTTACGTTTATTTTTTATTTCGACACAGTAGAAGTTAAAAGATTACCCAATAATTCGTGTTTAACAATAATTTTACTTGTAGAGTGTAAGTCATAAACATTAGTTTTATATTGTTGAATATTGATATCATTGGTACTACTACTCTTAGAAATAATTACATTTTAAGTACCACTTTGTTCTGATGATTTTATTTCAGTATTTTTAACGGGACATGTGATAGCTATATTTTGAATAATATTAATGTTTGTGTCTATATTTTTTAGAACCATTGGGTTATCCGAATGTTTTTGATCATGTTCAAAAAAATTCCAAATTTTGAACAATAAATTCAAATTATCGTCGCTAGGTAGACTATTCTTTAAATTTTCTTTTAAATTCTCTATGCTATGAACTTTTTCAGAACCTAAGCTATTTACAAAAGTATTATAGTCCATCTTTAGTTTCTTTTAATGATCGGAAATGATTAAATTTTTTACTACTTATTTACCTAAACATTTTGTGTAGTCAATAGCATCTGCTTTAAATGTAAACAATCCGCAAACTTTAAAACCATTTACTACTGTTTCAGTTTTACATTTTTTTTGTAGCTTGCTCCAATATAAAAGCAAATGCAACCTTATTCACTAGCCCTCCTGGATGCTGTTCTTTCCATTCTCTCACTGACGGTGCCAAGCTTCTTTTAGTGGACGGAAAATAGAAACGTCACATGGTTGTAAAATTCTTGTGGCGCCAATCTGCAGTTCATTACACAATAGACTTAATTGGTAACTAAGTGACTCTTGTGCCCATCTACAAAAAGAGTAACTGGAAGCTTAATAATATGTTCAATTAGGTGGGAGTAAAAAACATTCGCAATATACTGATAGAATGTCTCTGCCGTCATCCAACCATTATCGCTTCTACCCACACCCATTTAGGATTAATGCCTTTAGGCACTTTTTCTGGAATACGTTGATAAGGATAAATAACTAAGTACGTAAATTTTACCGTCTGCTGAAACGTAAACATATGTCCTACTAGAAAATACTTTTCCAGTAGATAGACATATTTACTCGTCCATCGTCCACAGTGAATCGTGCATTGACGATGCAAAATACAAATTGGAGACCAAGAGCAGACAAATCGCAGTAGAGAATGACCACCTACAAACGATTAGGTGCCGACGACATCAGCGTATCACTAAAAATTGGCAACAAAGAGCACAACATCGTGAGGAATGGAGAAGATAAATAACTACAGGTACGCAATTTTACCGTCTGCTAAAAACGTGAAACATATTTCCTACTAGAAAATGACTTTGACAGTAGATAGGCATATTTAAAATCCTGACTTATCTTCATTAAAAATTCTTGATGGATCAGTTAGTACTTCTCGATGTTTTTCTTTAACATATTTATCAAAATTTTTAAACCAGCTTTTGATGTCTCATTCAGATACACAAGCGCTAGCTGCCGCCACACCTTCACCTGTCCTTTTAAAAACCTCTGAATGTCGCTTTAAAAATTTAAAAAAAATCAAATACAGAATAAAATGCATTTTTTGGTGACTTACTTTTAACTATCCATCTCCAGATCGATAATCTTTAAAGTTATTGGGACACGAATTTTCGGTTAAAAATTTTTGCACGCTTCTTTTTAAATTGTTAGCGTTTTTGGGGAAACTCTATAAAGCGGTTTCTTGTATCCATCTGGATATAAAGTCAAATATTGCTATGGATTAAGATAAATTTAATGAATGTATCTAACCAGAGTATTCTCCTGTTAGCAAGGTAAAATAAGAGACGGTCCAAGTGTATCTTTATGTTCCGGATGTTTTAATATAAATTTTATAGTGGACTTCGGAATTCTATATTTTTTAATACTTTACTTTTACTTTACTCTACGTTAAGGGCTATAAGTGCCTTTACCATACTCTTTTAAATAAAAATACAAACTACCTTGAAAATAACACGTAGTTTAAAAAAAAAGGCCAAAGCAGATGGTTAACACAATGCTTAAATGTTACTTTACTCACATAACCTAAAAATATTTACCGCCAAAATCACAGAACTTGTTAAAGGCAGAACAGAGACATAAGAATGTACGTAATATAAAAACGAGTAGCCACCTAGTGAAATATACTCTTGTTAGCACTTGCAGAAATCTTATACTCGTAAGTTAACAATGTAATGTCCAATAACTGTCTCGTGTCCAATAACTGGCTTTTTACCCTACAACCCTTAGAACCCGAGTAAGCCCTTTTTCCTCAATTTTAATACTCCAAAAACTAAAATCATAAATTAAAATTTATAAAAGTTACTATATTTTCGGTTCTATTTAACGATAATTGATGTTTTAATAATTTGGGGTACCTACTTGCATAACGTATAAAAAATAAGATACTTCGTTGAATTGTTTATAATAAATAAATAAAAATAAATAATTATTCTCAAAATTTTACTGTTCCTGTAGTATTATTAGTAGACAAGGTGTTAAACTGATAGGTAACTTAAATATTTATGTATTATAGTTATAAATAATATCTTGCGCCAAAGCCCAGGGGAATTTTTGAAAAATTATCTTTTTACATGTCATTGTGTCAATTGAGTTATTGTTATTGCTACAAGCTTAAAATCACAGTAGTTTTGCAAACCTATTTTATAATATTTAACATAAACTTTTTAGTCCTTAAATGATTTAATTTAATAAAGTAAGCCTTTTTCTTCAAATTGGTGGTTCAACCTAATAGTTTAAAGATAATATTGTTGTAGATAAAAGCTTTTTGGGGTAAACAATTTTAAGTTTGCAAGAATTATTAAGTGAAACTTCTCTTAATTTTTATTTCTGAATATTTGTAATATTGTCTTTATTCTTACCCGAAATCAAAGTTTTTTGTACATTCTTAGAAAAGTTATTAATAATTTAAATTCAAATTAAAAAATTGACTTTTAGTCGATTTTTTGTTAGTTTAGCAATAATTCAGTACAAATTAACAAAAATAGCTTTACAAACCCTTATTTTAAAGTATTTTTTAATAGTCCCCATACAATTTTAAGAAAGACCATTACCGACCTTTTTAATGGATATTATTTGATAGACAATTTAGTGTCTATGTTACAAATTATAGAAACAAGAAGTGTCGATATAATTTTGTCTAGACTATAATTAATTATTAATGAAAAAATGACTTTAAAGGTATTTTATTCAAAACAAAAATTTTATTTTTCTAAACCATAAATATAAATATTACACCTGTAAAACAATGATTCCAATTACTGATTTTTATTTTACTTCTGATTCATCGAAACTGAAAATTTTCATTAGTGCCTTTACTATATTCGCAATCATTTTCCGTCGTTGTGAAAGAGATTATTCGTCATCTTGAGATCAAATCATCAAATAAAAAATTGACTAGTATTAAAGATATAGATGACCCCAACGTGTAGCAGTTACCAGGCTGCTCCCTTAAAAATTTTCTTAGATAGTGCCTTAGTCGCCTTAAAAGTGCTTTTGCGCACTCTTATAAATCCGCTTTTTAAAAGTACACCTTTAGGATTGTAAGATTGCGCTCGTAATTTTAAGAACATAGGTCACATTTATAAGATCCAAAACCTGCGTAAGCAGTACACTTTTCATGCCACCATTTAGCACATGATATGCACTTAATCCAGTCTTCTGTGACAGGTTCTTTAAATGTTTTTTTGCCCTCTGATCAGCTCCAAATTTTCTTATGAGGCGTTGTTTTTGGTTTTGTGAAAACAGTTTTTTCATTTTTTTTGTTGTATCTTTTTTGCCGGTCTGAGAATCACATTTTTTTTGCGGTAGTGTTAGGTTATCGCCAACATCATGTTTGATTTTGTACTGTGGCTTTTTTTCTCATTTTCTTCAATAAGTTGGTCCTTATAATATGAAGAGCTGGTAATGATTTCCCATTTTTGATTGTGCAATTTTTGGATCTACCCACAAGTCATTTAGGTAACGGAGAAATGGTTGTTAATTTAATATTGCTTGATGATGTACTAGGAGTGTTTGATAAATCAAATGTTCTTGTTTCTAGAGCTATATCAACTTTTTTTTCCAAATTTATACCAGATGTGTTGGAAACCAGATCTGTAAGCTGATATGTAACCGTACAATCGGGTATAGATGCAGGTATTTCGCTGATTATAGCATCACTTTCATTAACATGAATATTTTTCTTAGTAGTGGAATTCTCAAGAACAATAAGACTGTCAAGAACATTGGGAATCGCAATAATATTTTAACAGGACACCTTAAAAATTCTACATAGTTTATTATAAAAAACTTGAAGTTTCATTGGCAGGTATGTACAACCCGAATTTTATAACAGAATATTTTTCCACGATACAAGTGAAACTTGACAATTACCTAATGTGTCAGTTCGTTTTGTGTTTATTTTATACTGGACTCTACCTTTAATTTTTTAATCAAATGAATTTTTATATGAGAAACAATAGAAAAACCATAACTTTTCTATTTCTACAATAGAATACACATTATTTCGATGTTGTTTTCATTTTTCGTCTCATCTCAACACTTCATCTAAAAACAAAAAAGTGGCTGATGTCAGCTTTCTTGTTTATGATTTTTTCTGTTTGGGAGATAAAAGTCATCTCCAGAAACTATCTTTTGCGATAATTGTTTTAAACTGCTACTACCTTGGCTTATGTATAATTAAGTATGTAATCGTTTTGGTTAACTTGCATAGCTAAACTAAATTATATAAATATCTGTATGTGCTTTTATTCAACTACAATATTACTTCATGTTAATTAAATGTATTGCTCTGCATAACTCTTACACACTTTTGTATACTTTACTTTATATAATTTTGTACTTTCACAAACTCATTTTTCGACGTTAACATAGATAATAATTGTCACTCACGGTAAAGAGTTAAATTAAAAGAAATACAACAACTTTTCACAGAAATTATTCTATCGTCAAAACAAAAAGGAACATTAACTAACTAAGGATAAAAAAGTGTGTACTGGATCGCGATTGTAAGCAGTTAAGTCTGAAAATAATGAACGTAAAATTTAACAAAGATTTCAAAAAGAAAAACAGTCTCATTACGACCAGATTTTTTCTAAGTCCTTTTTAAATATTTCTTTTGTTCGAAAGAAACAGAAATTGTCTAATAAAAATGAAATACTGAAAAGTTTCATCGTGCTGGATGCTTATTCTTTTTTTATTCCAATGAAAATGTATTTCTAACGAAGGTGAAAAATTAGATCCGATTTTTAGCATTGAACTTTAAATTAATATAAAGAGTTAAACTTTAAAATACATTACAAGGAAATTATTAATTGTGATAAAGGATATATGTAAAAAAATGACTTTTGTGATATTCATGTCAAATGATTCGAAATTAACACTTCTGTTGAGTGTAACACTAGGATAAATAAAAAATGATATACTTTTTTCATAATATTACATATCCTTGTGTAGCTTAATACTACCATATATTATGTCGTTTACCCATTTTGGTCATCAATACTAATACAAGTTATCTTACGCACATATCCTACTGTTGCCATGTACTTATTGCTGAGTTGCGATTATGTCTTTGTTTATACTATCCAGCTTGCGGTCAGAATTTTATCTTCAGTAATCTTAAACAATAGTTATATTACATTGATGTTAAAAGGTGTATGTTAAAGAGTAAAAATGACTAATTCGGCCAATTTAAATTGTACAAATTGTGGTTATCTAGAAGTCAGTATATAGTGTATTTAGCGAACAAAAATAACACTGATTCTGAGTTGTAATCTGGAATTTATCAAGCACATGGAAAGTAAGGTAAATTCATGATAAATTCCCCTTTAGAAATGTTGGGCTGATTTAATCAAATGCAATAAATTTGTACTTTTACAACTTTCAGTATCCGCTATTACCATTACTGATTCTGATGATTTTTTCATTTTATCTTATTTATTATCTTGTAAATTTTTTACAAATTTTTGAAAAATAAGTATGTTCATGTTATTAATTTATGTAATGATATGTTTGAACAACAAAATTGTTTTGTTTTTTGTATTGAAATGTGTAAAATTTTAAACAAAACTTTAGTGCAATATAAGTTGAAATTTAACAGAAATTTACGGATATCGTTAAAAAACAACTTATCTTTGAGGGCAGCACTAGACAACTAACTTTTTTCCAATTATTTTTCACTTTTTTATTAATTAATATAAATTGGTATTTGGCACATGTAAAGTTAGGTACTCAAACAAAATTCCACGTAAATCCATTCAAATATAAAAAAGTTATTGATTACTGAAGTTTCGTAAAATTTTCAAATGTGTTTTTCTCGAAACTACAATGTTTTACATATCCTACTGTTGCTTTGAGGCGACTTGAGGCACTTCATATTGAATTTACAATAGAAACAGAACAAAATCAATCTATAAATTTTTTAGATTTAAAAATTATCAGATTTAAAAACAAACATGACTTCATATTTCATAAACCTAGCCATACTGACACGACTATACACAATTCATCATCCCATCTAACACAACATAAACTGGCAGCATATTATAGTATGTTACATAGATTAACAGAAATTCCGATGTCAAAATACAACTTTGAGACAGAATTAAATATAATTAAGCAAATAGCAGTAAAGAACGGATACAATGAACAAACAATTAATAAAATGTTAAATCAAAAACTACAAAAGAAAGCCCTGAAATAAGTATTTTCACCACCAGAGAAAAAACTCACTACCTTCTGTTCGATTACATATACAGGCAAAAATAACAACAAAAATAGCCAAACACATAAAAAAGAAAGGAATAACACCAGCTTTCCGAACAAATAACAACCTAGGCAAATATATCAAAAACAACAAGAGCCAAAATAAAAAACATTTACACAATGGTGTGTACAAACTTAAATGTGGCGACTGCCCAAAAACTTACATCGGTCAAACTGGTAGAAACTTTAACAAATGAATAGCAGAACATAAAAGGGCTTTCAATAATAGAAAAACAGATTCTACATACGCACTTCACCTTCTAGATCACAGTCATTCTTTTAACGACAAATTTAAAATTCTTCACATTCAAAATAAAGGCCTTAAGTTATCCTTGTTAGAATCTATGGAAATCAACAAATTAAAAAACACAGATATAATTCTGAATGACCAACTTGAGACAAACAGTTCTCACCTCCTCAACCTATTTCATTAGAGACTATAAAGTGTAAACGCATACCAAAAATAGATCACTTGAGAAAGGCAATCAGCCGAAACAGCTGTAGTGAGAAGAGTTAAAATAAATTTTGTGGAAGTTTGAAAACAAAGTTTTCAGTGTTTTATTGTTACATATATTAGAAAAAAAATTACATACTGAAATTAAATTATAATATGTTCTTCTAAAATGAACTTAGATATTTTTTGAGTATCAAATATATCATACTTAAATAACAATAAATATTTACTTAATTATTTTATGTATAATTTTGATGCCACAGCTAAAATGATGCAGATAAAATGAAGCATTATACAACTTATCAATTTGAAATTTGCGAAGTAAGCGTTACACTAAATTCATATTGCATCTTTATGTTTAATTTGACATTATAAAGTATTTAATTGTCAAATAACAAAATTATTTAAAAATGAGTCGCCTAACTACGATAAGTGGAAAAAGTTTATTTATTAATACACAACCAAAATGGTAAATAGATGTTCATCAACAGTTTAGCAAGAAAACCAAAAATGTAGAACTAAAATTAAAAAATATGAAAACTACGGTAAACCACAGGGAGATGAAATGATGATGTGGGGGTGTTTATGGAATCTGCATGAGTAGGTAACATGCATTTTATTAAAGGGAATATGAACCAATACATGTACTTGGATATACTAAGGCAGCATCTCGCCGCTAGTAGTCTAAGATCCCGCTATAAAACGACCTTCACCGAGCTGGTTAATGGATGAAAGATATTCTTTATCAAATAAAATAAGTCAACAAATATATTACGAATGGGTTGTCTAAAAAATTTCAGTCCAGAATATGATTAATTAACAATTAAAAAAAAATTTTTTTTTTAAATTACACCGGCTTGGTTAATGAACAAATTCCATTCCAATCGAAAATATGAAACCTATAGAATATACAAACATTAGGTTGACTATTTATTTCCCGTCACAACCCTTGGGTAGGCAGGTATAAACAGGTAAATCGATACTAGTAACTTGCACCGGTCTGATTAATGAATGAAACTAAAATAAAAATAAAGATAATTTTATTACGAACACGGTGGTATAGGGTTGTCTGCAAAAAATCAGTCCTAAATTGCGGTTGTTGAATTTTAAAAAGTGAAATATTGCTGCGAGTGAATACGTGCGACAGCGAGGTCCCAGCAAACCATCCCAGGCGATAGAAGAGGACACAGCATTGCAGCTGTCTATAGTTTGTTGGTTGAATGAAAGAGAGCGCGCATGCTATTTGTCGGTGAAAACGAAAAGGATAGCGATAGACTAGTAAATGCTACGCGTCATTTTGGAGTAGATTGCGGTTGTTGAATTTTCAAATTATTCAGGATCCGAGTCATCAGACATGTAATTGTAATCTTCAATGTCAGAACATTCTTCGTCATCGCTTTCTGTTTCAGATGTTTCGACAATATCTTCTATTCTTAAAGGTGTATGATCCCCAATGAATCCTACTGGTTTTAAATATTCATCGAAGAACCAACCGCAGTTTTCAGGTTGAAGTTTCACGCATACTGGATCCGTTGCATTAAGCCACATGGAATTTACGAAAATAGTTCGTAAAATTTTCTGAGTCAATGATATCCAGCATGGTGGTATAGAGTTGGAGTCAAAGCCTTTTATTTTTTTTTTAAACTGCTCGCTGTCTTCTTTGGCAGAATATTTCTTCAGAAAAATGCGATATCTCGCTTCATTCACTTTTGTGCAGTTCTTGACGCCATACATATTGGCAGTAAATTCTTGAACGGTGTTCATTTTTTCGTTAATGAAAATATCAGCTTCATCTGTTAGTGACGCAAAAACTGTTTGATATTTTTCATTTTTTGAAAGCAGCTTAAAAGGTTTTACCTTTCCTTTATTGTGAAATGCAGCCGTGTAATCGCAACCTGTGAACGCATGGAAGGCGGGAAGACTTTGGCACAATTTAAGTCCTAACTTCAATGCTAGATCGGTACAATTAATGCAATCAACAGGTTGGTTATTACTCTTTTTTGTTGCTGAAGTGGAAAGCCAAATTTCTGATTCTGAAATTTTGTGCATATTTCCTAACAAAATAATCAAAACATCAGTATCAGAGGCTTTAATTAAAATCCTTGACCCTGGTTCCGCTTTATGAGCATGAAAAATAATCCTCGTATCTGCCTCTTCGTGATGACATTCATAATTAACTTCTTCACTTTTTTTATGGAGTTTTCATGAACTTGATAAGAATAGCATTGATAGTTGACGGTTAAGAAAATTTTTTTGTTTTGGATTATTGTTACCAAATGGTTGTTCTCCCAATAATCTGCCAGAAACAGCACCAAAGCCTCTTTGAAACGATAATTTTTAAGGCTTTGTAAAAAATTATGAGGTCTGGTTTGTTGAGGTCCCGAAATTTTGTACGGAATATCGAATTCTTTTCGGCTTTCACGTTCGGAATCTTTAATTGACGGTGATAAGTAACGATCAAAAATTAAATGTACTTCTGTTGCGTTTGTTGAACATATTTTGATAAGTATTGTTTCTGCAATTTTATCAAAAGTTTGGGGCATAGAAGATCCGATTAAGTGTAAGTAGTAAAAACCATCAATTATTTCAACGTTGATATATATTGGCTCAACCATTTTAGTTTCTGATTTCAAAATTTTTGCTAACGTAGATTTTGAAGTTTTTAACATCTCTCCAGTACATGAAAAAAGAGCTGGTGGCATTGGTGCTAGTGGAAAAGTTAGGCAATATTCGAGATTTATTTTTTTGTTCAGACTAATTGCCAAAAGTCGGCCAAATATATCTCGTTCCATTTTCAATAATATTTTCTTGTTCTTGTCTTTGCTACTGAGAACTTTAGTCATGCATTGAGAAGCAAAATTGAAGATTTTGTTTCGTTTTATAGGTTTATCGAATCTTGCAGGAGTTGAAGAGCATTCCAAGATAAAATTTAATTTTTGTTGATAACCTGCTGTCTTCACGTTAAGCAGGAAATCTGTCACTTCTGTAGATGCAGCTTTACCCGTCGAAATGTTGAATAAAATATCTTTGTCAATAGTGTCATCAAACGGATTCATCGTACATTTTATTACTTCAACGATGCTGTTAAGATTTTTTTTATCTTTCTTAACTTTACTTTTTTGCAATGAGTGCGAAGTATCATCTTTTTTCGTTAATCCGATATTTTGTTTGATAGTTGTTAATATCTTCGTCCTCATGCTATGACTAAGCGCCCATCTTTGACGTTTGCTGGGACCTCGCTGTCGCACGTATTCACTCGCAGCAATATTTCACTTTTTAAAATTCAACAACCCCAATTTAGGACTGATTTTTTGCAGACAACCCTATACCACCGTGTTCGTAATAAAATTATCTTTATTTTTATTTTAGTTTCATTCATTAATCAGACCGGTGCAAGTTACTAGTATCGATTTACCTGTTTATACCTGCCTACCCAAGGGTTGTGACGGGAAATAAATAGTCAACCTAATATTTGTATATTCTATAGGTTTCATATTTTCGATTGGAATGGAATTTGTTCATTAACCAAGCCGGTGTAATTTAAAAAAAATTTTTTTTTTTTAATTGTTAATTAATCATATTCTGGACTGAAATTTTTTAGACAACCCATTCGTAATATATTTATTGACTTATTTTATTTGATAAAGAATATCTTTCATCCATTAACCAGCTCGGTGAAGGTCGTTTTTATAGCGGGATCCTATACTATAGTGCTTAAAAATTAGGTATTAATAACCAGTATAATAAAAATTAGGTATACTAATTACCGCTTTTATAAGGACAATTATCCGAAACACACGTTATATCGGAATCGTACTTGGTTGCTTTATAATTGCTGACATGTCAATAAAACACCAGTTCAGAGACCAGAATTGAATGTTATCAAAAATTTGTGGTTGACATTAAAAATTAAAGTAAATGGTGTTCCAGTATCAAATGGAAATTAATAGAAAGTTAATTTCCACAAACAGAACCAAATGAATTAGATTACAATTAGGATAAAGTCAGAAATAGTGTTTTTCCCAAAAGGTTTAAATCTGGACCCGTATTTTCGAAACCGTTCGAACGGAAGTCGTATGCGAAAGATGATGAATTTCGAACGAAAATCGATGATTCGTATTTTCGAGTTGATTTCGAACGCATCGTATACGACGATTTTCGTACACGACTGCTCGAGTGGGTATTCACCATTCGAATAGCGGTAAACACACGGAGTTTGACATTTCTGACTTTTGCATTTAGTTTGGTTTTTAATTGTTTACATAAGTGAGATGGCCGGCCTAAATTTTTTAATTGAAAGAAATGTTTTAAATGCCTTAGAAGATGCAGAAATGTTAGCGAATGTGGAGAATAGAGTATACCATGCATTTTTAAACCCTCTTGAAGCCTTATCAGACAAACAATTTGTAAAATTATACCGTTTAACAAAGCCTCTGGCAGAGGAACTAATAGAACTTTTGGAGCCCCACTTGGTACCTCCATCTAGGGCATCTGCATTGAGCATACCGAGAAAGGTAAGTATAACAAATATTTTTAATTCGACATAGGTATACTGTGAAAATGTTCCCCAAAGCACCCTCCGCTTTGTTCCTTAAGAATAAGCATCCGGGCCAAGTATTTTACATAGAGAGTAATAAAATTGTTTACCTACAATAATTTTTTGCAGGTTTTCTAATCTATTTTCTTCCATAAAATCTATCAGTTCTTTTTTTTTGTTCGGAAGATACAAATCCTCCGAACATGGAATTTTTATTTTCTTTGTCCATATTGGAAACAGAGAAAACAGATAAGTACGAAAACACAAGCCAAAACACGTTAACACTGTGTAGAAAATTGAGCAAATCACAAAAAACTAAAAAACTTCAAGTCTGCTGCAACAAGTAAAATAAACTTGTCAGTCAAATAAATGTCGCCTGTCACCTCTACCTCTTCTTTTCTTAATTTCGTGCGAATTTGCGGCGTTGCCGGTGAATTTGGGTTAACGGATTCTCGTATGCGAATTAAACTTTCGAATTGCGTTCGAAAATACGCTTTTACGTTCGTGCACGATTTTTTTTCGTTCGAACTAATCGCATGCGAATAAATTCGAACACATTCAAAAATACGACCCCTGGTATTGCTCCTGCACGGATTATGGTCTAAAATATCATTAGTGAAGTTGAATTTACTTTTATTATTCTACCATTAAAAACAGGCGAGGTCAGACATCAAGATGGATCACAAATATTCCTCTTCCTTATTTCTTAAGCCTGTGTCAGGACGTGGTAGCACTCTAAATATTGGTAGCTTGTCCCTTACTCATCTTACTCGAATGTAGCTTAATTGTTTCACACATCTTCAGATGTTTTAGTTTAGGTCCTCCCTTCTTCTTATTCGGACCGGCTTAATCAGCATGGTTATTTTAGCAGAATCACTTTCATCCATTTATATAACGTGTCGTATTCAACTTAATTTTACAGATTTATTTATGTATAATGTACAAAAAATATTTATTATAATAGTGATACCGACTGTTCTCTATGCTAGTGGAAAATAACTAATTCTGGAAAAACATCAGAGAAGAATAAATGCAAAATACAATGGAGATGAGACACCTAAGAAATATAGCTGCAAAGATAACATGGGATAGATGAAGCAACGAGACAATTAGGAGAATCAAGCATGAAACCAGGATGGTCAACCAAGATTCATTAATGAATAAAATAGTAAGCAAACAAATGAACTAATATGAGCATCTCATGAGCATGAAACCAAATTATAAAAAAACACGCAGAAAAAGAGGCAGACTAAGAAAGTTACATAAAATTACTTAAGGAATTGAAAATAATGGCAGGAAATAGAAAAGGATGAAAGAGATGGGTGAATGTAAATTAATATAGCTATCCCAAATCCGACATCCTGATAGGGTAAAAGAAAGGAGAGAAATAAAAATAAAGAAATGTTTTAAGTTATTTGATTTGTAAAACTAATATTAATTGATTTAGAGTCATTTAATTTGATTTCCCATTTTTTTGGTCCAATTATGGATTTTATTTATTGCTAATTGCAACTGCTAAGATCGCAGTATCATCTGCAAAGGTGGATATAGTATTAATTTCTAGTTTAGGTAACTAGTAATCTTCCTTGAGAGAATTTTGCTTTGATTTTTGTTAGATCTGTATGCACGTCTTCTTGGTAAATTCTGAAATAACTGTCAGATATGTATGACTGCACCATTTCTGAATATTGTCCAGATAACAAAATTTTTGAGTTTGTAGATTAAAACTTCATGTGATAGTTTGTCGAAGGACTTTTTAAACTATACGTATTAAAAGAGTGTAGAACCGCAGTCTTCCTTTATTCGAATAATTTCCTAATTGAGTATATTAGTAATTTTGCGTACCTGATCATTCGTAAAATGTTTACTTGTAAAGCCAAATCGAATCACACGTTTTTTACTGTTTCAGAGAAAGAATAAATAAAATTGATTTTTTTTTATCCTCAGTCTGTTAATACACAATCTATACCTGTTTTCAAAGATTAGAATATGGTCATTTAATACACTTACAGGTACAATGTCTTCTAATTCTACACAAAAGGGGTTTTTCGATAATTTTGTTGGACACGGACAAAGTCGTTTGCCAAACAAATTTCTATTCTTATCTACACTAAATCTTATCTTAAATTACTATATACATTTTGTTTATAATGATATAAATATATATATATATATATATATATATATATATATTTATAAATATATATATATAT
>OU898276.1:162096793-162120793 GCA_918026665.1 Diabrotica balteata
AGAATGCAGATTTATTTGGGTTCAGGTCTTGGATATATTTGTCCCAATAATTACTACGATGTACGTTTAGTTGTCTTTTAACTTGAATATCTAATTCGTTAGCAATTCTTTTATCCTCCTGATTTCGTAAAATGAATTAATAAATTTCTTAGTTTATATGGGTACATTGATTCTGAATATGAATTTGATTTAAGCTTATTACATCAATAGTTTTCACAACATTAAAAAACATGAAAAGCTAAAGGCCTTCTCCTTCTTCTTGTTTATTGTGGTATGAAATTTAAAGCTTTTTTGGGCCATTTATTTTTATTTATTCACTTCACGTGACCATACCACTCTAGTTGTCTCGTTTCAATTCTGTCTATACTTTTGTCTTTTTTCATGATTTGCCAATTTTCTGCCCGATAAGTCATAAGAGGTCCTTCCAAGGTTCGATAGATTGTCAATTTAGTTTCTTGTCTAATATCTTAAAAGCATAGTAGAGAGTTTAGAATGTTTACCGCTTTGCGTTCTATTTTCAATGTCGCTTTTGGTAGTGCCTTCTTTAAATATTAAAAATCCGAGATATTTATATTCATTGCATATTTTTGTGGTTCTAATTTCTAACTCTGGATCTTCTCCAGTAGTAGAGTATCTGGATTCAAACCTTAATTTAGCTAAGGAAAATGTTGTGCCTGTTAAGCTAAGTATATATCAACATATTTTTGTGACAGAATTTAAACTAGACTTTCACGTACGAAAAATCAAGTGACACTTGAACATGAAATTACTGAACTAATCTTTGCTCGTGGCTCATGTGTTCCACAAAATACGAACTTGTTTATGTCTTGCGTAATTCTGAATTTCATGCACAATAACCCCACTATAAAGAAGATAACTATATATAGTAATCTGTGCCAGGTCATTTTTGCATACAAGAAGTGGACAATGCTCAGAGTCTTATTGAAATGGGCATGTCTCAGAACGAGTTTTACTCTCATCTTGGATTAATACGCGTCTTAAAAGGTTTGAACCGTCAGCACCCAATCCGAGTACTTCAGATGAGAGACAGCGATTTTCTTGACTTTGGTTTATCCTCTAAAGTATTATACTTTCAGTTGGTTCCATTCTTCAAAGTTTCAGTTTTAGAATTTAGACAGTCCCTGCATTTAATCTCATTCAAAACTTCTTTTTTGGAAGAAAAGGCAGTGAGCGTGATCTTGAGGTTTGCTGTATCGGCGTCCAAGAAAAAAAGAGTGACACAAAAAAGCAAGCAAAGAGAAGTCGAAGCATACACAGCAATCTGGAAATTGATAAAACCCAAACACCTAGTGAACTCCAAGGCAACACTCTCAGCGTAAAAATAAAAAACATCAAGTCAATATTAAAGCTTATGCTCTTGCAAGCCAAAACATTCTACACCACATTAAAACTGAGAAAATGTTGACGTAGGTCAAAAACACTTACTGTACCTTTCTTTAAAATAAAGTCATAGTAATTGAAATTTATACCAGTGTAATTTTTTCAGAATCCTACTAACTGTGTACCTATGGATCGGACTAAATAAATCATTTACTTTGGTTTGAGAAGGTTCCACCTACCACATAGAACCTTGTCACACATAAAATGTTAAGTTTAAAAAGTGACAAGATTCCAGCTGTAAACAAAAAAAGATTGTAAATTTCTTACCAAGGAGCATTTTTTCTTTTTTACCAGCCAAAACCTTTTCATGTGTATAACTAAGAAGTGTGTACACAAAAATCAAACAATGTATCAAAAACACTTGTGTGGTTACAAGGTTAAACTTTGGGGACTGTTTTCTCAAAACTTGGTTGTGGTTAGTTGGAACCCTGTCATTCTAGCCTAACGAAATGTTAACACTTTAATCAACAATAATTGAAAGAAAGTATTTTTAAAAGCACCGTTGCGAGTAGAATTATATAGAAAGATGCTATTTGTCACTGGAACCAGTGTTGACAGTGGGGTACGTGGTTGCATAGTGCCATATTCCTTGCAAATAATTATATATATTAAAAATGTTATATCAAATTTTGATCCTTCTTGTTGTATTGCTGTTCAAAACTGTCAAAATATTTTTAGTGGGAATTCTGTTCAGAATGAACTGTCCTATACAGGGTGGTCCTTAAGTAATTGTACAAAAAGAAACCGTAGATTCTGCACTTTAAAATATTATGATTTAAGCCAACTTGCCTTATAAAATGTTGATATTAAGAGAGATACAGGGTGGTAAAGTGAAGATTTAAAATTTTATTTTTCGCTATATCTTTCACGTTTGTGAATATTTATGGATAAAAATTTAAAGTTAAATGCTTTTGAGTAGAAAAAATTATAATTTCATACATACTTTGATGTATCTGATAGAGGGCGCCACATACGCTATATACGTGGCATAAATTTGGGCTTAACTTTTATGCCATTTAAGTTAGCGCTTTTTGTTATAAAAATTATTAAAGATACATTATTTCTACAAAGAAAAGGTATACTTGTTGATAATTTTAAAACTCAACCATTTTCAAGATAATTGCATTTTATAAGTAAGATGCATAATAATTCCTAGTCGTGATATTTGTGCGGTAAAGCACTGAGTACCTGCGGATATGCATAATTAATAGTTTGTTCTCTATCGCTTCTATAAGTTTTTATACTGATGTTTTATTACTTTTTCTTTATTGTAAAATGCTGAAGCCAGCGTCACGGAAGAAGCAGAGTAGCTTCACGAAATAACAACCTTCACATTGATTTACTACTCTCTGTCAATTTGTTTCTAGTCATCATATAATTTTTAACGTTAGTTTTTATTTAATTTCTTTCAAAATATAATCAAATTTTATTTTTAAACATCTTATTTATTTATATAATAATTGAATTTACCATCAAATTATTGATCAAATATCAAATTTATATTTTTATAAAACTTAATATTTAGTCTCACTTTGACGGGTCTATATTTTGTTGACACGTTCGCAGGTGGTGCTACTAGCAAACATAATTGACTGAATTATATTAATTTAATGTAATTTGTTTAATATATTAATAATAAATAAATATTAAAATTACTTTATTAAATGTTAAAAATATTATATAAAAAATATAGAAAACATGGTATAAAGGTTCGCGCTAGTCTACAGTGCCATCTACTGTACCTACCACTTTTTTTACGCCAGTTTTGATGCCAGTAGACAACCCAACGCATTCCGGGAAATCTTAACATCATGAATGCTTTTAATAACTGCAAATAAGTCTTGCTTCGATAAATCAGTAATTTTTGTAATATCTAGTTTATTTTGGTTTATTAAAGAAAAGTACAAAATGCCGAGGCAGAATAATTTTTCTACTATAGATATAAGAAAAAATATTTAAAAATATACCCAAACAGGCTACAACCTAACCTAACCTAATCACCAAAGCTTTAAACATTCCTTTCGGAATTTAGGCGAAAGGAATTAGGAAGATAAAGGAAAGGATTTATTTCGTCCTAAACGTGGGAATTTAGGCCGACCGAAAATCATTACGCCTGATCAGGAAGATAAAATACCTAATGGTTCACGTTGACGATGATTCTCAAATAAGTACACAATATTTATTTCAGCGTTAGGAATAAGCAAAACTTTAGTTTTAAAAATCCTACACCGTAAGCATTTTCATCATTACTATTTTACACGTGTGCAAAATCTATTGTCAGCAGATTTCCCTTTAAGCTGCAAATTTACAAATGATATTCGAAACAGGTAAAATCTACGAACGAGGCTATATTTACACACTATGGTCTTTTTAATTTAAAGAAAAATCATTTCTGAGATGCTGAATATCCCCATGTAAAGAGAAAAAGGCATTTTCAACATGAATTTCAAATAAACGTATGGTTTGGAACCATTGGTAATCAGTTTTTACGGGCATGCTAATTAACTTGTAATTTGAATGGTGAGATTTATTTAAATTTTTTACCAAATGATTTTATTGATTTGTTGGAAGAATTGTTCTAAAACTTAAGGCGAAATATGTGGTTTATGCAAGATGGTACACCACCACATTATAAAGAGAGGACAGTGAGAACATACTTAAATACAACTTTCCTGAACGTTGGATTGGTCGTGGTACTCATTTTCCTTGGTTATGTGGTGGGATATTTATATAATTATTTAATTCATAAAAAATCACAAAAGCATGCTTATTATAATACTTATAATAAATATTGCAGCAGTTTCTTAAGAACCAATTATCCTATTTAATATGAGACGATCTTTTAGGGAATGTATTGACAAATGAATTAAAGAAAATGGTGGACATATCGAGCACTTACTTTGACAAAAAGTTTAATGATATTTAGTTTAACTATTTCTTAATTCGGTTTGTAAATAGAACGTTTTGATTATGAATTTAATTTAATATAAAACGTAAAATGTTTTATGTAAAATCCTATTATTCTGTTATTTTCTCAAATCCTATTATTAATTATCCTGCTGAAATATTTATTTTATTTAATATTTTATTAACAATTAACTTAGTTAAAGGTATCTCATACCAACATTTGGAAGTATTAATGTTTTAGTCTATTTTTCCTTCGTTGCCTGGAGTAATTGCGTTAAATCAGAAATATGCAGCTGATTTGTAAAATGCGATTATCTCGAAAACTGTTGAATTTTGAAGTTATTTACAAGTATACCTTTTTTTTCTAAAATAATGTATCTTTAATGTTTTTTATCACGATTACCAATAACTTGAAGAGCAAAAAAGTTAAGTGTAAATTTAGACCACATATGTGGCATATGTGGCGCCCTCTATCAGCTACATCAAATTTTGCAACAAATTATAATTCCTTGTATTCAAAAGTACCCAGTTGTAAATTTTTATACAAAAATATTCACAAACATGAAAGTTAAAGCAAAAAATAAAATTTAAAATTTCCACTTTAACACCCTGTATCTTTCTTAATATCAACATTTTATTAAATCAATTTGGCTTAAATCGTATTATTTTTAAGTTTATAATCTACGGTTGCTTTTTGAAAAATTACTTAAGGACCACCCTGTATAAAAGCAAATTTTGACATAATTGTAGACTCTATTACAAAAGTAGAGAGTCAAAAGTTATCTTTAAATGATAGTATTTACATTGTTGATCCTATCAAAGAAAGAATAGTAAACCTTTCAGAGACAATTGAAAAAAAAATAAAGATAAATTTAGTGAAGTTTTAAACCGGAATGAAGGCTTTTATTTATTGCGGTCAATAAATAACATAATCAATGGAAGCTTTAACTTTTAAGTTATTGATATGGATCCCTCGCCAGTGTGAAATTTTAGATTTGCGCCAATTACATCGTGTGATGTTGAAAGATCGTTTTCCTCATATAAACACATATTACCTGATAGAAGGCAAAACATTAGTCTTGAAAATATTGAACATTTTATGATTATATACTGTAACAGCAAGAACGAGGACATTTTCTTGTGAATTTTCATTTATATTTTTTATTAAATGTAGTAATAAATAAACACTCTCTAAGTTATACTATAATTTTATTTCTCACCAAATCTCAAGCCGTAAAAATTAAAAAATATTTTTTTAAAGTGCATATATAAATGCATATTGCATATAATAAAGGCACATTTGTTACTTTTTAAGTGCATGTTGCATGCATATTTTAACCATTTTTAAAGCATATAATCCAATCTCTACTAATAACTAAATAATTGTAAATAAAGATAAAATTTGAAACTTAAGTTCATATTTGATAACCCAGTTGTTGAGGTTAAAGTCTTATTAAAACTGAGCGACCACTTAAAATCAACTACGAAGTTTAGCCTGTTTTCTCAAAGATTATAGTTGCAATTTTAGATGTACATTAGAGCGGGGGATAATCTTGTTTAACTTATAAGTCTATTATCAAAACGTGGAAGCGGAAGTTCATTTCAGGTGCTTTAACGATTACAAGTAAAGCCTGCCGAGAACTTACGGTCGGAAATAGCGAGAGATATAAACGAGTTTAAGTAATTTTGATTTCTGATCTGAAAATTTTAAATTATTAAATCACTTCTAACTGTACATCATTGATCTAATTATGATAAAAATCTAATTATATTTAACCGACTATAAATGTAGTAATTCGACACATACAAAAAATAATGAAATTTTGTAATTTTGTACATGAAAAATTTGTTTAAACACACATCAATCTAGAGAACATCTATAATACTAGCTTTAAATTTACATTTGCTGCAAATACAAAAATAAATTTGTGTTTTTAATGTTTTTATTGTTTTGTCGATTATTGTACCAACTTGGACGGTAATGCTGTATTGAATGGCTATAAAAAATTTAACAAAAGTTTAATATGCGTTTTTTGTCTGAAAAATAAAATAATATTTCTTTATCGGTACTTGATTTTCGAGGTCAATGTGAATTTTCATTTAGTGTTGCAATTTCCAATAGAGCTTCTAATTCTATTATTATATCTATATATATATATATATATATATATATATATATATATATATATACATATATATATATATATATATATATATATATATACATATATATATATATATATATATATATATATATATACATATATATATATATATATATATATATATATATATATATATATATATATATATATAGGTACGAAGCTCTAGGTACGAAAGAAAAAGTAAAACGTAGAAATGATTGGTGGACAGAAGGTTTATTAGAACTGGTAAAAGAAAAGAAAAAACTGTATCTCAAATGGTTAGCGACAAAAGATGAGGAAGACAGAAAGAACTATAACAGATACAAATATATAGTAAAAAAGGAAATTAAAAAAACAAAAAACATAACCTGGGACAACAAGTATGCAGAAATAAGCTCAATGGTAGGAGGATCTAGGTCCAGACAAGCTTGGAAAACTATCAACAGTCTTAGAAAAAATACAAAAGAAACAAAAAAAAAATAAACCCCATAGATATAGAAAGATGGAAAAAATTATTATGCAAATCTATTAAATGAACAACGTACACAGTTTCTAGATACACAGATAGATAGTCGCACAGATAGATAGAAACGGGGTTAAATGAAGTGGCGATGATTACCGTAGAAGAAATAAAAAAACGCATTACAAAAAATGAAAAATAATAAAGCTCCTGGACCGGGTGATTTACCTATCGAGTTATTCAAACATGCCACTCCAATAATATTAGAATTGCTTTGTAAAATGTTTAACAAGTGCCTACAAGGAGAAAGTATCCCAAGAGATTGGAAAGTCTCGTACATAAACTCCATCTACAAAAAGGGAAACAGGAATGACTGCAGTAATTACCAAGGTATCAGCATTACGTCATCTACTGGTAAACTGTATGAAAGAGTTCTGAAAGCCAGAATAGAAAAAGAAGCCACAGAGATCGAAGAACAAAGTCGATTCCGACCAGGGAGATCTTGTGTCGGCAATGTATTTACTCTCAAACATCTAACGGAAAAGAGATTAGCAAGAGGACTAGAACTTCATGCCACTTTTATAGATCTCCGTAAAGCATTTGACTCCGTACCACTGCAGAGACTATGGACAACATTGGAAAACGCAGGTATAAATGCAGCATATATATGCCGTGAAAAAGCTATATCAAGATAACCAAGCTTATATTAAGGTTGGAAACCAAATTTCGAAGGGTTTCACCCAAACAAAGGGTGTCAAACAGGGCTCTTGTCTCTCCCCAACCCTATTTAAAATATATCTTGGTAATACTTTAAAATATTGGATGAGAAAGTGCAGCCCAATGGGCATATGGGTAAATGACACTCCTATATACACAATCCTCTTCGCAGGCGACCAGGTAGTTTTTGCCGAGGACCTACAAGATATGACGTACATGATAAACAAACTAATAGACGAATTCAAAAAATGGGGATTAGAGGTTAATACCGAAAAGACACAATACATGAATATAGGAGGCATCGGCCAAGATATGGAAACAGAAAGCGGATTAATTAAAAACGTTGATCAGTACGAATATCTCGGAGTTACACTAAGCGAAGACGGGAGAGACGACAAAGATATAACAAGAAAAATAGGAAAATGAAAAAACATGATAAAAACACTGCATACGATCCTGTGGAATAAAACTTTAACTAAGAAAACAAAGAAAAATATATATCAGGCTATAATTCAGCCGGTGCTGACGTATGGGTCAGAAGTGTGGGTCTTTAACAAAAATATGTCACAAAAACTCCTCTCAACGGAAATGATGTACTGGAGATGTTCCGGGTTAACTTTGTTTGACCACATAAGAAATGAAAACATAAGAGAGAGAATGAAAGTAAAGAACACAATAATGTATACGATAGCCGAAAAACAATTAAAATGGTATGGACACCTGAGACGGATGAACGAAGAAAGGATACCACGAAAGGTTTGAAACTGGAGACCTACACAGAGAAATAAAAGGGGAAGGCCAAGAAAGAAATGGATATCCAATATTCTTATAGAAATGGAAAATAGAGGTCTCCAAGAAGGAGACTGGTCCGATAAGAAATTATGGCGATTGGGATGCGAGAAGCGACAAAATTAAAGTTGCAAACACTCGCTATATATAATTTCCAATAATGGAGAGACATAATTTAATTCGCTAAATGCAGTAGCATGCTATCGGAATGTTTCAAACTAGCAGAAATCAGAGAGACGTTGCTCAAGTCCTCCACGGGTGATTAATTATTTGTGGTTAAGGTGTCAATAAACTAGTGACGTGGCTGAACGTCATACAGATCGTAAAAGAATAAACAATTAGATTGAAGACCATTTTGTTAGGTTGCACTCTTTACGAGATCGCAATGTAACTGCATCATTATTACAATAGAACTTCAAGAGACCCATCAGGTGTTTGTTGGTAAGCAAACCATTACGAATAGACTTCACGAAGTAGGGTTAAATACTCGAAGGCCTGTAAAACTACCCTTGTTATTCAGAGGAAATCGAGCTCATCCACTTCTGTAAGCACAAGAACACGCAAATTGCGTTAGACGTGAGTGGGCAGTTACTTTGTTCGCAGATGAGTTCTGATTTGGATTTGCATCAGATAGAAGACGGACATAAATTTTAAGACAATCTGGTAATGCTAAACCAGTGTTTCACAAAGTGGGGGTCGCCATGAGGTACTAGGGGGGTCGCCGAACATTTCCAAAATAAGACAAAAGCACCACTTTGTTAGATCATATATTTTTATTTTAACAACTCCGTAAATAGAAATTAACAATTAATTATCAGACGAAATATTAAACTAAATATTTAAGAATCAAAAGACTGATATTTTTTGTACACACTTATGACAAGTCGAAAGAAAATGCAAAAAAGTATTTTTGAAGTGTGTATATTTTAGGCAATTCCTAGCTGAGCGCTTTCGGCTTTACAAAGCCATCATCAGAGCTATGCTACAATAAAATGTTCTAATAAGTACTAATTGGTAAAGATTGTAATTTTTAACTTACGTCAATTTTTAAATACCACTACAAAGAAGAGATCTCATTTCGTTAAGTTTCAAAATTATGATATTGTAGGAGTTGGAATTCTTAAAACATATAAAAAAAAATATAAAAGGTCGACACTGGACTTCACAAACACGTTAAAAAATTGAAAAAATTTTTGTCATGGTACGGGTTTTAAGACCCGACCATCTATTGATGTGAGGACGTAGACTGAATAGAACTAGTGAAATCAAATGTCGGTCCTTTTAAACGATTTTTCAAAAGTGACAGGTGACAAATGTCATATATAGGAAATAGAGATTGTTTTTTTAAATTCTTACAAAATTATTTAGTAGTTTGGAATTACTACTAGTCATCAAAGACTTTCTAAAAATTAAGTTTTTAAATTAAATTTTATGTGTTCATCACATCATACAGAATGACATTAATTTGTAAATTCACTCAAGTCATTACTCAAGGTCAATGTATGTTCAATCTGACAGCTATCCTTAAGGAACAAGGGCTCAAATTGTTCAACAACACTATAAAGAAGAAACCTGGTATTAATGTTATGTTATCTGATACTTAAGTGTATTAAGAATTGTATGTCTTGATGGAAAATTGTAAGAACTTTGTATAAAAAAATTTTTTTTAAAATGTATTTTCATGTTTCAATTAAGAACAACTGTCAAATGAATTACAAAATGTTGTAAATTTTAAAATTTGTTTAAAAAAATAAAAGTATGGAAAATATATATAACAAGATTGCATGAGGTCACCCTTCTTCCTCTAAAGTCTCCCATAATAATTTAAAAAGAGGTTTATAGTTGCAATTGAGGTTGATTTGTGTGTTTAAGCAACAATCAGGGTTTATTTTCATTTCTTTGGATATCTCTAGATCTTCCAAGAGATTCATGAGTCTAAAGTTTTTATTGGGAATGTTGTGTAAAATTTTACTGTTTTCAGAAGGAGAAAAAGAATGATTATTAAATTTAATGTGATATCCAAAGTTAGATTTTTCTGGGTTATTGAGGTGTTCTTTGATTCTTTGATTCAGAGTTCTCATTGTTCTACCTACATAAGTCATATTACAGTCACCACAGGACAGCTTGTAAATACCACTTCTGTTTAGTTTGTCAACTTTGTCTTTGGTCTTGCTGAAGATGGACTTGATGTTATATTTGGTTTTAAAGGAGATGTTTAAGTCATTAATTTTATTAACAAGTACTCTTGAAATTTTTTCTGAAATTGGTCCTAAGTAAGTTAAGGATCTATATATGGAAGTAGTGTTGGATTTGTTATCAACATTAAAAGCTTGGTTTAGTCTCTTTTTGAGTATAGATTTTCTAATGACTTTATCAACAGTAGTAGGAGGAAAACCATTGTTGTTTGCTATCTGTTTAATGATGGAGATTTCTTTATTGTAATTTTCTTGAGACATAGGGATATTAAGAAGTCTGTGGACATAACATTGAATAGCTGCCATCTTGTGTTGAAAAGGATGATTTGATGATGTTGGTATCATATGGTCAGTTTGAGTAGGTTTTCTGAATATTGAAAATTCTAGTGTAGGCAAAGAAGAAAAGGAGGAAGTATTCTTTTTGATAGTTAGGTCTAAAAAGTTGATAATGTTGTTGCTTTCTACTTCTAAGGTAAAATTAATTGCAGGATGTAGATTATTAATTATTGACAAAATATTGTGAGGTTCTGAAGGTGGGCCTTCTATAAAAGCTAAAATGTCATCCACATATCTGTACCATAGGATTATTTGTGGTTGAGAATGAACAAAGTTAGTCTCGAGAGAGTCTAGAAAAAGATCTGCAAGTAGAGGAGATAAAGGATTTCCCATTGCTAAACCCTCTGGTTGTCTATAAATTTTATTGTTAAAGATAAAAAATCTTGGGAAAGGCAAAATTGGAGTAGAAAAGTAATTTGTGAACATTTATTTTGGTCAATGTTTTTTCTTTGTAGAAGGTTATTGATGATTGGAATGGTGTCTAATCTGGGAACATTGGTGAACAGATTTGTTACATCGAAGGAGACCATAGTGAAGTTATTCGGAAGAGTATGTGAAGAAATTTTGGAGATTAAATCTAAAGTGTTGGCAATAGTATATTTGGGAGTGTAATTAAGTAGATCTAGTAGAAGAGTGTTGATAAATTTTGCTAGTGAAGCTAGTGGGGTATTGACAAAACTAACTACAGGTCTTATTGGAACATTAGCTTTATGAATTTTAGGGAGACCATAAAGTCTTGGTATTAAAGGATTGCTAGAAATGAAAGTTTTGGGGTTAGTTCCAAGTTTTTGAAACAAATTAGTTGCATTAGAAATGTTTGATTTTAGATCATTTATAAGTTTATTCATTGGGTTCTTGTTAAGTGGAATAAATGAGTTGTTGGATAGAAAAGATTCTACTTTGTTAACATAATCACTATTGTACATGATTAGAAGACAGTTTCCTTTGTCAGCTTTTGTTATTATAAGTTTATGAGTTTTAAAAATAAAAGAGTAAAACAAAGTCAAATACTATAATCCTAATGAGAGCTAGGCGCCTGTTTCTGTGAAACTAATCTAGGCTGTGTATTTGAGACACACGCAATTATATCATTTTTAAGTTCAAGACGATTTCTAACTCTTGTTTTAATTTTGAAAGGAATCGGCTAAAAACGGATTTAGTATCCATCTGCAACTGTCGTAACTGTTTTGAATTTCTTCGGGAAAATAATCACAGAGCTGTTGTTTTAAATTGAGCAAAGTAACATGCATGTCAGCAAAAACTTGTTCAAAATTTGTAGCACTGTAATTGGATACATTTTCCATAATTTCCTGAAGGCACTGGAATGAATCGAGTTGTTTTTTGCCAAGTGAGGTCGAACATAAATCGATTTTTCTTAAAAACGTCTTAATTTTATCTGTGGCTGTAATTATATTAATGTCGCGAACTTGTAAATTACTGTTCAAAATATTTAATTGCTCGAAAATATCAGCAAGGAAACCTAGTTTCAGAAGTCAAATAGGATCAGAAAATTGAAAGTGAAATACTTTTTTTAAAGACGTTTAAGATTTTGAAATAAAGCACCCATGTCTTCGCAAATTTTTATAAAAATACAGGTCTGCAAAGCTTTTCCTTTAATGGAATTTACAACTTTAACGATGGTTTTCAGAACACAGTCCATTTCAGAAGGTAAAGCTTTGGACACAAAAGCTTTTCGATGTAAAAAACAATGTCTCCATTTGACATTAGGAATTATTTCTTGTAATTTGACGACAAGAACAGATCTATGTCCTGTCATAGCTTTAGCGCCATCTGTGCATATAGCAATACTTCACCAAACGTAATAAATTGGGCACAGTTAGATATATCTGTGGATTCGTCCATTTGAAGAGAGAAGTATGTGCATTTATTAAGATTTTCCACAACTTGCGCTTGAATATCTTCTGCCATATCACTAATTCTTCTTTGGATAGTATTAGTTAACAGAGGTATTGTATTTAATTTTTCAGCCTCTCTTTCCCCACACATTATATGTACCATTTCAACAGCTGCTGGAAAAATCAGACTTTCAGCAATTGTGTGCGGATTACTAGTTTTGCCAACACGATAAGCAAATTTATAACTTGCTAAGAATGTTTTTTTTGCTGTGGTTGCCAAGGGAAAACTGTCTTGCTATGTATGAAGGACTCAGCTTTCTTTCAAAGAATTCTACGGGCTTGTCTTTTTTATTTGAATGTTTGCTATTTAAATGTCGAAGTAACTTTGATGGCATCATGCTTTCTTTTGACAAGACTTGTCCACAAATAACACATTGTGGTTTATTGGAAATAACGGTAAAACCATATTTAAGACATTTATCAATGTAGAATCTGTTTTTCTTTTTATTGCTGCTACTGCCACTTTCAGACGTAGATGGTTCTGCACTTATTTTTAAAAACTTATCCATAATTTATAATTTATCGTAGACGTAAATAAGTAAACGGGAATACGTAAGTCGTAAAATATTAACTCAGTACTTAACCGCGTTCGCCACCGTAGGCTGTTTGGATTAGAATTGAGGTTTCGTTGCGCATCGCCGCTTATATAAAGCCAAAATGAGGCTAACAGAACGTTCCAGAGTGCCATCTAGTAGCGAGCGCTTTCGAGATTATCATGGAAGAGTTTTGCGATGTAGACACAAGCTAATATGTCGCGGTGTACAATGTGCAGTCGACTTCTTATTATTTATTTTTATTGTAAATGCTATTCTGGCAGAAGTATCTACTACTAATTACTAGTAGGACAGATCGCAATCAGTAAAATAATTGTATTAAAATAAAATAATTGTTTTTGATTTAAACCTAAACAGTAAAGTACTATTAAATTTAAGAAACCATCAGATAATTGTAAATTAGACACACTATTTCTGTCAAATTCTACTTCTTAGGGTGCCTGTCCGTTCCGAACGTTGGCGATTATTCTGGCTATGATAATTTTGTTGGTTGCTATACGAAATAGCTGTGTTGAGGTCTTTCTATACCATGCTCTCAGGTTAGCAAGCCAGGATATCCTTCTTCGTCCTGGGACTCTTTTTCCTTCAATTTTACCCTGCAAAATGCATTGGAGTAGCTCGTATCTGCCTTGATTTCTCATAATATGTCCCAAGTACTCCAGCTTACGGCTCTTCACAATGTTGACCAAATCCGCGGTTGTGTTGATCCTCTGCAGTACTTTTTCATTGGTGACTTTTCTGTCAAATAATATTAAATAAACGAGTGGGGGGAAATTGAGGGGTCGCGAACAATTTTTTTAGCAAAAAGGGGTCGCGGTTTAGATAAGTTTGGGAAACTCCGTGCTAAACGATTGGCCACCGTGCAGGGAGTTCATAGGCACCAAGACAGTAGTAAAATGGTACGGGGTAACATCACTCTTGGGGAAAGAACAAATCTTGTTTGTCTGGAATGGTTTCTAAATGCAACAGACTACTGCGATATTATTTTCAAAGCCATTGTTTTACCATTTGTACAACAAGCTAGTCCCCAATTTCAATTAACGCACGACAATGAGCATCCACATACTACCACGGTCATGCGAACGTTCCTCGAAAACAATGAAATTAAGGTTTTGCCATGGCCTGCACAATCGCAAAATTTAAACCCAATTAAGTATATATGGGATTAATTGGGCAGATGCAATTTACAACAAAATACAACATAGCAACTATTCGGGGGTCTTTCAATGGAGTCAAAATAGAATACCGCTACAAGACATTAACCATCTGATCATGACTTTGCCTTAAAGATGTAGAATAGTAACCAACAACCGTGAAGGTCATACACTGTACTAACTTAACCTAAAGACTACTTTGTTGGTTGTTAAGGGACAACAAATTATGGTTTATTTTGTTTGTTTCCTTGTTTTGACTTATGGAGTTCTCTTTTAATTTTTTTAAGAACTACTGCCAAATTAAAAAAAAATTATTTCTTTAAGACTTATTACTTGAGGACACTTAATTGTGTCCCCTAAATTATTGTTATGTGTATAATATGTATGTGTTGGACATTACAAAGGTATTCTTATCGTCTTTTCAATTATGCAATTATTTAAATATTTATTGTACAGGCTTAATTGAAACTCTTGGTTTAATAACACAATAAGCTTATAATAAATAGTAAGTAAAATAAAACTAAATTATAAAAAATTTTAAAATTCACGGCCTTGAGCAATAATAAAAGGAGAAAAACATGCAGTAAATTTTTTCCTAACGTTTGTGATGACTCAGGAGTTAATTGTGCGATTTCTATTCTGATGTGCTCTTTTAGCTCTTCTAAATTATTTGGTCGACATTGATACACCTTGATCTTCAAACATCTCCATAAAAAAGTCATATGGGGTAAATCTGGAGACCTTGGTGGCCATTCGATTGATCCCTTTCTACTTATCCACCTACCTGGGACAACGTCATTTCGAACCTTAACGCCATAGTGTGGAAGAGCCCATCCTGTTAAAATAACAAATCATGTTTATTTAGAAATAACTAATTTAGCGGTGATATTCTTCTTCTTCATGTACCATGTCCTTTCAGAACGTTGGTTACCATCATAGCTATTTTAATTTTATTCACTGCCACCCTAAATAGCATGCTTGTATCTACACCATACCAGTCTCGCAAGTTCTTCAACCATGAGGTTCTTCTTCGTCCTGGACTGCGTTTGCCTGCTATTTTTCCTTGCATGATGTTTTGTAGCAATCTATATTTGGGACCTCTCATTACATGTCCGAAATATTCCAGCTTTCTCTGCTTGATGCTTTTTATGATCTCAGTAGTCTTGCTGAGACGTTCTAGTATTGTGGAGTTACGAATCTTCTCCACCCAGGAAACTTTTAAAATTCTTCTATAGCACCACATTTCGAAAGCCTCAAGGCGATTTAGATCGATTTTATTCACAGTCCAGGACTCGACAGCATAAAGTAAGAGCGGTGATATTATCGAATATTAAAGAAATTTTAGATAACAAAGAGCAGTTAGGTTTTTCTTAAAATTATATGATCCTATAATGCTGCCTATAATGGTTTATATTGCTGTCCCAAACATTATCCTTCATTTAATATAGATTTTTACTTGCTCAGTACCAATAGGTCTAGCGGTTTACATGACTGTTGACCATACAGGGTGATCTCTATTACATCGTTTCATACTGGCTTAGCAGAATTAGATTCATCTATCTTTTAACAGTTCCTGGAAGAGATGTACTAAAAATATTTGATTGGTGGACATGATTACATAGTGCGACCTAGCTCGATTGTATGAGAAGTTTCTTGAAACTCCAGTACAACGTCCAGTCTCTTGAGTTCGGGTACTAATTTTCTCCATTTTCGGGATAGATTTTGAACATGGCCCGTTTCTCGAAATTTTTGTACCCTACTACTAGATTTGCGTGATTGTGTAAGAAAGGAATATAGCAAGAAAATATAAAGCATATAGCAAGCAAATAAATAACTGACTCGGTTGTGGCATCATATAACCCTGAAGAAATTCCAGATAACAAAGAGCAGTTAAGTTTTTCTCAACATAATATGATCCTATATTACCATTGTTTATAATGCTGTCAAAAACATTAACCATATCAGGATATTGTGTGCTATATTCTTCATTTAATATACATTTTTACTTGCCCAGTATCCTTAGGTCTGGCGGTTTACAAGATCATTGAGCATAAATAAACGACGTTTTATCTGAAAAAGTACCTTTTTATAAAACTCTGATCTCTGTTACATTGTTCCATAATAGTCTAGCAGAATTAGATTTTTTTTGTCAACGTCAAAATGTAAGAAAAGCTTACAAGAAAGGAGCAGTGACATATTTAGATGAAATACGTGAAAAATATTGAATCGAAATAATACAAAAAATTTAAATAAATATTACAAGAAACCAAGCACCTGGGAAGTGAGATAGTAAATGTTGAAAGTAGTACTCTTATTAAAAGCTGTGGGCCAAATAGATACCTGAAAATGGGTTTAATGGTATCAAATAGAACAAGCTGAGTATTAACTGACTTTCAAACAATATTAGAAATATTGTTATGTGTTATTTATGATTTAAAATGTACCAAAATATGACATAAAAGTAATCGTTCTAAATATAAATGCAAAAGTAGGAGTGAAGAGTGGAGAGAAGATATTTTTGTGATTAAAAAAGGTGGTAAAAGACTAAATAAAGAAAGTAATAACAATGAATAAAACTCTTAGAATCTTCAATGGAACATAACCTTAAGATAAGAAGTACACAATTTGGATATAAAGATGTACATAAAAAACCTGCATCTTTGCTACTGTAAAACCGAGAAATCAAACACACTTTGTTCTTATTAAAAGAAAACACAGTGGCTATGAGACTTATTGTAGAAGCTACAGCAAAAATAGTGCCATGAGTAATTTCCAAACAACCAAGAAAAGCAAACAAAGAAAAAATAACGAGCAGAGCAACTTCAAGATAAAGAGAGAGTAAAACGAATAGTAAAAGAAATAGACAAGGGATTGGAAAGCATCACGACGGAGAACTTAGAGGAGAAATGGGGATTAATACAAACAGACAAGAT
This sequence comes from Diabrotica balteata, assembly GCA_918026665.1. Classification (NCBI taxonomy): domain Eukaryota; kingdom Metazoa; phylum Arthropoda; class Insecta; order Coleoptera; family Chrysomelidae; genus Diabrotica; species Diabrotica balteata. Next base: position 162,114,300 of record OU898276.1, read on the forward strand.
ACAAAACATAAAAATTTGAGGCCTTATAAAGAGAATCAGACCGATCAGACCAAAAAATCATTTTAGGTATTGACAAAGCACCTGTACAGCAATTTTAGCAAGTATATAAAAACTTACATTATGAAATTTGTTTGAAATGTTTTTATTATTTATATTAATAATTATAAGTTATTGAAAAACGCGCTTACTTTTGAGTTTAATTTGAAATACCTTTTGAGTTTATACACATTTTTTAGTTTAGAAAATCTCATTTTAAAGAGAAAGAATCTGTTAAACGTTTTTGTCTAGAATGAATAGTTTTTTCACAATATTAATATGAATTAAAATAGTCCCATTTTTTTGCTTAAATATCACGACACAGTAAAACTTTTGATATTCACGAGATAATACGCCCTTTCTATTGACTTCCCCCAGATACTTCAGTTAAAAAGTAGCGTCCAGTAATATTTCGATTTTTCAAGTAACTTTCGACTTAAGTTTCATAGGGTAACTATAAAAAACTTTTTTTAAATTTAAATTTTTTAAATTTAAAAAACAAATTTAATTTAAATAAAGTATTTATTTCTTTGACTAAAAAAAAAAATAAAATCGCATAACAAATTACAGTCGCATCCACCATAATGGTTATTAGCGGCGGCTACAGAATTACAAAATTAGAGTTAATATATTCCTATAGATTTTTGAGAAATTTACAATATTTTTGTTTATTTAAAGAGACAAATCGCATCCACCCAAAGGTTATTAGCGGCATTCCTGAACATTTGTAATACTTTTAAATTTTTTTTTAATGGCATAGGCAAGTGTCATATAGCCAGTCACAACATGAAAATATTCTACCCAGAAAAAAAGATTGAGTAGTACAATATAAAAAGATAATATATTATTCAAACTTAAGTATCCTTACAAATTTTAAGCATTAAAATTATTATTAAGGATAGGATAGGGATAAAACATGGACACTCGTTTCTCGTCTAGGGACCCATCAAGACATTGCTTTTAAGACAAACTAGATTAGGTCACGGATAAAAGGTAATAACAAATGGTGTAAAACAGAGGTTAGGATTCTAATTACAGTTAAATATTGAGCTTACTTTCGCAAATAAATTCCATCAAACATTCATTTACAACTCTTATATTTAGAGATAGCAGATAGCACATATTGTACGGAAGAAAAATTTTGATGTTAACTAAATTTTTTATTAGATCTTCAGTTTGTTTTGTGTATTTTTTACATTCGAAGAAAATGTGACTTAGATCCCCTTCTTTTTGACAGTCTGGACATAAATTTGAATTTACGATTTTTAGTTTGGACAGATGACTAGAATAGCAGGCGTGTCCAAATTTTATTCTAATTATGGATGTTATATACCTTCGTGGAACAGAATAATTTTTGAACCAATAATCACTTGGGATACTTTTAAATTTAACATTTGTAAGAATCAATCATTGTAACAATTCATTACAATTTGTGAACAATTGAACATTTGTAACAATTAATTAAGTTAAATTTTATGTAACATAATTATAAATTTTAAGTAACCTAATAAATTGTTCGCAACTTTTGTTGTGAAGTTCTTTCAGGTTATTTGACAAATTGTAATACTATCTTTGATTTACATATTTAGGACAGTCTATCAAGAAGTGCTGAATGTTGGCGTCCAAATCAAATCGCAGTTGATTCCAGCGCACACCGTCGACGTACACGACTATCGGTCTGCAGTAACCGTTATCATAGAGAACCATTTCTTTGATTTTGACGAACGTGCGCGAAGTTCGACGGACTGTGAGTTATGCGTCGCTAACTGTTCTAACAAACCATAGCTTAAGGAGATACTATGGGGACTGACGTATATTTGTCTTCTGAAACTTATATTCCAGAAGTGTGGAACTGTTATTTATAAAAGTGACAGGAGAGACCATATTAAGTCCAATACTTTGTAGATAACCAACTAACAGACTGTGTGGTATTGTTGGACATACGTTTAAAACAACAATACGTTCCGCTGGCGAGATTAGCCTTCTAGCTTGTACAATATTGTTCTGGATTTCTATTTGTCCATGGTTTTGCATGAACTCCTCCACGATTTGTTTGTTTGCAAGGTACATGCAAATCCGATTATTGGATAGTCGGGAGGAAAATATATTATTTTTGGAATGAATTAGGTTACCCAAAGGAATTAAGTAATCTGGCAGTCGCGTATTTTTGTCTGTAATTGCGATACTTGCGATGTGTTAGAGAGACTCTGAATAATAGGTTTCATTTTTGATTTTAACAAGGGACATGTATTTAAAAATAATACAGACCTGACTAGTAATCAAATAGGTAGTAAGACTGTTATAATATTTCTTAAGTCGTATTTTATTAATAATTGGTAAATTACAAATCAACCGAAAACTGGTTGATCACGTTATATTATTGAAAACTAATATGATGTGTCCACTTACTGGTTTTTGATGTAATTGTCACTTCATCATCAATCAGTCAATCGCGTCCACTACTGGACATATGCCTCCCTAAGTTCTTTCCAGTGTTCTCTACACTGGGCCGCTTGTAGCCAGTTTCCCACTACACGTTTAATGTCATCGGTCCATCTAGTCGGTGGTCGTCCTCGGCTTCTTTTATAATTTCTAGGCCTCCATTCCATGATACGTCTTGTCCACCGTCCATCTTGTGTTCTGGCTAAGTGCCCTGCCCAGTTCCACTTAAGCGTCGTGGTTCTTTCGATGACATCTTGAACTCCTGATCTTCGCCTGATTTGTTGGTTTGTTATGTGGTCTCGAAGGCTCACGTTCAGCATTGCACGTTCCATGGCTCGTTGTGTAACTCTAAGTTTATTCGCTGATTTTTGCGTGAGTGTTAAAGTCTCGGCTCCATAAGTTTGTACAGGTAAAACACATTGGTTATAAACCTTTCGCTTGAGACACATGGGAATTGAACTTTTTAGAATATGGCTTAATTTGTCAAATGCTCCCCATGTTAGACCTATTCGCCTCTGTATTTCATGTGTTTGATTGTCTCTGCTTATTTTGATTTCGTGTCCCAGATATTTGTAAGTGTCTGTTTGTTGTATGGTATTATTGTCAATAGTTATATTTCCACTCATTACGAGATTTGTTATAATTTTAGTTTTCTCAAAGTTTATCTTTAATCCTGCTCTTTCAGACAGACTTTTAAGCGAATGCATCATAGAAACTTTATCATGTAAGTTATCTGCGATTAATACAACATCATCTGCAAACCTTAGGTGATTTAATCTTTCTTCATCTATATTGATGCCCATATCTTGCCATTGAGTACCCTTAAATATTGACTCTAGAGCTGCCGTGAACAATTTTGGTGAAATATTGTCTCCTTGTCTAACTCCTCGACCTAAGCTGAATTTTTCTGTGTCTTCGTGCAGTCGTATACTTGATGTAGCGTTCTGACAGATGTTTTTAATTAGTGTCGTGTACCTGTAATCTATTCGGCTTTGATTTAGGGCTTCCAGTATTGTTTCAAACTCTACAGAATCAAAAGCCTTCTCGTAATCGACAAATGCAAGAACCAGTGGTATGTTGTACTCGATGCACTTTTCTATTAAGATCTTTATGGTATGCAAATGGTCATTTGTGTCATATCCTGCCCTGAAGCCTGCCTGTTCTTTGGGCTGATAGAAATCAAGTTTAGGTGTTAGCCTCTTTGTTAAGATTTTCATAAAGAGTTTGTACATATGTGTCAAGAGGCTGATGGGTCTATAATTTTCTAATTTAGTAATATCGCCTTTTTTGTGTAACAAGACTATTACTGTATTGTTCCAGTCTTTTGGAATCGTACCCGCATGTAAGCATTTAGTAAACAGTTCGATTACTGATTTTAATAAAATTTCTCCACCTGCTTTTATTGCCTCGATAACGAGTCCATCATCACCAGGCGATCGATGGTTCTTCATTTCCTTTAAAGCTGCTCTTACTTCTGACACAGTAATGGGTAAAAGTATTTTCGATCCCTGATTTATGAGAGTCTTTACTAGTGTCGGGAAATTGTCTTGTGGTCTTTGGCTGGTATAGAGGTCTTTATAAAATTCTCTAGTTATTTTCAGAATGTTTTGTTTATCTGTTGTTGCCTTTCCGTCTTTATCTCTCAGCTTGTATATTTCTTTTTCACTATGCGTAAGTTTTCTTTTCATTATCTTTAAACCTTTGTTCTCTTCTACTCTTTGAGTAATTACATTAGTATTATATCTTCTTACATCTTTTCTAATTTCTGCTGAAATTCTTTTATTTAGTTTTTTATATTCGTCTTTGTTTCATTTTTCGTTCTCGCTTAGGTTTCGTCGTATTTCCATGAGAGCCCTTGTATCTTTGCTAATCTTTTCACTTTTGGTGTCATTTTTCTTGCAAAATTTGAGTTGTGCGTTTCTAACTGAGTCTGTTATTAATTTATTGTGATCGTCGATACTTAGAGGTTTGGGATTATTACTCTGTAAAGTTTCGGTTATATTTCTTATGTATGCTTCTGGATGATTTGGTGAATTCCAAACTATGCGTCTAAAACTGTTTATCATCTTTGCTCTTTCTTTTTGTAGATTGATCGTTACTCTAGCTCTTACTGGTCTGTCTTCGCTTCCTACTAATAGTTTATTGAGTACAGTGACATCTTGAATAATTTGCTTTTTGTCTGTTATTATATAATCATATTCGTTCTTAGTTTTTCCGTCTGGACTAGCCCACGTCCATTTTCTATTCTGTTTACTTAACTATTTTTAAATAAACTGAAATTAAACTTTAAAATTCGAACTTTTAAGTTCGTATTTACACTTTGACGTTTATTTTACAGTGCCAATAGTGTTAATTGTTGATGTAGATAAGTGACTTAATTAATGTATACAGTTGTATAATTGTTGTATTGTTGTTTATATAATATTTAGCTATATCTTTAACTTACGCCCCGTAGTTTATTTTAAATTTTTTAAGTTAGTCTCAAAGACCGTATTTAACATTATATCAGATTCAGTCACGTTACATGGTAAAGGTTGGTTTTATTTTTGCTTTAATATTTTATTAAGCTTAATATACCCTATATCATAATCATTTACATCGGCAAATTACACTAAGCTACACATTAATTTTAATGCAGTACTTAGATTCTATAAAAAACAAATATCGGATTTTTTTAAATCGTGAAGTAAACACCATACATTCACAACGGACTTTACATGCAAAAAATATAAAATAAATACTTTAAATCACTCTAAAAATCGATGTAGCGCATATTGTTGTACCAAGCGCTAGTTGTTGGTGTTATTTCTAGAAAAAAACAACATTTATGTATGCACATACACCGGTAAATCGTACTAAATTAGTTGTTTTAAACATTTTAAATGGAAGTTTTCAGGTAATAAAAACAATTTCACTGTTTTACTCTACAATTATATGTTTTTAATTTACCTACGTTGATTTATTCTATACCTGCTGGTTTACTGGCTTTGCAATTTAAATTTTCGAATTAAAAAAAATAACAAAATACGTTATAAAAAACAAGCAAACGTAATTGGTTCACTGCCGACCTAACCCTTATTGCCCACTACACGTAAATCATACAGGGGGGTTAATATTTATTAAAATTAGTCAAGAAGACATGTATAGGTTGTCCTAAATTTGTATGTTTTGCAGGGTATACCGAAAACTAGAGGAGATAGAAAAAAGTAGTTAAGATGTTATGACTTCTTTTTCGTTAAAGGTCCACTGCGTACGTAATCTAATAAGAACATGCCAGGTGCTAGGAACTTTGTTTTAACAAACAGTGGTTGGTATTTTATAATAATGTTTTACATGTTGAAGACATTATAGGCCACATTTGGGAGCAAATGTCAAAAGGACGCGGATTCGCGACGTTAGCACTACACTTTAAATTTTTACACCAAATGATAACGGACGTGGATTCGCGTCTTATTTTTAAAATAAAAGGCTACAAAAAATTACACACACTAAAACAAAACATACACTAAAAATAATATAATAAGAGCAATTTGAACGTTATAGGTAACAAATAGTACAAAAAATACAGCAGCTAGAGGAATTTTTGGTCTTCATGTTATGTTACGAAGCATGCGCATAGGCAAATACCAGGTTTATCAATACAAATAAGACATTCATAAATCGTATCTCTTCTTTTTTTATTCACTGTACACGTCCTGCACTTTTTACGTTTCGTTCTTCTTTTCTATTTTTTTCGGCAATTTGAACGTTATAGGTAAAAAATAGTACAAAAAATACAGCAACTAGAGGAATTTTTGGTCTTCATGGTATGCTACGAAGCATGCGCATAGGCAAATACCAGGTTTATCAATACAAATAAGACATTCATAAATCGTATCTCTTCTTTTTTTATTTACTGTACACTTTCTGCACTTTTTACGTTTCGTTCTTCTTTTCTATTTTTTTCAGCAATTTTGCTCAAAATATGCCGTTCAGACAAGTTATTCAATGTTTTAGGAACATTTTTCTGAAGCGTG
>OU898276.1:162121293-162141293 GCA_918026665.1 Diabrotica balteata
TTAAAATTTTAGCTTGTTTGTATGTTAATTGCTATATGGGGGAATAGACGTCTTAACCTTGGGACTTATTGATATCTAATTTAACTTGGGAATTTAACTTTATTGATATCTATCATACTTTAGGCACAGTTTTCCAGAACTCAAAAAATCTGAATTGCGTCTAAAAGTCTATATTGGGCAATCTAGTCAACTGCTTCAATCCAGAATTCGCTTACACTAATATGTCAACAACAACATCACTGAGCCCACAAAACATGAAAATGAGAAGGAAGGAGCATACATTTGACGTCGAAATCATCAAAATTTTAAAGACCAAGCAAAATAACAAGATGAGGAAAATATAAGAATCAATGGAAATAAAAATAAATACCAACGTAATCATTGGCAAAAAAGATTTACCGGACCTAATTAAAATATAATTCAGTCTGATTTAAATAATAATAAAACATATATAATGTTATATTACATACGTTAAATATGAGATGTCATGGATAACTATCGGTAAAAATAGTTTAACTAAAAGACAAATTTTGATTTATTGCATCAAAGAAGGCTTTGGTTAAGTACAAAATAAACAACTGAACGAATCCTGCGACATAGCGAATGAAAGGAGATGAATTACCGAATATATTAAAAAAGAAATAACAAACAAGGCAACTACCGCAAGGGTACTGCACAGTATCTTAATTAATATTGACCGTATAGCGACATATGAGATATCATGGGGTACTATAAATATGAATAGATTAAGTATAAGACAAATTTTAATTTAATAACTTAAAAAATGCCTCTGACTGAATGTAAAATAAACAACTGGTCGAATTCTAACATGCGACATAGCAAAAGAAAAATATTTAGATAAAAACAACAAACAGAGCGACTACCAAAAGGGCACTACACAGTATCTTTATTATTAATGAGGGTACAAGCAAAATACGAGATAGCATAGTGCACTATAGATAAAAATAGATTTACTACAAGACAAATTTTGATTTATTGACATAAAAATGACCTCTGGCTGTATACAAAATAAACAACTGATCGACTCCTAACATGCAACATATCAGATGAAAGGAGCGGGTATAACAAATATATTTGAATCAAAAAAACAAACAAGGCAACTACCAAAAGGGCACTACACAGTGTCGTTATTATTATTAAACTTGTAGTTACATAACAGATGTCATAGGGCACTATGCATAAAAATGGTTTAACTAAAAGACTAATTTTGATTTATTGACTTAAAGAAGGCCTCTGACTATACAAAAAATTAACAACTAATAAAATACTAACATGGCAATTAAACAAACAAGGCAACTACTAAATGGACACTGCACAGTATCCTCATTATTAATAAATGTATAGTAATATAGGAAATATCATAGGGCGGTATGGATACAGAAACACCAGACGAGAGACATTAGAAAATTACGTAAGCACCGAAAAAAATTTTTGCCTGATCACGTTCTATAAAAAACAAATACAATGAAAGTGGACATGGCGTAGCCCTGACGGCCAGGTTAAGAATGAAATAGATTTTATCCTTTCCAGTGATCGATCAATATGTAAAAAACTATCAACAACAAACCCTTTACCAACGGCAGATATCTAGCCAGTAATAAAGAGAAATACCAAGAGGAATTAGCACGGAAAATAGTAGCAAATACCTTTGAGCACAAGAATATAGATAAACTAGCTGAGAAAATAACTAAAGACATACAAACAGACAATAAGAAACTTTGTTGCAGAATAAGAAAACAAAAAGAAACTAAACTAAAACCCGAGACTCTAGAACAGATAGAGAAAAGAAGAAGAACGAACAGAAATAACCCTAACTACAGACCCGGATTACAGAAGCTTTAAGAAAAATAATATAATAAGAACATGAAAGTACCAAAAACTTGTAAATCCACTGGTAGGAATAAAATCATAAAGATAAAAAATACCGTGGAACATTGTTCTCTATTACTTTTTTATCAAAATCAATAAAGATGATTAATACAGGAAGTTTTCTTATTTTCAACAAAGATCGTCCTGATACCAATAGACATCTACAACGTTTCAAATTTAACTTAAATTACAACCCAGCAGCGGGTTTGCCCAAATTTTGTGCAACTTAAATCGACTTTATGTTTATGCTATGTTAGGATTTTTTTCCATATAAAAAAGTATTTTATTACATTTTTATTACAAGCTTTGATTTAAAAAAATAACACATAAAATATTTTAAACTCATGAAACAACAGATTTTGAGTTGAAAGTAAAACATCGATAATGTAAAACCTCCTGTACTCTGTTTATGTTACTACTTACGAATTAATTACTTTACAAATTATGATATAATATGGAAAGCTTGTAGCTGCTACATCGGATTAAAAACATTTAGTTGAACAGCAATAACAAAGTACTATATGTAATATTTCGATTGTGTTGTTCGTTGCAAAGCTGGCTTATATCAGAATTTATTATCAATAACAAACAAAATTAATCGCAATACCAAAGGATTGTTGAATGGAATATGTGTACAAAATTAATATTATTGATATTTAACCCTCAACTGGTCTGGCGTCGCCTAATTCCAAGCCTCATAAATAAAAATATTTGTCAGTGAACAAAATTTTCCTTCGATTTTTAGCTTCACCCACTCATTTCTTCTAGTGAATCAAGATAAGACGGTGATGATCATTTGTGATTGGCAACAATGTTAAGAAATATGCTGAATATTATTTTAAAATAGGACTCTAGTCAATGCAAGATTGTCGGTGTAACTGCTTACGGTGCAGCAGATTTTCAAAACACGGCTGGTCCATCGAAAAAAGTTCATTTAGGTGACAGTATTTTAAAGAAATTTTTTTAAAATTATGCAAAAAAAAATTATTACAGACGGCGTACCTTAGAAGTTCATCCCTTGTTCAAAACTCAAAAACAGAACATTGTGATTAAATAAAGCTAAAAGCATAGGCCAGAGCGCTGGAAAAAGCTATAGATCCATTATCTATTTATAATTTATTTGTTGTCTTCTGCAATATGGTTTATGGATTTTTGGTAAAGCATAAAACTTTGCAATATTCCCATTGTATGTTGTTAGTTTTTTCTTTGTGTTACGGTCAATCTTTATTCGAAGATAAAAGATAAGACTCCTATAGATAGGCTTAGTAATATTGTCTACAACATTCCATGCCTCTCTTGCAACAATTCCTACATCGGCCAAACATCTCAATTATTGAAATCACATATTACACTACACAAAAGTGATTCTCGACTTCACCCTGACCGCTGTGCATTAGCCAAACATGTCCATTCCACTGGTCATCACATGGACTATACGAACACTACAATTCTCCACCGTGAGAACAATAAATCTAAAAGAGAGTTCATTGAAATGTCTTATATTTTCCTTAACGATTTTTCCATCAATGTTAAGAGTGACATTAAGAATCTAAGCGATATATACCACTTCTTACTTAAATCAGATACCAAGAACAATACAACATCACAGATAACTAACTTGACTGATACATCTATTAACAACTAACCTACTTTAATAATACTTTTCATTACCAAAAAAAGATAACATTCCCTTGCTTTTCTTAGATACGTCTCAATAAGATATTATTATAATAACACATGAACAATATACTAATTAAAAAAAAAAGAATTTCAATTAAGAAAATTCTAAACTAATATCTCCCCAGACTGGGATCTAACTTCATCGGTTTTACCAATGAACCTTAACGACATAGATATCAAAAGTACTACTTGTAATTGTTTCGGCGCTTGCGTTCTATGAAAACAGAAGCTCACATTTAAACTTTACAACAATTAAAAATTTAGTTATTGCCGACAATTCAAAGAATTACTTCCTTTAAATGTAGTTACATTGGGTTTTTCGATTGTCCTTGGTAAACCTTTTGCGTTTTAAGTTCAAAGCTACCATACATTTCCAACGTTAACAAATAAACTTTTTTGCACATAGTAACAAAAAAACACCACTATGTTGTTACTAGCTAATGTTTTTTAACATCATAACTCGACATTTCTAAAATTTCACGGTAAGGTAAATGTTTTTTATTAGATAATATATGGTAGCTAATTATAATTTATTCTCTTTCAGCCCTGAAGAAGCCAAATTAATTCTCTTTGGCGAAAACGTTAGGTGAAATAATTGATACACATTAGAGTTTTTTTGCAGATTTCCCCAATATTTAAGAGTTTACTATATATATATATATATATATATATATATATATATATATATATATATATATATATATATATATATATATAATCCTGAGCTTGTTCTATTTCATCTTATCCGATTCTCATTGTGATGTCTTCATCTGTATTTGTTATGGTTTTGCTCTTGCTGTAATTCATATTAAGGCTTATCTTTCGAGCTTCTACGTCCAGTTCTTTTACCATTTCAAAAATTAAATAATGAACATGCATATAATGTACATGAAAATAAGTACATGCAATATTTACTAATCGAAGGAAAAGTTGACTGGCAAGATGAAGGAGTTTGCACTACATATATGGCATAATTTTCTGTACCTTTTATTGAATTTTTGTACAATACTTAAATTTACAAAAAAAATAAAAAAGTACACTATAATTTATTGAAGTATTTACTTACTGTATTCTCTTGATCTTTATTATCACTATCCGTTGTGTTGTCCATAGTATTTTTACCACCACGAACATCTTGTGTATCATTAGGGAATATAAACAAATCGTAGTACCACAGAGATGGTTCATATATGTCACCACTTCCGGCTCCGCTGTTAGTAGTCTCCTTACCTTTTTTCGTTCTTAAGTATAAGCTGATAGTAAATTGTTTATTTAATTATTATTGTATAATGTAACCAAAACATTATACGCAGCTTTTTTTGTTTATGTTGTGGTATTGTGGATCTTTTTGTTCCAGACATGGGTGTTACTGATAAAATTCGATAAATTCAGTAATCAAGACTAGATACTACACACTATACATATCGATAATTTTATATGACAGACATCGAGTTAGAATCTATGGAGAAGCTATGAGCATATTAACGTATGTATTAAAAACGGCATAGGTAGGAGTGGCTAACGATAATACCAATATGGCGGTGACATCAGGGCCAGACTCAATAATAATAAAACTACTATGCAAATATGACTAGTTATTCAGAATATTTAATCATAATCTAAAAAAGTGCAATAGATTTTTAATAAACTATGATTTATTTATCCCGCGGTAAACACTAAAAACCCGATATATTATACATAAAGATAAATTAATACAGTCAAATAGTATTAATTTATTCTTTGAAGTACGGGCCATTACTTTGTTTACATATTTGTATGACTAACCTGTGGAACGATATTCCTGAAGATTTTTTATCAACATTACTTCTGCTACTGCAATTACGTTGAGAACAAGAAACCATTATTATGCACTATCACAATATATTACAGTTTCTATAAAATTATTATAAAACTGAAAATATTCGAAAAACAACAAATATAACCAAACATATACGATCTGTCAAAAGTTTCAAAACAATAATACCAATATGGCCGAAGTTAGGTCGTTTTTATTCACGTGATGCCCTTTCCATACATGCCAACTCGATGATGACAGACCTGATCGGACAAGTTTGTTTATACACCAGTTTAACTGACAATTGATGCGATAATTTTAAGGTACTTTTAGACGCTCAGATCTGTTCTCCGTTTAGTGTCAGTTTCAGTCGAACTGTTTTTTTTAACGGCATTGACATTAGTCATTTAGCCAGTTGCAATAGATTCACCAATCAGACAAATGCATAACTGCGATAACTTTTAGTATACGCATCAAGCTACAGCTCAGTACCAGTTTCAGTTTTCCTTGCAGTTTTTTGTGTTCACACATACAGATAACTGACAGTTCGACTGAAACTGACACTGACCGGAGATCTGATTTGACCGTCTAATAAAAGTACCTTAAAGAAATATTAAAAGTTACAGTCTAAAATAATGTTAGTACTCTTTGAGTGCGATTTATAGCTTTAAATTTAACAGAATAAGTTAAAAATTCAATTATAAAAACCCACCAAGATCGATATTTAATATCATTGTGACACAATATACTATTTAATTTTCAAGAGCATATATTTAAAAAATGTCTTTTTGATGAGATAGTCAATTCTCGACCACCCGCCGCATTGTATTTCTCTATAACAATAACCTCTTTGTTCCAGAGCCAACTATTTGATCTTCGGCTTGAAGCCCCTATGGTTCCACTTGAGCAATGTGCTGCTCCACGGCGCTGCTTGCGCCCTTTTCACCAGAGTGTGTCTATGCGTGGCCGGGATGAAGGCCCCCTTTGCCGCCGTAGCGGGCCTGCTCTTCGCCACCCATCCCATTCACACGGAGGCGGTAAGTGCTTTATGGAGTTCCTTAATCGAATTGATGTGAATCCGGCTGTATAATGATCAATTCTTGAATTGAGACTTGGAGGTTGTGAGGTCGGTTCAAGGGCCTTTGCTACCTCGCGCTGCGGTGACGATAACTGACGGAATTCATGGATAAAACGGGTTAACTTCATAAACGTACGGATAAACTTTTAACCAAATTAAAATCCATTTGTAAAATATTGAAATATTTTTATTTTATGGAACAAAAATGCTCATTTCTGCGAAATTTTATTGTATCTTTAACCTATTTTTCGAAAAATAGTTTTCTTGCTCTAAAATTTATATAATATTATTTCTATATTTCTATATTACCTTTGAACTTCTACACGGATGCTTCTTTTGTTATTTAATTTAAGAGTTTTTATAAACAAATCTACATGCTACTTTTTCAAACACCGTTTATAATATGTTTTTAGTAGAACATTATGTTACTCCATTACTTTACACAATATATTTGATCTAAATTACAGCCAGTATCCAATTATGGACTTGTGGACAAATAAACGTTAAGAAAACCAAGTTTATGATTATTTCCAAGTAACATACAGTAGGAAGGCTAGATATCGACGGAAAACAATTAGATTTTATTTAGCGTATGGCTACATCACAGGTCCATATATATACATATAAAATAAATGATATAAATTACAAACAACAGTAAATACAAAAATATTATTCTACAAACAAACATCTAGATTATAAATATATTCGATTGACTCTTTTGTAGCAGCCAGGAAATCTGAAGGGTTGCCGTTATAGGATCTAATCGGGCATTCTTCTACCATGTGTTTTACTGTTTGCCTTTCGGCGCCGCAGTCGCAATTTGGTGATTGTATTTTTCCCCATCTAAAAAGTGAGTCGGAACATCTGCCACAGTTCCTCCTTATTCTATTGAGTGTGGTCCAAATTCGTCTTGGTTGGTTGAAGCCCTCAGGTTTGCTTGTAATACATGGCATGTTCCAGTTAGCTAGTGCAGCGTTATTCTCCCATTGTTCCCTCCACCGTTCAGTTACATTAAAGTTTTGATCTACTAGTCTTTTTGCTGTTTTTAGAGGCGGGTGTCTTGAATGGAGCCTATTTATGTCTCTGGCGGAAGTACCGACATGGGAGCGGAGCTCAGGATCAGTATTGATTTTTGTAAATTCTCTAACAAGGGCATGTTCCCGGCGGATGGGTGGTGGAGCTATATGACTCAAAGCTGGTAACCAGTAAGTGGGCGTGGCCTTGATTGTGCCCGATATAGTTCGCATGGCTTGGTTGAGTTGGACATCAACACGGTGAGTATGTGGACTGTTTATCCATACTGGTGCACAGTATTCCGCTACGGGGTATACCAGTCCTAATGCTGTCGATCTAAGTGTGGGTGCTGAGGAGCCCCATGTAGTGCCGCAGAGCTTTTGCAGAATGTTGTTACGAGTTCGGAGTTTTGCAGCAGTCTTAGTAAGATGCTCTTTAAATTTCAGCGTTCTGTCAAGTGTAACACCTAAGTATTTTGGGTGTTTATTATATTTAAGGAGTCTATCCCCAAAATTGATTTGAGGTTGATAGTTGGGCATCTTGTTGTACAAATGGAAGCAGGACACTTCTGTCTTAATTGGATTGGGTTGCAATCTCCATTTGCGGAAATAATTCGCTAGGGCATTTAAATCGTTTGTTAGAATGCGTTCAGTGACCTCGAATTCTTTATGACTTGCGGCAAGCGTCCAGTCGTCTGCGTATCCAAACTTTTTTGATATGGTTTCTGGCATGTCTGCTATGTAGAGGCTGAAAAGCATGGGAGCCAGCACGGATCCTTGTAGAAGTCCATTATTCAGTTTTCTTTGGGTACTAGTCTTGTCTCCCAATATAACTTTAAAGCATCTGTTGGATAGCATGGCGTTAATAACCTCAGTGGTCTTTCTGCATGGGATTATTCGCATTTATTTATATATTGCCCCTTGTCGCCACACAGTGTCATAAGCAGCAGATAGATCGATGAAGACAGCGGTTGTTTTTGATTGCTTTTGAAAGTTTGATTCCAAATAATTGGTCAGGGCGAGTACCTGGTCTGTGCAGCTGCGGTTTGGCCGAAATCCTGCCTGTTCCACTGGTAAGTGTTGGAATATGGTTTTGCTGATTCTAATATACAGCAGTCTTTCGAACAATTTGTACACCATACTTAAGAGTGCGATAGGACGGTAGTTTTTCGGTAAATTATTACTTTTCCCTGGTTTCAAAATAACGACGATTTTTGCATTTTTGAGTTTGTGGGGGACGTATCCCGTTTGAAGGATGTCAGAAAAGAATTCTGCGAGCCATTGCCTAGTGAATCTGCCGCTATGTTTGAGGAAATCAGCGTGAATGGCGTCGAAACCCGAAGCTTTTCCTGTTTTCATTTCTTTTAGGGCTTGCAATATTTCTTCATGCGTAAATGGGCTTAAAACAATTAGAAATAGTGAATAACTACAAATATCTGGGAAACTGGGTAAATGAAAACAATGACCGAGGTAGAGAAATAAGGACACGCATTAAAATTGCAAAACAAGTATTTATAAAAATGAAAAAAATGTTTGTCAATCAAGACCTTCCTCTGGATCTGAGGATAAGAGCCTTAAGATGCTACTTGTTCTCGACTTTGTTGTATGGAATGAAAAGCTGGATACTCAAAGTGGATAATATAAAGAAGTTGGAATCATTTGAGATGTGGTGCTATAGAATGATTTTGAAAATACCATGGACCTAACGAGTTACAAATGCAGAAGTGTTAAGAAGGCTACAAAAGGATTGAGAGGTCATAAAGCACATCAAAACAAAAAAACTGGAATATTTAGGCCACATTACCAGAGGTGCGAAATATGAGATATTAAGGCTCATAACGCAAGGTAAAATTAAGGGTAAAAGATCTATAGGAAGACGAAGAATTTCCTGGCTGAAAAACCTAAGAGAGTGGTATAGTTACAGCTCAGTAGATCTTTTTAGAGCAGCCGCCAATAAGGTATGGATAGCTGTAATGATCGCCAACCTCCGATAGGAGAAGGAACTACAAGAAGAAGAAGATTTAAAATCTAAAAAAACGGAATCTTATTTATTACATGAATTATAAGATGATAAACATGATTACTTTACATTGTATGTATCAAATTTAACATTAAAGGACATCATATTTTGTTGGCGTTGTAATGTTCAAACCAAATCTGGTGAAGGCAGTTTTTTTATTATGTCGCCTTCTGAGCCACAAGAGACTTCCTGATCTGAATAGACAAATTTATTGTTCTGAAGCTATTTTCTTGTGGCATTGTAAATTAATTACTATTTAACTGGGAATAAGCCACAATTAAGATAAAAATACGTTTTTTGACATTTTACACAGTAAATTTGAACAGTTAATTTACTGTTTGTATTTTGAGAACGATTTCCGAAGTGGAAATTGAAACGTCAAAAAACGTATTTCTATCTTTAATTGTGGCTTATTCCCAGTTAAATAGTAATTAATGGACAAATTTATTATTTCCAATAACTGTTTTTAAATATTTAACCAATGCAAATGTAGAAAAAATAAAAAACTTATTTAATTATTCAATTATTTAATTAATTGAAGAAATCATATAAATTTTTTAATGTAACTATGAATAAGGCAACTTATTTGAAAAGGTTTAAAATACCATATTTTTATTGAAATTTCTGTCAAAATTATTACAAAATTTGGATTTCATTGCACCGTGGTTCTGTTTTAAACAAAATCAAACTAAAAATATATAAAAACGGATAATTCCTGTCTTTTTAATATCGCCGTTTTAAAATCTCTTGTGAAAATTCTGTGCCGGTCTGGTTATTATACAACTGATGAAACCTTTTTAAGCTTTAAATGTCTTTATAAAGGAATAAAGGACAGACCGCACACAATTCTATGGATAGTTATAATAAAAGTAATTTAATTTTTGACTTTTATACATAGTTGTTATGCAATATTTGCTTTTTGTTTGTTAGGGTAATTATGATTAAATGGAAATTATTAATAATTACAGGCTACTATTATTACAACCCAAATAGCTCAGCAATAGCAATAAATATACCAGACTAAATTACATATTCCAGTAATTATTAATAAATCCCTTACTAAAACTAATACGTGCTAAATTTCAATACCGTTAAGTGCGTAGAAGCTTACGGAATGGAGGGAGGTGTACATGACAGTGTTAAGCAGGATATATACATGCCTGTTATTAGCACAATGGCATACTAGTACCTATCAAATATCATCTACTGCCTCCAAACTGGCATACTAGTTCCTGGCATGCTATCTAATCGCAAGGAATGTGATTTTTCTTGCTAGTAGCATGCTGTGAGATGCAGGGCGCGTGCGTGGGTAGTATTACTGGCATGTGTGAACGCGCGCTACCGCTACGGGCATGCCAGTAGCTATCAGGGAACTGTCAAATGTGTTGTGTTGCTGATAAAAATTAGTCATTTTATTTCTTAACTAAATTTAAAAAATGTTTCGTTAGGGTGATGAAAAAACCATAAAATTTATTGCTGTATATAGAGAATTGAAGTGTCTTTAGAATTCAAAATTATCTCTATATAAAAATAAAATAGCCAGTCACAATGCTTACACAAAAATTCAAAAGGAAATGGGTAAAAGTATTACTATAAACGAGATGAAGACCAAAATAAAAAATTCTCAAATTCGCAAGATTTTCTAGCCTACCAATCCAATTTCTCACCAAAATTTTCCTCTTTTTTGAGTTTCTTTTTGGATTCAGTACTAAAATTCTAAGAATACATGTGGCCATTAGCAATATTTGCTTGTTAAATTTATTTCGAATACCTTCCATGGATCTCCTATTTTTTTGTTGGAAACTCGAAAACTTTTAATTATAAAACACGTACTTGATATCTACCAGATATCTAAAACTTTTATCTTTGCCTGTATTCGATTATGGAAGTAGATGTTTTCAATGGTTTGTATAATATTAACCGGTTTGTTCCTTCTATACAGTAGGTGTAAGACTTGGATGCGATCGAAAGCCTTTGTCAGGTCTATAAAACATAGATATGCTGGTTTATTGTACTCGATGGCCTTTTCTGTGATTTGTCTTAGTACAATTACGGCGTCTACAAAATCTGAATCCTTGCTGTTCATCTGATAAAGTTGTTAGTTTATTGATTTTGTTGGTTAGGACTTTTGTGGTAAGCTTAAGTGCGCTGTTCAGTAGATTTATACATATATAATTGTTGGGGTCTTCTTTATCTCCTTTCTTGAACACTGGTATTATTATGTTATTTCTTCATGCGTCTGCAGTGCAATATTAGTTTTTGTATATTTGTATATTTTGTTATCTCTAGGGTTGTAATTTCTCCTCCGTGTTTTAGAAGCTCGTTGGTTATTCCGTGTGGTCCTGGTGACTTTCTGGCTTTGAGTGAATTTATAGTTATTTCTACTTCCTGAAAACTTATTTTTATTTCTTGTCTTAATTCAGGTACGTTATTGTGTTCATTATTATTTTTCTTTGCTTTAAACAGTTCCGTCAGGTACCCGTCCCATTCGTTTGCTGGTGTGTTATTGTATTACTTCAACTCTACTATTTCTTTCCGTTAGTTTCTTATGAGTTTCCATATTTGTTTTTGTGTACTGTAGAAGTCGCTTTCCATTCTTTTTGTAAACTGTTCGCAGTGTTTATTTTTTGTTCTTCTTATCAACTGCATTGTTTCGTTTCGTATTCTTCTATATTAGATGTCTAGGGATTCTGGGGTATTTGATGTTTTGTACTTCGTGTGGGCCTCTCGTTTTTCTTTACATTTTTTTTTATTTCTTTTCTGAACCATGATGTATTGTTGTTGTTTCTTTTGTTGTGTATGACTTTGCGTTTCCTAAAGCTTCTGTTACTGCTTCTTTAATATTTATATTTTAATTGGACATGAGGGACGCAACAAAATGATAAAAGATTTTAAGACGAAACATAAGAACAGCATTGGGATGCTTTACCTAAATCTTTGTGTACCGTGTTAAAATAAAATAGTATTCCAAAAAAGTATTCCAAAAAAAGGACTCGTTGTAAAACCTATTTTAAGCCGCGTGATATTCGAGATATTAGGTCGGTCTTACTGACATGGTCTACCCAGAATGTACTAGTATGGTCTATTAGGACCATCTTACCAAATTTGTCCAGCTCAGAGCAATCTTAACAAAAAGTTCACCATATTTGAATCTTTACACATAATGGTCGAGAATTCGCAAACAAGGTTATTTAAGAAGTCTGCAGTATGTGTCTGCCTGTCACAAGGTTCGGTGGAGAGAGCGAATCAAGATATCGAGAAAATGTTGACCAGATGGCTAAAAATAAATAAAACAAGTCAATATTTGGACAGAATATAGTTTGTCCCATTTATGAAAAATAGAGCTTACCATTCAGGCAATATTTGTAGTCCATACAAAGCACTATTTCGTTATAAGGTTAAAGTAGATTAAAAATGTCCTTAACTGCTGTTATTTTTTTCGCAATCATAAGCAAAAAAGACTTAAAAGCAAATAATCGTGGTAATGTAAATGTCAAGAGTACAACCAAAAATTTACAGTTAGTGAATATTGAAGATCCAGGTAATACTAACATCCCAATTATGCATAATGCGTTTGCAATAGTTGCTGTCAATGAGGAAGATAATGCCAGTATTAAACTTAAAGAAATTAGGAAGACGAAGAAGATGGCACTATACTTGACAAAGCTTTAAATAAAATTCAAGAGATTTAAATTCTTGCTAAACAGTCACTTAAAAAATTAGGTGTTTGTGAATAATTGTTTCTGTTAAAGAGGAAAGGCTATATAAACGGCACCAATCATGTAGTAATGTGAGTGGACACAATCAATGAAGTATGCGTGGTTTTGTACACCTCCATCATAATATTTATTATAAACAAAACAACACCAGTTGAGGACATAATTTTTACTGACGTTTAACACAAACAATTTAAGAAAATAAACCCTTTTAATTAATCTGAGGTTCACGTCACCAATCAAATCAACGACTATATTTTTAAGATTTACATATTTAGGGGAGCATGTTGTACCTTGGACACTATTGTATCATAGTCACAACAAATTATATAGTATTTATGTTTGCTTGATAATCAAGAAGTCTATTTTTGCAAAGTCTACAAAGTGTGCATATCGATAGCGCCTCAAACTAAACCTGTTAAGATTTGAAGGAATTTTTATATTTTTCCGTTAAAAAGTAAGTTGTTTGATAATCTTTATTTTATGCTATAAATCTATACATTTGGTTTTATGAACAAAATAGTATGTTTGTTCAGTATGATGTTCGTGTAACTTTCGCTGTGTTGAAAATTTCTCAATATTTGCTTGTTCTATGCAGCACTTCTTCATTGAAGGTATGTGATGTTCATAAAACGTTGAGGATTTTCGGTAAATACACATTTCAAAGACTTCCATTTTATTTATTGTTAGTAGTAACGTAGTCAAATTTTCTGATACTAATTTCTTTTAAAATATTTTCTGATCTGTTCTATTCTCGATATTATTTCTAGATCAAGAGTTAGGCTGCTATCACCCAACATCTCAGGTACATGAACTGAGTGACATGTTCCAAAATGTGCTTATTTATCGTGCCAGGTTGTGGTACATTTTGGTTTTTTCGGATTGGCATTACTTTAGTTTCCTTAATGTTTTTTTTTTACCAAATTGCTCGCAGATCAAGTTGGTCTTGTCTATATATCTTTGTAGACCTAAGTCGGAATCCACAGTCAACACAGTAGCATCGGCGTATCTGATGCTGTTGATATTTATGCCATTTACCTTGAGGATTGGAATCTTTCATTGTCTCGGACGGAAATAAAAACTCGAAATAACAGGTATGACAAAACACTTTCTTGTCTAACTTCTCTTTTATATTCTAGTTCAGCGGACGTGGAACCTTACATCAAATTCTGACGTTTTGATTTCAGTACAAGTTGTTTAGTAGTTTAATGTACTTTCTATCTAAACCAATCTCTTGCAAACGTTCTATAGTAGGTCATACCTTACTTTATCTAATGTCTTTTTTTTTTAATACTATTAAGCATATCAATATACATTTTTGTTGGTCATAGCATTTTTGGGCTAGAACTAGTAAACTGAACCGGACTTCTCTCATTCCCCTGCCATCTTTGAATACAAACTGATGCATGACTCATAAGGTTTATTAGAGAGAACCAGCTGCAATGTTGTGAGTTTGGCGTTTTTAGTAGTTTGATGAATATTGATTCTAGTTAGTCTTAGGGTCTTTCTCCTGTATCTTAAATGCAATAAGAATAAAAGGACAAATATATCGATGTGTTTCTCGCTGATTAACTTTAAAGTTTCTGAGAGCTTTCACCTAAGCTCTTAATTGTTTTAAGTTGATTAATGATTCTAGTCTAATGATAATCTGGATTTTGGTTTTGGCAATTAGAAATCTTCGGATTTCTAGTTCGTAATTTAATATCAGATGTCGCTATTGCGTCCATAGTGAAGCCATTTTATCGTTGCTTTCTTTTCGGCAGGAAAAGGCCTAACGGTTTAGTTTTATTTTAGGGCTTCTGTGAAAAGTCACTCGAATCGACGATTTCTTTTAGGATGAAATACGTATAAGCGAATATACAGAGACATTCTACGTTAAATAAAATCTTAACTGTCTTAATTTGTTTTTTAATAATGGCATTTATAATTTCGGCTTTCAGAATTTCTGATCCTTTATTGTTTTTGTCCATTCGTCTTAAGTGTTTTCTTATGCCGTTAAAAAGTATTTTAACACAGTTTTTTCATTTCTGGAGTTTATCTTTGGTCAATTCGAGTAGTTTTTCATCTATGTTCAGAATGGGGTCTAAGGTAGTTCCCCTATTAGTCGACGTGAACTATTTTATCTTTGTATAGAGATTAAAAAATGGTCTCTTTGTTGTAGTTCTTTCTTTTCCACGCATTTTGTTTTTAGTCAGTTCTCTTTAAACTCGTTTTTTTTTCAAATTATTTTATTTAGACTTTTGAATTCTCCGTTCTTATTATTTTTTCCTTTGCATTTTTTTCGTTTATTCATTAATTGTAAAAATCTCTCTTGTTATCCAAATATGTTTTATATTCTTTCAGTTTTTTTTTCTATTACGTTGATCATTTGTTCTTTAATAGTTTTTCATAAGACGTTTACGTCATCGGACTCGATAATTCTATGGTGTACTTTCTGTTATATGGTTTCTTTTTTTTTTTTAATATATGGTGTCTAGTTTGTTTTACGGTTTTTATTTATTTTATTTATTATTATTAGTTTCAATTATTTATTTTTATTATTTTATTTAATTAGTTATAATCTTGCGAGCATTTTTACAACAATATCGTTATGATATCTTTTGTTAACCAATATACAGTATGTAAAAGCCAAATGGAATAAATTCATTATTTAGATTACTGTACATATTTATAAAAAATCCCGAAACACGTCAAATTTAAATTATAACTTGACATTCCTTAACGTGAAAATGCAACCCCTACCTTCAACCCCCTTAGAATGACAGGTACAACCCCCAATTTTTAAAATAGGAAGTATAGGCTTGTGATATATCGTTTTAAAGGTCTTTTCATTCTCCATTCAAAAATATTGTCACTTTTAAGTTTTTTAAGATTAATTAAGATAAAATAAATTAAAATCATGTGGTTACCGAAACAATCAAAAACTAAAATGTAATGCAAAACGTTATAAAATGTAGAACACGAAAAAGACCTATGAATGCTATTGAAGTAGATGTTCAAAATGTTCACCGCGAACGACTGGTAACATCCTTATCTCAAATAAAACTGTCTTCTAACATTATTTAACATAACAGGCGTGATCGACCTAATCGCAAGCGTTATTCGTTATTTTAAGTCATTTAAATCAGAAGGTTTAGTTTTGTACACATGGCTCTTCACATATCCCCATAAAAAGAAAATCTAATAATGTAAGATCAGGCTCAGGTGATCGCGCTGACCATTCAATCGATCCTCGCCTCCCTATCCACCGATTGAGAAATATTGCATCGAGGTATTGCCGAAACCATATCGTATTCGCTGGAACTTGAGGGTTTCCTGGATCAGGATATAAATTTGCCAACGTTGGAATGACATCATTTTAAAGTAGAGACAAATAATTGTTGCCGTTTAAGTTACCTCAATGAAAAAGGTACCAGTAATATTGTTTCCTACAATCCCTGCCCAAACATTAACCTTTTGAAGGTATTGAGTGCGTTCTTCTCTCATCTAGTGAGGATTTTCCGTGGCCCAGTAGCGGCCGATTAGCATGACCGTTAAGTAAAAAAGTACACTCATCAGAAAACATAACGTCTTCTAATTGGATAATATTGTTATCCAACATGTCCATCATTTGCTCACAAAAAAAAGTTCTCCTATCAAAATCGTTTTCCATTAGCTCCTGAGTAGGTATCATATTATAGGGATGCAATTTATTTTCTTTTAATATGTTTACTATCGATGTATGGCTAGCATTGAATGTAGTGGATGCCTGTCTACTCGATGTATGTGGATTTTCCTGAAACTCAAGCAACACATCTAATTTGAGGTCATTATTCAGTGCATGGGCAGCTGCTTTTTTATCTTCCTTACATGACCAAACTCGCAAAACTGCTTCTCTATTTTACTTACTGTTCCTTGAGATATAGGCGGTAAATTAGGAATTTACCGCCTATATCCCAATATATATTATTTATTAGGAATTAATTTTAAATTTTTTTAATGGTTACCATCTAAAAACAACATTGCTATGGTTTCTGTTCACTTTCTCATTATCAAGACCTAAAGGGGAAATAACTTTTGAGTATATTTTAGCGAAATTCGGTAACCACATGATTTTAATTTATTTTATTTTAATTAATCTTAATAAACTTGAAAGCGACAAGATTTTTGAATGGAGAATGAAAAGACCTTTAAAACGATATATCACAAGTCTATACTCCTATTTTAAAAATTGGGGATGTACCTTTCATTCTAAGGGTTTGAAGGTAGGGGTTGCATTTTCACCTTAGAGAATGTCAAGTTATAATTTAAATTTGACGTGTTTCGGGATTTTTTATAAATATGTACAGTAACCTAAATAATGAATTTATTCCATTTGGCTTTTACACACTGTATATGTAGGTATATTGTATTTAGTTACAAATGACTATGTTTTCTTTATGGTGTGGTGAAGTCGAAGTGCTTAATCTGCTGGGATGTAATTTAAATTATCTATTATTGCTAACATGTTGTTGTCAGAATTCGATTGTTCTCTCTCCCTGTCGTTAGTTAGTCTAAGGCCAAAATCTACAGTCATTTTCGGATTTTCCAAAAGATTCCGATTTGGTGTTTGCTATGTAGTCAGAATATTTTTTTTAAATATTTTGCATCAATGTCTGAGTGAAATCTTATAAATTGCTTCTAAATATTCAGTTTGCTTTGGATTAAGTTACTCAAAAGTTTGCTGTGTATTTTCAATTTTAGATCTTTTGTGTTTGTTTTATGAGCAGCAAGGTTTTTTGCAATTCCAAAAATTCTCCATACAATTCGATTTTCAGTTCGAAAAGCAGCTGAGTTTGCAATTAATATCAGGTTTCTCGTGGCCAATCCAAACATTATCAACCTACAATGTAATTACCAGATTAGAATTAACGACAAACTAGGTAACCGCTGATTAAAATTACTAAAGGATCATCATGTAGAGTGCAAACAACTGGTAATTTCAGCCAATCCGTAATTCGGTGCATTTGACAATTTCTCTTTATTGATATTCAGCGCATGAGTGACGAGCTTTAAATTTTGGATAACCAATTTTCTTTGGTGACGAAATAATCATTCAACTTGTTTGCTGGCGATAGTAATACATAATATGTTAAATACTTACCACAATTATTTATCAAATTTTATGAATTTGTAAAGCGTCATTTCAGTTTGATACATAATTAATCCACTACTTGTATATCAACCAAAATTGTTAATTTTTTATGCAATTGGTAGTTACGTAATGGAAATTCATGCACAATAATTAAGTTGTAATATAAAATGCAACACTTTTTAATTTACTTAGAATATAGGCCACGCAATTATTCTTTTTATTTTTTAAATTTCTTATGGGTAAATATTGAATCATTATCATTCAGCCAATCGCGTCCACTGCTGGACATAGGCCTCCCTCAGTTCTTTCCAGTGTTCTCTATACTGGGCCGCTTGTAGTCAGTTTCCCGCTACACGTTTTATATCATCGGTTCATCTAGTCGGTGGTCGTCCTCGGCTTCTTTAATAGTTTCTGGGCCTCCATTCCATAATACGTCTTGTCCACCATTCATCTTGTGTTCTGGCTAAGTGCCATGCCCAGTTCCACTTAAGCGTCGTGGTTCTTTCGATGACGTCTTGAACTCCTGATTTGCCTGATTTGTTGGTTTGTTATGTGGTCTCGAAGGCTCACGTTCAGCATTGCACGTTCCATGGCTCGTTGTGTAACTCTCGAGTTTATTCGCAGATTTTTGCGTGAGTGTTAAAGTCTCTGCTCCATAAGTTTGTACAGGTAAAACACATTGGTTATAAACCTCTTCAGCTTCAGACATATGGGAATTTAACTTTTTAGAATATGGCTTAATTTGCCAAATGCTGCCCATATTAGGCTATTCGCCTCTGCATTTCATGTGTTTGATTGTCTCTGCTTATTTTGATTTCGTGTCCCAGATATTTGTAAGTGTCTGTTTGTTGTATGGTATTATTGTCAATAGTTATATTTCCACTCATTACGAGATTTGTTATAGGTTTAGTTTTCTCAAAGTTTATCTTTAAACCTGCTCGTTCAGACGGACTTTTAAGCGAATGCATCATAGAAACTGTATCATGTAAGTTATCTGCGATTAGTACAACATCATCTGCAAATCTTAGGTGATTTATTCATTCTCCATCTATATTGATGCCCATATCTTGCCATCGAGTGCTCTTAAATATTGACTCTAGAGCTGCCGTGAACAATTTTGGTGAAATATTGTCTCCTTGTCTAACTCCTCGACCTAAGCTGAATTTTTCTGTGTCTTCGTGTAATCGTATACTTAATGTAGCGTTCTAGTAGATGTTTTTGATTAGTGTCGTGTACCTGTAATCTATTCGGCTTTGATTTAGGGCTTCCAGTATTGTTTCAAACTCTACAGAATCAAAAGCCTTCTCGTAATCGACAAATGCAAGAACCAGTGATATGTTGTACTCGATTCACTTTTCTATTAAGGTCTTTATGGTATGCAAATGGTCATTTCTGCCATATCCTGCCCTGAAGCCTGCCTGTTCTTTGGGCTGATAGAAATCAAGTTTAGGTGTTAGCCTCTTTGTTAGGATTTTCATAAAGAGTTTGTACATATGTGCTAAGAGGCTGATGGGTCTATAGTTTTCTAATTTATTAATATCGCCTTTTTTGTGTAACAAGGTTATTACTGCATTGTTCCAGTCTTTTGGAATCGTACGTGCATGTAAACATTTATTAAACAGTGCGCTAACTGATTTTAATAAAATTTCTCTTCTTGCTTTTATTGCCTCAATACCGAGTCCATCATCACCAGGC
>OU898276.1:162144908-162317032 GCA_918026665.1 Diabrotica balteata
TGCAATAAAAATTTAGCCAAAACGGCATACTTACCTCCAAAGTATCCGACATAAGTACAATTACTAATATTGGGTTTAGCAAAAAGATTTAGAGGGATAAAACAGGAGTTGGCACATTGTCATTATGTACATTTATGGATACACGATTAAAGTGCAGGGTTTTTTCTGACTGATAAAATGGACGAGTAAAAAAACAATAACAAAGAAGTTAAGATGCGAGGTTAGCGATCTAATAATATAACGAACAATCGAAGAAGTAGTTACTATTGAAAATCAACCAAAAGACAGAAGAAACTAATCAGATAATGACTTAAAGTCCATGGTGTAGTTTTATTGGATCAATGTAAATGAGGGAAGGACTCAACAACACGTACACCTGCAACATCGAGAGTCCATTACGAACGGTGGAAAAACCATCGCCATGTATATCCTAAACTTAACCACTATATTCATAAAGAAAGTGGTAAATGTGAACACATTAGTTCAAAATCTGCGGTTTAATTTTAAAATAAAAAAAGAATTACGGTAAAAACACGAATGGTCAATTGTAGGAAAAACTTATGTTTTAAATGTCAATTTAGATTAGTACTATTCGCGATTTGAACAAAACGTGTAATGTAAATGAAAGTCCGATTTACTATTTTGTATTGTTTAGTTTATTTTTCAAGTTATTAATAAATAGTATTCCATTAGTTTCTTCTTTCACTACAATAGATCTATACACATATAACCGATTAATAGCCGTTTATGTTTGTTTTATGTAGCTACTCTCTTACATTGAAACTGCATTTAAACAAACAGAGGTTACCTGTTTACTGAAAATTTAAATATTTAAATGCTTTTAATTTTTTTTGGAATCCTCAGAAAATCTAAACCAATATTTTTTGAAAAAATATAAATGCAGAATGAAAGTATTCCATTCATGTACCGAGGGCCGAAAGTCCCTTAGATATAACACAAAAAGTTTTTTTAATGAGATATTTGAAATTACAAAATCCACACTAAATTTTTTTTTTTTTCATCCCTATAACATGATAAAATAAACATTTATAGAAGTTTTCAGGGCTTTCGGCCCTCGATAAGTAAAATGTATTGTTTCATTCAGCGTTTAAATTAATTCAAAAATATTTATTAGGTTGTTCTCAGGATTCGAAAAAAAAAATGAATTGCATTTAAAAAACATTGGCCCTAAATTTTGCTCCTTACGCCACTTAACGATAAACTAGCCACGACCCCCTCTTACTATCTCGTATACTGGATTACTCTTTGACCAAGACCGTACTATCAAGACAAGACGATGCCAAATAATTAGTGTTACGGATAATTTTTAATGTGGCGTTATTGTCATGCATGTTTTAAATTGTTTAATTATTTCATTATTGGGAAATAATATATTTTGATGTATTAGATTGTTTAGTTATCGAAAATCGTACTTAATAAAATACCGAAACATTAATAATTTTATTTTATAAAACGACTTTCCGAATGGAAATCAAAATGTTATATTACAATTATTGTAAGAAAAACTTGTGGCATTATTTCCAATAAAAAAAAACACTAACTGCATTTTTAAAATCAATTTCGCCCAAATTTGATTATCTTGAGCATTTTATCTTGGTGATAGAACATTGTTCAAAATTGCAAAAAAGGGCAACAGGTCAAATAAACCGATAAAGTTTGGCAACCTAACTTCCCTTTTTTAATTATTTATTGCGATGAAGTTCTGGTGATATAAAGCGCTACTCAGATAATAATATACACGGCGTATATTCTCCTGGAGTTAGTATAATACCGTTTTAGTACGGAGCCCATATTAACCGCTAGAAGTATATATATATATATAACTTGGTACAAGCCCTCAGCCTTAGAGTACATATTTTGACACACCCGCTTTACAAAGAAGAATCTCTCAATCTACCGAAGTCCATGCTCATAGATAACTCTTATCCGGCATCCATCATCAATAAATATTTATATTCCAAAAGCTATGGACAGTCCGTTACTGAAACACCTAACGGGCTAACATTAGCGTCCATATCTAACAAAATACAGATGAATAAGTCCTCTCTCACTCCTGAACAAACCACAAAATATGCTTCGCTCCCGTACTTCCCACAAATCACTAATAAGCTTAACAAACTTTTCAAAAACTTACCTGTCAAAATAGCCTTAAAAATACCAGAATCTTAGGAAAGTTATTTTCGAAGACTAAAACTCCATTGGCCCCTCTAGAACAAACTAATGTCGTATGTCATGTACCCTGTGCAGAGTGCAACCCTGCTACATTGGCCAGACCAGCCGCTCTCTTCAAGGTCGACTAACGTCCCACAAAAGCGACATTAGGATTTCTAAACCATCTTGTGCCCTTGCACAACATGCCATTTCATCCAAACACAGTATCGACTTCACGAATACCAAAATACTGTGCAAATAACAAAATTATCATAAGCGTTCCATCCTTGAAATGTGTCAAATTCTAAAACATCCATCGTCCCTAAATAAGAGAACCGACATCGACAACTTAAGCCAGATATATCACTCTTTCATCATACAAAACAAATAATATTATGTATGTGTATATATGTATATATGTGTGTATGTGTATGTGTATATATATATATATATATAGATATATATATATATATATATATATACGATATATCACATAATGTTATGGATAGTAATAATAGACATATTAGCTATATATACAAATATATATATATATATAATATATATATATATATATATATACATATAATATATATATATATATATGTATATATAGCTAATATGTCTATTATTACTATCCATAACATTATGTGATATATCGTGTGTTGCTATACGTTCATTAATAACAAAGATAATGTGTAGTTGCCCTTTTGGTAGTCTCTTTGTTTTTTTCTCTTTGAATATATTCGTTGTATCCTCCCCTTTTATTTGCTATGTCTCATGTTAGGACTCGATCAGTTTTTTATTTTGTTGTCAACAAAATATTTATTAGTTGTTAATTTTTTGTATAGCCAGAGGCCTTCTTTAAGTCAATAAATCAAAATTAGTCTTTTAGTTAAACTATTTGTATGCATAGTGCCCTATGGCATCTGTTATGTAACTACAAGTTCAATAATAATAAAGACACTGTGTAGTGCCCTTTTGGTAGTTGCCTTGTTTGTTTTTTTCATTCAAATATATTTGTTATATACGCTCCTTTCATCTGATATGTTGCATGTTAGGAGTCGATCAGTGATTTATTTTGTATACAGCCAAGGTCTTTTTATGTCAATAAATCAAAATTTGTCTTGTAGTAAATATATTTTTATCTATAGTGCCCTATGCTATCTCGTATTTCGCTTGTACGTTCATTAATAATAAAGATACTGTGTAGTGACTTTTGTAGTCGATATGATTGATGATTTTTACTAAATATTTTTCTTTTGCTATGTCGCATGTTAGGATTCGACCAGTTGTTTATTTTATATTCAGTCAGAGGCATTTTTTAAGTTAATAAATTAAAATTTGTCTTATACTAAATCTATTCATATTTATAGTACCCCATGATATCTCATATGTCGCTATACGTTCAATATTAATTAAGATATTGTGTAGTACCCTTGCGGTAGTCGCCTTGTTTGTTATTTCTTGCTTATATATTCGGTATTTCATCTCCTTTCATTCGCTATGTCGCAGGATTCGTTCAGTTGTTTATTTTGTACTTAACCAAAGCCTTCTTTTATGCAATAAATCAAAATTTGTCTTTTAGTTAAACTATTGTTACCGATAGTTATCCATGACATCTCATATTTAACGTATGTAATATAACATTATATATTTTTTATTATTATTTAAATCAGACTGAATTATATTTTAATTAGGTCCGGTGAATCTTTTTTGCCAATGATTACGTTGTTATTTATTTTTATTTCCATTGATTCTTATATCTTCCTCATCTTGTTATTTTGCTTGGTCTTTAAAATTTTGATGATTTCGACGTCAAATGTATGCTCCTTCCTTCTCATTTTCATGTTTTGTGGGCTCAGTGATGTTGTTGTTGACATATTAGTGTAAGCGAATTCTGGATTGAAGCAGTTGACTAGATTGCCCAATATAGACTTTTAGACATAATACAGATTTTTTGAGTTTTGGAAAACTGTGGATAAAGTGTGACAGATATCAATGAAGTCCCAAGGTTAAAACGTCTCTTCCCATCTAGCAATTAACATACAAACGAGCTAAAATTTTAAAATAACTACATAAAAATCACATAGTTTAATGAAGTAGATCACTCGGTAGAGTAGCTAAATATTATCAATCCTCTTTATAAAAAATCGCTTATTGCTCTTTATTTTATCATATAAATATTTTTATCATATTTTTTCTACTACTACTTTTATCACGTGTTTTAAATTGGAAACATATACAAGAGCATAAAGGGCAAGTGTTTATTAATAAATATTTTACCTTTAGTATAATATTTTTTTTTGTATCAATAAAATGTTTCTTTGATATATATTCATTAATAGTCGTGATGAAAAATATATTATTTTCCAACGCATACTCTCCCAGAACTAGTCAGATAAATCTAAACTTTCCAGTTGGATTAAAATGGCGTGATACAATTGCGTGTAAAAATATATCGTGACCATGTACTTTTAAATGATATTGGGAATCATTCTGAAATATTTATTATAAAAACAACCCTATTGATTTTGAATAGAAAAACATATTTACAACAAAGAGCCTTGGCGTTTATTGTCGCGGCAAAGCTTTTTTGTGTGACCGATAAGTGGACTAAACTAAACAAATTACTTTTATAATCAATTTGAGTTTTATTTATAAATGTCCATAATGGGCTGTAATGTTAAAGTTTGCCTCTAAAAAAATTTCAATATAACCGCCTTAAGTGGTATTATCAACACTTCACAAAATTATTGCTTTGAGAACTAGTCACAAATATTTATATGTATATGGGGTATTTACATTAATAACCGGCTTAACAATTATTTTTTTTCGACATTTTTTCGATATTTTTCACTGCTAGCCGGAACGAGTGTTTTTAAAAAAATATTTATATTTTATTTATTTTTACGCACAACAGGCCGTTAAGGCCTAGGCAATTTTTGTAAACATAATCCTAATATTAACTAATTACAATTATTTTAAACAAAACTTTAACTTAAATATGTATATACAACATTCTTAACTACTCTGAAGGACCTGGTGGACAATATTTCTCCATTCGCTTCTATTTTGTGCTTTTCTTTTCCAGTCCCTCACCTTCACGTGTTTAAGGTCTTCCTCCACTTTATTAATCCACCTCGTTCTGGGTCTACCTCTTCTTTTGGGGCCGATTAGTTTTCTGGTTATTACTAGTTTGGGCATTCTGTTTGCTTCCATTCTTTCCACATGTCCCAACCATCTGATTCTTTGTGACTTGACGAACCTGGTAATGGTAGGTTCTTTGTATAAAGCCATTAATTCATTGTTGGTTCTTCTCTCCCAACCATCTTCTGTCTTCCGTCCTCCGAATATGCGTCTCAGTATTTTCCTTTCCCATCTTTCCAGAGTATCCTCTTCCTTCTTATTTAATATCCATGTCTCACCGGCGTATGTTACTGTGGGTCGAATTACTGTTTTATATATTCTGAGTTTACCTTGTCTAGAAACGTATTTTGAGTTCAGTAGGGCTCTTAAACTACCTAATTTTTTATTCCCTTTTGCTATTCTGGCTTCCAGCTCCCATTCCTCTTTTCCATTTTCATCGAAAACTACACCCAGGTATTCAAATTTGTCCACCCTTTTAAAACTATAGCTTTTACCACTTACAGACCTCACACTAAAGTCTTCTTTTTTCCCTTCTGTTCCTCCCATGATCATATATTTGGTTTTGTCTTCATTAAGTTCCAATCCGAATTTTTGTGCTTCTTCGATGATTTTCTTTACAACTCTTCTTAATTCTTTCTCGGTTTTTGCTAGGATCGTTAAATCGTCAGCAAATGCCAAGCACTGGTGCTCATTTTTCATGATTGTTTCTTCCACCTTCATGTTGCTTTTTCTAATTACAGTTTCTAACACTAAGTTGAATAATGTAGTGGATAAAGGATCTCCCTGTCTCAAGCCTTTTGCAACCGTAAATTGATCTGATATGTGACCCTGCCACGTAATTTCACACTTAGAGTTATTTAATGTCATTTTTACTAGCCGGATCAGTTTCTTTGGTGTACCCAAATGTTCCATTGCTCGATACATTTTGACTCTATCGACTCTATCATATGCTTGTCTAAAATCACAAACAAAACATGCAGGGGAACTTTACCTTCATAACAAGTCGTTTGTGTCTCCTTTAATGAGAAGATTTGGTGTACAGTAGATCTGTCTTTCTAAAGCCGGCCTGATACTCATGTAGGATTCTTTCCGTGTAGCAATTTAGTTTATTTCTCAATATTCTTGCCAAGATTTTGTATACCGTGTCTAGTAAGGCTATACCTCTATAGTTGTCACACTTTAGTTTGTCTCCTTTTTTATGCAGAGGGAATATGCAGGCTTCATACCACTCCGATGGCATTATTTTCTTTTCCCATACTTGTACTAGTAGCTGATATATAATTCTTTGTAGTTGTTCTCCACCAAACTTGATCATTTCTATGCATATGTCACTTTTACCTGGACTTCTGTTATTTTTTATTTCATGTATTGCTGTCACCACCTCTTCCTCTGTAGGCTGCCTTTCAACTATCGCATCTTCTCCAACCGTCCAGTTGTCTACTGCTTCGTGGTCCACCTCACCATTCAATAGTTCTTCAAACTGTTTTTTCCATTCCGTCATTATTTCTGCAGGATCGCTAATTATATTTCCGTCTTTACCTTTCATAAAACTACAGTGGCTTTGGTAACCTTTTCCCATCTTTTTAACTTCTTGATAAAACCACCTCACCTCTTTGTTTTTAAACTTCTCTTCTATCTCTTTTAATTTCAACTTATTGTGGTATCTCTTTTTCCTTCTACATAGAGTTTTCAATCTTCCTCGAATTATTCTATATTCTTGTTTTTTACACTCTCTATTATCTGTTAATATTTGTTGTCTGATCTTTTTCTTTTCCTTTGCTATCGCCTGACACTCTTCGTCAAACCAATCTTTGTTTGTACTTCTCTTGGAGTCGCACTTAACTATTTTCTCGCTAGCTTCTCCTACAGCAGATTTAATTTGTTCCCAGGCTTGATCTGTCTGTAAATTTTGGTCACATTGTTGTGTAATTTTATTTATTTCTTCTTTGTATTTAGATTTTATTTCTACTAGTTCATCAATATTGTACTTTCTCTTCGTTTTATTGTTTGATTTCTCTTTTTCTTCCAGCCTCCTTCCACATGTGACTTTAACGAGGTAATTGTCCGAGTCCGAAAATTATTTATATACCTGCATAAATTACATTTATTTTCAGCAATAGCTGGGGTCATCAAATAACTTACGAAAAAACCAAATTTAAGTATTTGTCTCCTACAAAATGGAAAATAGATAGAGAAGTTGCACACGGGATTTAAGCTGGATGCTTTACCTGAAAGCATTGATTACAAACCACCTACTAGATAGCTCACCTCGTGGTAACCGCAAGACGTATCAACAACTAGATGGCGTTACTCGAAAACCGTATCGAGATTTCTCATTCTGTCTCTGACTGGCGAGGAGGTAGGAGAAGTGTCAGGGCCGAACTTACCCTATAGGTGTATTATCTGTGACAAGTCGCACATCCAATTCAATACCGCTACAACTGCAAATTTATAAATTTAACAGGAGAGTTAAACGAAAATATGAGTGATCGTTTTTTTCCTCTACAGAATAGATATTTTAAGAGAAATAACTTACTATTAGAATATTAGTAATTCAATAGCATACGAATGGATATGTTTTTTCAAAAACAAGAAATATTTAACCGTTATAAATATTTGTAAGATATGGCGGTATTGCATTACAGTTTTAAATTACTCAATATTCATAACTGCAACGATTATACACATTAACAATGAAAAACCAGACAAAGTTATAAATCAGGGGTGTCCAACTTGCAATGCCTCAAGGGCCAAAACGAAAACCTTTGATGTTGTCGCGGGCCATATAATAATTTTGTTACAAATAATAACAAAAGAAAGTGAGGTATAAAAATAATTAAAACAAAAAAGAGTATTATTTCTTTTATTGCTCAACAACTACATTTTTTTATAACCGGAAAATTTATTGATAACACTTTTCAATAATCAAGAAAAACGATGTATATAAGAAAAAGATGTATAAAATTAGTGTGAGGACTGTGGTCGATCGGCTTCATCCACCAATGAAAAAATGTCCACCTCCAGTTCAGTTGTAGACACTCTCATAAGATGACGTAAGGAAGAATAAGGTTGCTTCTGTTTTTATTTTTTATGTATTTCATGGAGGAAAAGGCACTTTCACATGTATATGTGCTTCCGAACATTGACGTCATTTTCAGTCCAAAATCTCGCAGGTTTGGGAATTTCTCCTTTGACAGTAATTTGAAAAATTCAGGTCCCTTTTCTTGTCTGGTGATTAGGAACATGTCTGCTTGAAGATCACATAACTCAAGCTGTAAGTTGGGTGGTTGATTATCAATGGTTGCTCCAGAAGGGTTATTATAAAGTCTCTCTCTTCAATCCTGACCCCTCAGGGGGAGTGTAGTGGTCGACGTGATGTCGTGTATTGTCCGTCTCCAGAGATCTCTGTCTCTGGTCATTTCTTTTAATTCATGCATAGGTCTTTGGCATATTCCTGTAATTTGATCTATCCATCTTGTTGGGGATCTTCCTCGTGATCTTCGGCCTTCTACCTTTCCTTGTATTATGAGTCTTTCCATGTTTTCTGTGTTTGCTCTCATAACATGCCCAAAATATTTTAATTGTTGGAGATGGACTTTACTAGAGAGTCGTTGGCTAACTTTTAGCTCTCTTAAAATTGAATTATTTGTTCTACGGTCGGTCCAAGGAATTCGTAACATTCGTCTATAACAGAACATTTCAGTGGCGTCTATCTTTCTTCTCTCCGATTGTCTCAGAGTCCAAGATTCACATCCGTAGGTCAGTATTGGGAATATTAAGCAGTTGATCAACCTCATCTTTATCGCTCTTGAAATTTGACAGTCCTTCCATATTTTGGTCATTTTTGCTGTGGCAACTTTTGCTAGATCACTTCTACGTTTAATCTCTTCTTGTAATGACCCTGTGTTTGTGATTAATGATCCCAGATATAAATATGAGCTCACAACCTCGAACCGGTCAATTGTGGTTATGTGTGGATGATTGTTGTGTAGTCTATCCACTATCATGATCTTTGTCTTTGATATGTTTAATTGCAGACCAAATATTTGACTTTCGTTTTCGATCAGTCGTATAAGTTCTATCAGCTCTGCTTGACTATTTGCAAGAAGGGCTGTGTCATCTGCGAAACGTAGGTTGTTTAGTTTATGACCATTTATTGAGATGCCCTTTTCCCATCCTTCAAGTGCTCTTCGCATAATATACTCCCCATATATGTTGAATAATTGTGGAGATAGTATACATCCTTGTCTGACACCCCGTTCTGGATGAAACTCGTTCGAAAGTGTGTCAAGTACTTTAACTGATCCAGTAGTGTGTTCATATAGTTCGGTTATAAGCGTAATTAGATGTTGTGGTACGCCTACTTCTTTTAGTATTCGCCATAAGTGTCTCCACTTGACCCTGTCGAACGCTTTACGGTAATCTATAAAACAGATGTATAGTGGGATGTTGAATTCCCTAGATTTCTCGATTATCTGTCTTATATTCAGCAGGTGTTCTCGAGTGCCTCTACCTTTGGTAAATCCAGTTTGCTCTTGTGGAATTTCTCTTTGAAGGAATGTTTTCAGTCTCTCATTGATTATATGTAGCATTATCTTGCTGGCATGGGATATAAGAGAGATAGTTCTATAATTGTCGCATTTAT
Organism: Diabrotica balteata; assembly: GCA_918026665.1. Lineage (NCBI taxonomy): Eukaryota > Metazoa > Arthropoda > Insecta > Coleoptera > Chrysomelidae > Diabrotica > Diabrotica balteata. The sequence goes on from OU898276.1 coordinate 162,154,873, forward strand.
GGAAGCTGCCTTTTTTATGTATGGTCGTTATTGTAGATTTTGTCCAGTCTTCAGGCCATTGTTTGGAATGCCATATTTGGTTACAGAGTAGATGAAGTAACTTTACGCCGGTTTCTTCTGTGGCTTTAAGCATTTCTGCTGTTATCATATCTGGACCTGGTGCTTTGTTATATCTGAGCTTGTTGATAGCCTGTCTTACTTCATTTTCGAGTATATCAGGTTCTTCTTTCCACCTCGTCAGAGATTTGGCTAACAAGCCCTTGGTGTTGATCATCTTTATATAGGTCCCGCAATACGATCTCCATGTCTTGCTATGTCTTCTCTGTTTGTTCTCAGGGTTCCAGTGTTATCTTCAATGGCCCAAGTTTTGGAATTTTCTGGAAGTTCCAGTGAATTTTTAATTCTTTGGTATCATATTTCATCTGTAGAATTGTAGTTATGGATCACCTCCAAATTATTAGGAATTTCGTTTTTCTATATTATTTTATTTATTAGAGTATGGAACATATTAATGGGGGCGTATTCTTTATTTTTAAGTAGTTCTTCAGTTATGTGTATTTCTATGTTTAGTTAATTTGCCATTATAAGCCAGTTCTATTTTATTTTTACTAGGTAATTATTAAGTTGTTTAAGTCGAATAATCAATAAAAAATAATCAATTTTTTCCAATTATGTGGTAACATTTTAAAAATCGTTTTTAGACTAACTGTTTCAAAGAATAAGAATGTAATAAATATGCATTGTTGTATACAATTTGTTGCTTTTATATTTTCTTTTACGTTAAAGCAGATAAATATCTGTGATTGTCTGGCTCTTTGACTGTAGGATAATAATTAAATCCTCGCAATTTTTCTTTTAAAAAAGGTATTTGCAAAGAGATGAACTGCTAAAGTTCTATCTAAAATGTAAATAATTTATTCCTTTGAGTCTGAACAGAATCGCGAATGTTGGAAACCTACAATCCAAAGATATCCGTTACAGCCATCAAACGTCGACATCAATCCTCTTCAAATTGAAAAACAAAAAAGGTTAGTCGATATTCGTGCCAGTACTTTGCTGGAAGAAATTCACGGAATTGAAGTCGCAGAGGGGAATACAGATAATTGACTCGAGGAGGTGAATTACATCTCGGTGTCCTATGGGTCTGGCTCTTTTAAATCTTAAATGGGGCCTCTACAATCAAAGCGAATAAGATATCGGTATCGCTAGGGGCCGAAGTCACATCAACTTTATCAAAAACGGAATAGATGAGACGACTAGGCTGTCTTTAAAGTTTTCTCCCAGAAAATGAATAATGAATGTCCGCTCTCATTTTCGACGACAAACACTGAATATTTCAATTTAAGTTTCGTTTCCGGATGAAGTTGTCGGTAAAAATAAAAGATTCGCACGTACAAATGAATCTACCCATCTCTATTCTAATATTAAACTTATTTTGTTTACATTTTAGATGCATTCTTTGGTTTTAAGATTAGTCACTAACTCAAAGAAAATATATAATATAACTTGTTTAAACTTCTCTAATATTTTTTGGTTTTGCTTAAGCAATAATTTACAATTATTACACCAGTAAATGAATGTTTTGGAATGTAATTTTCTTTGTCATTTTGGATTTGCTTGAAAATTTGGATATAGGTTCCTCTTATCCTGTACTGCGCGTTTAGAATTTAGCCCAGGATTTCTTTTAATTGGGTGGTGAAATCCACCCCTTCTCGGAGGTGAAAAAACATACATTCAAAATGAACACTTCTTCTTCTTTCTACGTTTATGTAGGCTTTAAAGTCTGTTTCTTCTGCAATATTAGCATTCTAGATTGTTTAAGTTATCGTTCCTTCTTTTTCTTGGTCTGCCAATAGTTCTTCGTTTATTTGGTAATTTATCTCGTGCTATTCGTACTATCCTATTCTCTGTCATTCTATTTATGTGTTAATTTCACTCATGTTTCCGTTTTTTTCACCCATCCAGTTATATATTTTACATTGCATGTTCTTCTTATGTCTTTGCTTATCTCCCTATCCAAAAGACTTTTCCTTGATATTCGTCGGAGTATTTTCATCTCTGTTATTTCTAGTAGTCGTCTTGTTTTTAATGTTAAGTCTTGTCTCCGCCGTGTATGTTAATACAGTTCTAATTGCTGCTTTATAAATACTTGTTTATGTCTCTTTTCTAGGTGTTTATTATTCCAGATTGTGTCATTAGGAAATCCCGCTGCTGTACTTGCTTTTAAGCTTTGTTGTCGTACTTCTTCTTCAACATCTTCGTAACTAGTTATATCTATTCCCACATATATAGACGCCGCTTCCTGCTTTATTATTTGTATTTATTAGCTGTTGTATTACTGGATTTGTTAGATAGAAAACCGGATATATTCCTGGATAGAACAAATCCAGGAATATATCTACCTAGATCAAATCCCGAGACTTGACAAAGAGAACCAAAGTACGGAAATTACTAGAAGAGCAAGACTAGCATGGGCAGGATTTGGAAAACTTAGTTCGATACTTAAGAACCGCAAAATACCCCAATACTTGAGGAGCAAAGTGTTCAATCAATGCATCCTTCCTATCATGACATATGGATGTTAAACCTGGACCCTAACCAAGGCAAACATGAATAAACTAGCCACAATAAAAAGAACAATGAAAAGAGCAATGTTAGGTATACGACTGTCACATAAAATGAGGAACGACTCGGTAAGATCCAAAACAGAAGTCGAGGACATAACAACAACATTGATGACATTAAAACAGTTGCCGGAATAAATTGGAAATATGTTGCTCAGGATAGAGACCGATGGAAGAAGTTGGGAGAGGCCTATGTCCAAACATGGACAACAGAAGGCTAAGAAGAAAAAAAAAGAAGAGCTGTTGTATTGAAGATGTGTGTTAATCTTTGGAGCTCGTCTTCTGTTTTGGCGATTAATATGGCGTCTTTTGCATAACATAATATTTGGATTTCGTTGTTCCCCATTATGTAGCCATGACCTTCACGTACTGCTTGTATTAATTCGTTCATTATTATATTAAATAGAAGTGGGCTTAACAAGTCACCCTGTCTGACTCCGCTTTGTACTGGTATACACTGTGTTAGTTTTCCATTTATAATTACCTATATTCGATTATGGAGGTAGATGTTTTCGATGGCTTGTATAATATTGATTGGTATGTTTCTTTTATTGGTAATGAAAATCCCAATGTAGCAATTAATAGTCGCATTATATTTCAAGAACTTAATTCAGCACTTTCAAGCCTTAATGATTCTTGTTCTGGATCCAATAATATCCCAACCAAATTTCTAAAACGTCTTACGGACTTAGCCAAATATTATTTCCTTGGCATATTAAATTTCATATAGACGCAACAGCATTTTCCTTTATTATGGACTAATTCAATCGTCCTACCTCTTTTAAAAGACAAAAAATCACGATATAGTATGGAATTATAAAGGGCCAATCTTAATTACTTGTTCCAAGTGCATACTTATAGATAAAATCGTTAACAGTAGATTAATGTGGACATTGGAACAAAATCGATTATTGATCACTGAACAAAATCGATTTGAACTCTAAAGCGATATTCTGGAATCATTTGCAACTAATAGAAAATGTACCGCGATATTTTTTGACTTGAAAAATGCCTTTAATAGTTTAATCGCTAATTGTTCTGCCAAAAAGTTTATTTTAAAATCTCTAGATACAATTTATAACAATGGTCTAAGAATCGTACTACGAACATTTAGAAGTAATTATTGAGAGCACATACGCTGAACTTGGTGAGCAATCTCTTTACCACAGGTGAATGCAACTGACATTAACACATTCTCTGTATTTTGTAGTCCAGAAAAACCTATTTACAGTAATACCTTCACAGATAAATATAACAAACTTTTTAATTATAATATTAAACTAAAAAAACCATGCTATGAAAGGATTAGAACATATTGCAAGAAATTTGATTTTCCTGACATATTATTCGATCCAAACATTACCGATCCTCATATTCCTTGGTCAATTAATATTTCACAGTTTAATGTATATTTAACAATCAAAAGACTGATATTTTTTTGTACACACTTATGGCAAGTCGAAAGAAAATGCAAAAAGTATTTTTGAAGTGTGTATATTTTAGGCAATTCCTAGCTAAGCGCTTTCGGCTTTACAAAGCCATCATCAGAGCTATGGTCAATTTTTTAAATACCACTACAAAGGAGAGTAGTGTTTTTTTATATGTTTTAAGAATTTCAACACCTACAAAATCATAATTTTGAAATTTAAGGAAATGAGATCTCTCCTTTGTAGTGGTATTTAAAAAATTGACCATAGCTCTGATGATGGCTTTGTAAAGCCGAAAGCGCTCAGCTAGGAATTGCCTAAAATATACACACTTCAAAAATACTTTTTGCATTTTCTTTCGAATTAATGTATATTTGATAGAATATAATAATTCGGAAATACGTCCCACAGAAATAAAAACTATTTTTCTGCAAAATATTCACAGATGCTTAAAAATCTAGCAATGGAGTCGGTGCCGCTTTTGTAATTAACTCAAGTAAATATCTATTTCAACTATCTCCCCATTGTATCATCTACACAGTCGTAGATTTTTTTTGATCAGGATCTTTTAGAATCAGAGAATCTTTTTGATTCTATGAGTTCGATTCAGATAATTCAATGAGTATATCCTAAACACCCAACTGAAAAAATGATCAAATCAGAACTTCACACATGTCAAAAAAAAGGAAGAACAGTTGACTTCATATGGATTCCTTCTCATGTAGGTATCTCCGTAAACGAAGAAACATACTTAAGTGCGCGTAGTGCAGTGTCTAGTGCGGTCCAGAAGAATTAAAGCTTTCTATTAAGGCAAAAATCTTAGATGCCTGGCAAAAGAAATATTAACATCTAAACTACGACAAAATAAAGACAGAGTTAAAGGAAATAAACTTTTTTACAAAAATTACCATGAACAGATTGCCGTGTAGTTTACCGATTACGATTAGGCCAGACAAGACTCACACACCCTTATCTTTTTTTCAAAATGTAACCCACCAATATGCAAGCGATGCAATGTAACCTTAACAGTAAAACATATCTTTGAATGTGACAAATTAAAACATCAACAAGCTATATAATATAGATTCAAATTTATCAGTTGTGTTAGGTCAAAATAGTTATTCAAAGAACTTAATAGATTAGTTAGAAGCTATCGATGTGTTCCATAAGATTAAATTTTTTTGTATAAAATTGCTCACCTTTTTTTAGTACTAATTTGTGAAAAAAAATTTTTTGTAACCATGTTATATACCTATTCTTGTAAAATTGTATAGTTCCGTCGATATTAACCATAAGGTGGATGTGACTTTGTCTTTAAATAATAAAAAAAAATTACTCGTATGCCTCATATCTAAAAATCCTATATCTACTTACATGTTGTCTTTGGTTTAGTAAATAATAATATAGTTACACATTCTTATTTCCGTTACGTGAACATTATTTACTTAAATAACCGCTTACAAGGCGATAAATATTCGATTGTTGATTCAATTTGAAACATTTCGTGCGAAAAAAAAAATGAACCGTTCGTTCACAGTTACTTTACCATCGAGGAACGCTTTATGCTGTGAGACGAAGTCAATCAATGAAAACCCAAAAAGAGCCCCATTTTACAAGAAAATATTGTTATAATAATTCTATCTTCTCTTTGTGTACTTTGCTCTCTCTCCACATTCTGGGAACGATGTCGAGTGTAGTATCCTCGAAATAATAATATTTCAGCACCCTCGACCAGACACAAAGGTGAATCTCAACCAGTTTTTTTCAGGTTAAGTGGTAAAGAGGTTACACAACCCCTCCCTCTTTGGACGTCTTGTCTTTCCTTCCACGCAAAAATCGATAAAAGTTTCGAATAATAAAAAACTTTTCACGTAAATGCAATTTTGTAGTTAATGTCGTGGAGGGTCGCTTTACGAGATAAGAAAATTTCGGTACCGGAGATTAAACAGGCGGTATAAAAATTTAGGTCTCTTTTTGGATCATTTCTTTTAGAAACTATTGCAAAGGCCGTGAAAAATTATCCTTGAAGTTTTTGTACTAATTTCTTTTTTAGTAAGGCAATGAAAACACGTACAATCATAAAAACACTATAAGCTTAAAATTTTTTAATTAATGGTTGAGAAAAATACTTACGAGGGAGAAGTTACGGGTAAGTTACGTGGATGAAATTTTCATACTGGATTGAAACAATCGATTGTCTTATGCACAGATGTTGTAAGTGCCTTTTTATTATAATTTAGGTTAACACACTAACATATTATAATTTCAGACATGCATTTTCTTATGCACACAAGTTGTAAGCAAAACATTTAAATTGGTTGATATTAGTGCTATATTCCAAAAGTATCAAGTACTTCTACACTACAGAATTCTACTCCACATGTTAAAGTGAATTAAATAGCATTAATAAAATTACCACATTTGTGTCCAGTAAAAAGTAAGGGTTATGTTGCTTTAATTCGGGTACAATCATGTCGTTTTCTAGGGGTAAACAATTAGTGAACCTAGTATTATCTTGCAATATAAACTTTAATAACGATAAGTTTTATTTTATTTCAGAAATAGCTTCCAAGTTTTTAACCCGAGCGATTTGAACCTAAGGGTAATTAAATTTGAAATAATTCCGGAAAAACCATAATTATTATTATAATTTACATAAAAAAGAAAAAGAATAATACTATATACCTATTAATAACCCCATTAAAATAAAACAAGTATGTACTAAATATATTCAAGATCTTTTCAATGGACACAAGAACGAAACTAACACAAATTGATAACGAGGAAGATCCAATAATATTAAAATAGGAAGTCCAACATGCTATAAACAACTCAAAATCTGGCAGAGCCGCTGGGCCAGATGAGCTTTATATCGAGCTGATTAAACTTATAGACGAAGAAAATTTAAGTGCAATACCTATATTCTTTAACAACATATACAAATCTGGTGAGATACGTACAAAATGGCTGCTATCGACCTTTGTTCCACTACCAAAACCCAAGAACCCCAAACACTGTAATGATTATATATTATTCAGCTTAATGTCACACTTATTTAAAACAGTTTTAAAGATTATACATGCAGGAATATTTAGAAAGTGCGAAGCGGATATGAGTAATAGACAGTTTGGATTTCATAGTGGCTTTAGGCTTAACTCTTTCCTAAAAATGTCAAGATCAACAAAAAGATCTTTTCGTTGCGTTTATAGACTGAGGAAACTTTCGACAAAGTAAACATAACATTCTCATGGAATGTCTAAAGAATAAAGAACTCGACAAAAATGTTATTAACATAGTGAGAGATCTCTATTGGTATTAACAGTTTGGTATCAACCAAAGTAGAGAAGTGGGACAGGGCTGTGTACGTACACAGCCCTGTATTGTAAAGAAAACAAAAACCATGGTTATACTCGGTTCGCTAATCCCAGTCAGAACTGTCTAGTGATTTTAGGAATTATGTTTTTACGAAGTTAGTTACTTTTTGACAGACTAGAAGTGGCTGAAAATTATTATACAACCAAGCACACGTGCTCATAGCGTATTTCATGAGAGTATTTGTCGACCTCTTTTACAAACTTATACTATGACTAAGAAATTTATAACATGTATAAAGAATGTAAGTTTTTAGTATATTTATAAAACATGATTTTATAAAAAAAGTTACGGTAATTTAGTTTATATCGTTAGGTTGCGCCAAATGTAGGCAACCAACTTAAAGTTATATTATCATTTAGCTGGGGTTTCTTGAGATTTTAATAAATTTAATTTTGTATTATTTTTTAAAAGTGATGATAATAATGCTGAATAAGCAATATTGCAAATAATATATAATCACAAGACGTACTTAATATTGTGTTATATAATTCTCATAATAAAGTAGGTTAAATAAAAAATACCCTAATATTCATATTATAATCTAATATCATCAAAAATATAATTCAAAAGTATAATAATATTCTATTATTACAATCAGAAACTAGTTTTGGACGACCCGGGATTTTACCTTTTTATCTAACGTACTTTATTATGAGGATTATATAACACAATAATAAGTACGTTTTGTCATTACCATCACTTTTAAAAAAGAATAAATTAACTGAAAATGTTAAACATTAATTAGAACTATTCTCAAGAAACTCCTAGCTAAATGTTAACAAAAATTTAAGTTAGTTGCATACATTTTGAGCAACTTAACGATACAAACTAAATTACCGTAACTTTTATTTAATTTTTGACACCATGTCAACCTGAACTGTATATTAACTGAAATGTTTTTCTTATTAAGAACATATTTACATAATTTCATAAATATTATTTTAATGATCAACTTACGCCGAATGAGCGTAGGTTGAATACGAGTAGAATAGATTTAATAGAAGAAAGATCTTGGATCGAACACTACTCACAACTTTTGACTGAAACAAGACCTCAATTCACGAACATCAGTACAACAACATATGAACTGGAATTCAGTAAAGACGATGAAATAACAGTACAGGAAGTCGAGAATGCAATACGAACTCTAAAAAATTAGAAGTCATGCGGACCACAAGGTATACCAAATGAATTATTAAAACATAGCCCACAAGTATTACGGGAATTACTGGCGTATGTCTTCACCTTATTCTATAATGGACACGACTTACCACCGGAGTGGACAAAAGCACAGATTAACAACATCTACAAAAAAGGAGATAAAAAGAATTGCTCAAACTACAGGGGCTAAGTATCATAAATTCACTCTCAAGACTGTATGGAAAAATTATAAAAAATAAAATTGAAAAAGAGATGACAGATGTAGAAGAACAGAATGGCTTTCGTGCAGGCAGATCCTGTATGGACAGTATATTCTCTCTAAAGCAATTTATCGAGAAAAGATTAGCCCACAACCTTTCAACTCATATAGTCTTTATAGATCTGACAAAGGCATACGATAGTGTACCACTCTCAATGCTTTGGGTAGCAATGGAAAAACAAGGAATAAGCAAAAAAATATACAAGCAGTACAACAGCTCTACAAAAATATGACGGCAAACATTAAAACTGGAAATAGATTAAATAGAGAAATTCCTATTAGTAAGGGCCTAAAGCAAGGCTGCTGCATAGCACCTAAACTCTTCAAAATATATCTAAATGAGGCACTCTCACTGTGGAGAAGAAAGTGCTGTAATATGGGCATCCCAATCGGAGATGATAGATTGTACACGATACACTTCGCTGACGACCAAGCCATTCTAGCTGAAGACGAGAGTGATGTAGGATACATGCTTAGAAAACTGGAAGATGAGTACACCAAATGGGGCCTCACAATTAATATACAAAAAACTGAGTACTTAGTTGTAGGAGAGAAACCAGAAAGCCTACAAATCGAAATGGGAACTATAAAACCAACAGACAATTTTAAATACTTGGGAGTCCAAATAACATCAAAAGCAGGAAGTAGCGAAGAAATACATTCCAGGATTGGCCAAGCAAGATCAGCCACCAGACAGCTACACGGACTATTATGGAACAAAAAAATAACAAAAGAAAATAAAAGAAGAATTTATAAAACAATAATAGAAAGTATTGGACTGTACGGTGCCGAACTCTGGGAAATAAACCAAAGAAACAAATCAAAAATTAAGGCCATGGAAATGAACTACTGGATACGATGTTGCCAGCTCACTAGACTTGAATAGGGTGAGAAACGAAGATATTCGGAGAGAAATGGAAATCGATCTAGACATAATAGCACAATCGAAGCCAAAAGTTTTACTGGTATAGACACCTTCAGAGAATGTCAGAAAATAGATATCAAAAAAAATAGAAGAATGGACTCCGCCAACTAGAAGAAAATGATGTACACCAAGACGATCCTGGAGAGACGATGTCGACGATGTCGACAGAAATCTAACAACTGAAGTTTGCTTCGACAGAAAACGCTGGAAATTAGGTTGCGAGAAGCGGCGCCAACTGTAGAAGACTCGCTTGTTATATATACCTACACCGAATGAGCAAATAATTAAAAAAAAATTGGTTGGTGTTTTGAATAAATCCTTGTGCAGTTTTGATTACCTTGTAATTTAACATCATCCTTACTTATCTAAAAATATTAACTTTTGAAGAACATTTATCATACTTATATTTATTTAAGAAAAACGCATTATCTGATAGGACAAATGGAAAACTTTGACTATCTCTAACAATAAAGTTCAAAATAGAACTAACTCATTAACTAAATAAAACTAACTAAGAATTAAACAAAAATAATAGAACAATAAAACTATATTAGCTAAAATAAACAACGCGAATAATACAAATATTTTCTACAATATAATAAATTGTAACAACTCAAATATTATATTTTAAATATACAGGGAACATTTTGTGGGTTTAGTATACTACACTTCCACTATTTGGAATAATTCTTCTTTTTTTAAAGGAAGTCTGCAATAGTAGTATATTTAAGCTATTTAATACTGAGAAGTAAGAATTTTTGTTGTGTAATGTAGGTTTTTGACAATGAATCTGTCAAAACATGCCCGAGCTAAGCGAATGGAGTATATCAGTAAGAGGGCAAAGTCATAATAAGGCTCCAGATAAAAAACTAAAGATATTGAGCAAGTGGACAAAATAAAATACTTAGGAGTCTGGATTACGGAAGATCTAAATCCGTAATCAGAAATTCCCTCAAGAATAGAACAATGAAGATCAGCCTTTTTGAAGATGAAAAAATTTCTGAGTAGGCAAAGACTCAATCTGTAAATCCGATATGGGATGGTAAAATGTTATATCCACTCTATTTCTCTTTATGGTGTCGAAGCCTGGATTGTTAATATTAATATTGACTAATTTATATTGCCTGGACTAATTAATATTGACTTAATGAGAAAATTGGAAGCTTTTGAGGTGTGGCGTTTTCATCGAGCAATAAGACAAAAGAGGGAATCTAATCCTTGTGAAAAGGAGACCAAAAAAGTGGCCTCTGATGGCGGACATATCCGGAAATGCGAATGCGCGAAATTTAAATTTTCCGACACTTATCAACAGTAGCTATATAATATTTTTCAGAATGTGTCTTAGACGAGAAAGTTTTAATTAATTATTAATGATAAAAGTCTAAAATGCGACACAATTGTTAAAAAACTTCAATATAAATAAGATTTCATGTGATATTTGGGACAAACAATAACATAACCCAACTAAATTTGATGTCAAACAAGGAGAGAGACTCTCTTTCCTTGTTTAATGTGGCCTCTTAAGATCGCACTTCCTGTCTAACAATATGTTTGCCCCCACTACCTTTACATTCCCTCTATTGTCTTTTTGCTCGATGGGCGTTTTAGGAGAATTTTGAAGACACCATGGAGCGATCATATTACGAACGAAACGGTGTTACACAAAATGGGAAAAGACAGAGAACTTTTGACCACCATTAAAAGGCAGCATATTTGGGGCACATACATAGAAATGATAAGTACGAGTTGTTGCAGCTGATTATGAAGGGTAAAATCGAGAGAAAAAAGGGTCCTGGTAGACGTCAAATATCCTGGCTGAAAAACATTCGCGACTGGACCGGGTTAAACATACAGACGCTCTTAAGAAAATCAGAAGATAAAAATGAATTTGCAATGGTAATAGCCAACCTTAATTAGTGGAGACGGCACTAGAAGAAAAAGATGTTTAAAAAGGTTTATTGCGCATACTATTTTTGTAATAATAAATTCTATTTTTCTAATTCAAAATTAATACAAACCATTAAAACTAAAAGTTTAGATGTCACTGTTCCAAATTCAAAACATAACGAAATATTTGAAGGAAATAGACAGCTTTCATTTTCTGTTAAAGGTAACAGAAATTAATTTAATGTTAATTATATTTTAGCAATACCTACCTATCTTTTTAGAAACTCCTGAACAAAAAAACTAGTGAATTTGCTATTCTAGAGCACTTCGGTTTTGAATAGGTTGCAAAGTCTGAAGAGTTGAGTGAACCTTATCCAGAGTAGTTAAGTTCTTGCAATCCTTCTGGATATGGCAATGGCTCTTCGACTAAGTCTGATAAAGAAATAGTTGCAAATGTCGCGAACAGAAACAGTACGTAACAGAAATGTTACGTATACAGTGTACTATACTATGGGGTGGAATCATAGACGTTAAATCTAGACACAATGAGACGACTTAGCGCCTTTGAAATGTGGACTTATCGAAGAATTATAAGGGGTTTTATGGGTAGATAGAGTTGCCAACAATGAAGTACTGAGAAGAATAGGTAAAGAGAAGGATGGCATATGGCATCCTGTTACTCATAATGTAAGGAAAGATAGATGGAAGAAGAAGCATCGAAAGAAGACGAATTATATAGCTTAAGAATCTGAAAGAATGGTTTGGATGCAGTTCAAAATTTAGAGCTACTGCCTATAAAATTAAAATCTTCTTCTTCTAGTTCCATGACCGTTATCGATCGTTGGATATCATGTTGGCTACCATATTCGCTATCGTGACTTTATTGACAGCAGCTCTAAATAACGATATAGTTGATTTTCAATACCATTGCCCTAGATTTTTCAGCCATGGTGTTTTCTTCTACCAGGACCATGATTACCTTGGATCTTTCCCTAAATGATCAGATGTAAAAGATCCTATTTTTCAGAGTGTCTCATAATGTGACCGAAGTATTCCAGCTTGCATTGCTTTATTATATTGACCAGTTGTGAAAAATTAAAATAGCTATGATAATTACCAACCTCCGTAGCGGATATGGTACCTGAAGAAGAAGAAGGGTTCCGGTCCAATAAATTGCATGGATGAGCCTTGTTTGAATATTTCATCTGCTTTTTCGTTGCTATTATAACCCTCATGCCCCGGTACCGAGGCTACCGTAATCTTGCTACGGTCTCCTAGTTTATTTAGGGCACACGCAATCCCATACTAGCTTAGAATTGACCTCTACACTAGGGTGGGCCGACAAAATTTTTTCTGGAAAATAACAACGCCTGTGGTCAAAAAAGTTGAATTATACTAAAACACAAATTTTAAGTCCAAAATGAGTAGCTAAAAATATTTTTTTCCACTGCCACAAAGGCTCTATATTTTTTTAATATAAAAGGTCATTGTGGCAGTGGAAAAAATAAAAAATTATAATTATTTTAAACGCAGATCTTCATATTTTTTTATTATATAATTTTTGAAACATCAGGGTTATTTATTTTGTAACTTAAAAAAATTGAAATAAAATCTGTATTGTTCTGGCGGTTTGATGCATAGTTTATAACGTATAGTAAACTTTATTTGCGTATTTTTCCACTAACTAATAAGTAGACAAAAATTTATTTTAGGAACCTACTTCAAAGAGTGTGCCGAAATTCCCTAATAACAATAAAGTAGACGTTAGTATAAACAAAGTTAATATTACCGATTATGATATATTATCATTCTTAAAATAACGTGACATTGGAGGTCAACGCTTCACTTAAAAATTATTTTTAGTGTTTTACTGACAGTTGAGTAGAAAGTAGCGTGTGATAAAATGTCTAAAACTAGAGAATCGTCCAAGTGTCCAATTTTTGGCGCACCTAGTGATTTCAATGATTCGCAATTACCAACATACAAAGATGTTATCCGTTATTTTTTGTGGGTTCGTTTCGAATTGGAAAAAAATGGTGTCAATAAGAATCGACTTATTCCAGAAGCTTTGGAAATTGTAGCTCAGAAAGTAGAAACTGTTTGGATCAAGGCTTCAATTCCAATCATAAGCCACCAAAGGATTATTTTTTTATTGCGAAAATATCAAGAACAACGAAGGCAAATTCTTAAACCTTTTAAGAAAAGACAAAATGTTCGCAGTTACAAATCTCAATTGGAATCGTTTTTAAATAACAGTGAACGATTGTGTGACATAGCGACCTGTAAATGTAAGGATTCTGAAACTATTGCATGTAATTGCACAAAAAAATATAAGGTAAACTGAAACTCTGATACGTTATTAATTTAATAACTTTTCTTAACACATTTTTTTAGGTACCTCGACTGGAAAGAGCATTTCTTCTAGACCAAAGAATTTGTCGCAAAATGAAGATTGGTGCCCTTGATAAAGTTGAATCCCAGAAACTTTTGCAGAAGGAGAAAAAAGCATTCATAATGGCTTCGTCACATACATCAGAATTAACTAGTGTAACAGTCATTGAAAAAGTTCAATCTTCTTGTGAATTACCGACAGATGTGTGTGATAAATATGATACTGAAGATTTTGACCCAGACTTCTCTATTTCATATGCAAATACTTCAAAGTTGCCCGTGTTTAACTTACAACCTAGCTTATCGAATTTGCCCAGTACCTCAGAGGGCATTCAACGCAATCTGAAAGAAATACCAAGATTAGCTGAAACACTTGACCGGTATTTTGAATATATCGATAAGAACAAAATAAGAAGAGCAAGAGAAAAAAAAAGAATTCGGGGCCTCTTGGAAAACGACTGCAAGTTTGTGAAACTCTTCCTGTAGTTTCATTTTCAAAAATAGATTCATCAGTGGACGAATTTCGCAGCGACGATCTAAGTACAGATCAAAAATATCTGTACGATATTTGTCAAGCAGTAAAAAGTGGTGCTTGTTCAGAAAAACGTTCTAAGAGACAGCCTGGAAAAATGGTTTATTCTCGGTGGCTTACCACTGCTTCCCGTATCCTTCGGTTATATGTAGCAACCAGAAACCCATTGGAAAATTTACAAATACTAAGCCATTTTGTAATGAAAGTGTATGCGCCCATGTGGTTTTGTATTAAGACTCACCCGTCATGCATTTATGGTGCAAGGCATCTATTCAAGACAATAAGACTCTGCGACTATTTACTACCAGAATTGAAAGACATAATCTATAAATGTATTCAAATAAATGGATACTTTGGGAGCCCAGAAAATATTATTTTGGCTATGTTGTTTGACGAACGTAAACACATAAGACAATTGGGGTTCCAAAGAATTTTGAAGAGCAGACAGTTAAATTACAATGATCAGCGACATTTCGTAGTACCAGAATTATTTTTTGGCAGTAAGGATTACTTTGAGATTATCGACTGCCAGAAAGTTTTATGGACAGAGCCTCCTGTAACTATGAAGCTATCAAAAGACCAACTAAGGGAAGTTGTTGAAAATCCTGAAACCAGTCTTTTGGCATACGTAAAATCATACCCTTGTCACACACAAGCGGTTGAGAGGGCCGTCAAAATAGTAACAGAAGGTTCAGCTTCTGTCTGTGGAAGTGAAAAAAGAGACGGTTATATAAGGAACAGGCTGAAATCAAGGGAAAATATGCCGAAATATGAATCAAAGAAAGACTTTTTTTTTAAATAATGTGATTGTTACTTTTGAAAGATATTCTGTTTTGTATCGTTATATATTTATAGATAAACTATTTTTGTATTTGTATTGTTGTATTATGTGTTCAAAACAAATTTAGCTTTAGTATAAATTAATTTTTTGTATGCAAAAAAATAAATCTACCATACAATACATTTTTTTTTTGAAAAATTCTTAATTTTATACAGCGCTGCGGCAGTAGAAAAAAAAATTAGTTGTCAAACAAAATACTATGATCAAATTTATCGTATAAAACACTTTTTTTGACTCAGGCAACCATAATAAATTTAAAAAAAAACAAATTTGACATAATATTAAATGATTGGATTTTTTTCGTAAAAATCTCGTTCTTATATAGCTCTGTGGCAGTGGAAAAAATTAAATTAATTATAAAAAAAACACTG
This sequence comes from Diabrotica balteata, assembly GCA_918026665.1. Lineage (NCBI taxonomy): Eukaryota > Metazoa > Arthropoda > Insecta > Coleoptera > Chrysomelidae > Diabrotica > Diabrotica balteata. The sequence continues at coordinate 162,170,666 of OU898276.1, forward strand.
TGAAATAAGTTATCTTATCATACATCTTTTCTGGGGTCAGGCAACTTAATTAAAAAAATAAAATAAAAACACATTACTCAACGGCCAACCCTACTCTACACATTTAAGTGCCTTAAGCACTGCCTGACTATCTGTGAAGATGGCAACTAAACAGAACGTTCTTTTCTGCCTTTCTATTTCTTTCATGTAGTGATGGATTGCAGTTATTTCCACCAGGAAAACTGTCACATCCTTAGATAGATTTGACGAGAAATGTATCCCTTGATTTTTCCCTACTATGCCGGCTCCCACATCCTCCGATGTTTTTGAGCCATTCATTTACCAGGTAGCAGCAGCAGTATAATGATAATAGAATATGTACAATTAAGTTGCAGGAGGACCAGGACGTCGTCGTATTCGTATTGAAAATTTCCGACAATGGTTTGGGGTGACCTCCTCAGAGCTGTCAACAAAATCATGACAGCTTTGATGATCTCCAACATCTGGACCGGATAATGCACTGAAGAAAACGAAGTACAATTAAGGTATGTTTATGCGAAATTAATAAAATAATTTCAGAGTAAAAACATTATAAGCGTCACATATTTGTTATTTTTCTTTTAATAATTATTTTATTTTGATTTCTAATGATTTTATTTATTTGTTAACTTTATCTTTTGTTTTACTATTTATATTTTAGAAATAGTTAATATTCAACCGTTCCGTCACTTTCGATATACGTAATTTCCAATTTTCCCTTTACAAAATATTATAATTCCTTTATTAAGACTGTATTATGCTCTATGAGATGAAAGGATACATAATAGGCGAAAGGTAAAACTGCTACGAAGCAGCATTTTGTAAGTAAACCGTGAATATAAGAATATAAATCTTTTCTCGTCCTGTTAAATCTATTTAACATTATAAGATTTACGGCATCTCAACAATAAATATATCAAAAAAGAACAAAATAAAATAGATGTTTAACTTAATTTATAAGAAAATTTATTGACAAACAAAAAATAGTTTACACAAACAAACGTAAGCGATTTTCTAGTAAAAGACACATTAACTACTATTCATTTTTTGTTTTTATTAACTGAGGTGTGATATTCTGTGGAAATTATCAATTTTTCAAATTATATTTCCATCACCGATTGTAAATGATCATCGGTTACATAAATTCGATTAGTGTAAAATGAAACCACCATTCCCGCACCATACCTCTTACGTGACCGGCATAACCACCGCGATCCATCACGACATAATACTACCTACCGCGCCAAATGTCGAATAAATTGCCACGATTGTCAGATCATTACTGATTACAGGGATGCAATAATGATATTACACGGTCCATTTGCCTGACAATGAAGGCAGGGAGTCTCATTTATTAATACCCGCTATGGGTTTGGATTGAGTGGGAGTAAAGCGACACCTTTAATTTGCCGTAAGAGCTCCTTTAATTATGGAAAATACAATTTCTAAAGTCAACGATCGGTGTTAAAATCTACATAAGTTATAGATTTTCTACAAATACTTTTTATTTCTAACATAGGCAACTAATTTCTATTTCCACCTACTGAGCGGATAACTTATTTTCATAACTTTTTTATATCTGTTTCTCTCGCTTTTAATAAGACCAAACTTAAGTATTAGAAACTGATAGAAACTGATAGGTTTGGTGACTTCAAAAATAATTGTGTGTTTTTAAGCCATTTTTCTTTTTTTTCAGTTTTAGATTGTATGTAAGTTATAAAATAAAAATATAAAAATAAAAATATAAAGCTATTTCACTAACGTAAAAACTAGTTCGTCTCTGTCTCGCTACGATAACGTGAAGAGAACTGCATGTTTTTAGCAATGCCTGAATCGTTGTTTCGTTCGTAGATCGAAATGATCACGTCAGGTCCATTGATCCTTTACCAGTGACAAAGCATAACTTTCTACATTTGGATACATTTCTAACAGATTTGAATACATTTCTTACATAATATTACCAGCTGCACAAGAAGAAAGATCCATTGATCGTAATATTGAAGAACCTTTAATAATGAAGAGGGCATCTAAAAGGTTCCTATGATTTACGTTCGTGTTGTAATCAAATATAATAACTAATTTGTTAGTTGTTAAAAATTCTAATAAAAGCAAAAACCAACGACGATAAAACTGTAATGCAATAAAAATTTGCCAAAACTGTTACGCAATAAAATATTGTGTCAGTTTGGGTAATATTTTACATTACAATATAAATTCGGGTAAAATGTAATATTCCGGATAAAGTCTCTCCGGAGGGAAGGAAAGGAAAAATTATGAGGTCTTATTGACAGAGGATAGACGTAAATTCCAAGATATCGAAATGGAAGAAATATCTGAACATACACAAATAATTGAGATAACAACCGAAGAGTTAAGCGATGCCCTCAAAAGATCGAAAAACGGTAAAGCAGCAGGACCTGGAGACATCCCAATTGAGTTGGTAAAGTATGGACCAAAAATATTACACGAGATGATGGTTAAACTATTTAATAAATGCTTAAAAGGACAAAATATCCCTGATGATTGGAATGCTGGATACATCAGCTCAATATACAAAAAAGGGGATAAACGCAATTGCTCTAATTATGGAGGAATAACTGTTACTAGCTCAGTTGGGAGGTTGTACGGTCGAATAATAAAAAAACGAATTGAATCAGAATATGAAGACATAGAGGAACAAAATGGATTTCGGACAGGAAGATCGTGCATTGATAATATATTCGTTCTGCAGCAGGTAATCGAAAAACGGAAGGCAAGGAATCTATCTACCCACCTATTGTTTGTAGATTTAGAGAAGGCATATGATACGGTACCTTTGAAAAAACTATTTTATACATTGACGAAAGTAGGTCTCAGTAGAGAATATGTGGATGCTATCGCAAATATATACAAAAATGCAAGAAGTGTCGTTAAAGAAGGAAACTTTATATCTGAATCATTTCCAATAACCAAGAGGCTTAAACAAGGATGTTGTCTGTCTCCGACCCTGTTTAAAATATATATTCAATCATCGCTAGAGCAGTGGAGAAAACAAGTATCCGGAATGGGAATAGACATAGGCGGTGGTGAATGTCTAACAACTTTATTTTTCGCAGATGATCAGGTAGTCGTAGCGAATGACGAGGAAGACATGGACTACATGTTTAGAAAACTAAAGAAAGAATATGAAAAATGGGGCCTCAATATGAATATGGCAAAGACAGAGTATCTTAAAATAGGAGATGGTGAAGAAGATCCAGAGTTAGAAATTAGAAACACAAAAACATGCAATGAATATAAATATCTCGAATCTATAATATCTAAAGAAGGCACTACCAAAAGAGACATCGAAAACAGAACACAGCAGGGAAAAAAAGTGGTAAACATTCTAAACTCTCTACTTTGGTCTAAAGATATTAGACAAGAAACGAAATTGACAATCTATCGAACCTTGGTAGAGCCTATTATGACTTATGGGGCAGAGGTTTGGCAGATAACGCAGAAGGATAGAAAAAGAATAGAAGTAGTAGAAATGGATTTTCTAAGGAGAGCGTGTGGTATATCCAAAAAAGATCACATCAGGAATGAAGATATTAGAAGGAGGACAAATACTGTATATTCCAGTGTAGATAGAATTGAAACGAGACAACTAGTGTGGTATGGTCACGTGAAACGAATGAATGAAGATAGATGGCCAAAAAAAGCTTTAAATTACATACCACAACAAAGAAGAAGAAGGGGAAGGCCTTCAGTTGCCTGAGAAGAAAATGTACGGTACATAATGAGAGATAGAGCCATCAGAGAAGACGAATGGATGGACAGAAAACGATGGCGGTCGAAATGCGAGAAACGGCAGAGGCTGTAGGAACCTCACTTATATATATTATATATATATATATATATATATATATATATATATATATATATATATACATATATATAATATATATATATATATATAATATATATATATATATATATACATATATATATATATATATATATATATATATATATATATATATATATATATAAAATGTAATATTAGTAGATAATTCTCTGTAGTTGAATAATATATTAACCAAGAATGCAAAAATTACGTTTGGGTAAAAAGGAATATAATATAGTGATATTTTCGTTTACTGGAATCAGATGCACAAAATCACAAGTCACAGGGGACGTTGATAGCGTGGACGCTGTGTCTCCCACGTAGACAACGGAATAATATTCTGATGCTGTTAAATATATTTTTTTTTTGGTTTGCTCTGTTTTTTCTTCTTTTCCTTGTTTAATTTCATAAATTTTCTGCTTAACTTAAAAAAAAAGAGGTTAATCTTTGTAACTTGGTATATTTAAAAACACTTAAAAGAGCTACATTAAAAAACACAAACGTTTTCGGAATGACAATTCCATCATCAGGTTTAGAGAACACTAGGTTTACATACCTGAGCCACCAAAATATTTGGGTAAAAACCATTTAAAATAAATTTAGTTATAAAATGTTGTACATAATGTTGTTTTAAATGTGTGATGTTTGATATTAGATTAGATATGGCTTCAGGTAACATACACCCAAGGTTTGAGTGAGTTCTAGTGTCCGGAGGGTAAACCTCTTCAGACGGACTACAGCTGGTAACTGATTGACAAGATACCTATGAACGGTGTCAAATACAAAATGTCAATGTAACATGAAACTTTATTAGTTATATATAGTATTACTGCAGCCAAAAGATTCCAAAAAATTTTTTTTTGATGTTAAAAAATAATAACAGCAATCCAGGTGTTGAGATTTAAAAACTTTTTTATTTATTTAATTTTGGATGTAAAATATGTGAAATTACCAATGGTGTTGAAGGTCATGTTAAAGAGAATGACGTATGCATTAGGCAACCTATGTTACTCTTTGTCGTATGGAGTGTGGTCTGAAAAGTGTCATTTGTGTTAGATTAGCTTAGATATATGAAAATGTCCTTTTATGTTTATCATATCTAGGACAAGGTAAAATCGAATAGTATATATTTGAAGCTAATGTAAGACCTCGTATTTAAATGACATTGTTTAAGGCTGCTCGTATGGTGAAAAGCTAAAAAGTAAGTCTAATAAATTAAAAAAGGGGTTAGAAATCTTTCGGCTGAAGAAATTAAAGTTATAACCTATGGGATTAAATTTAAAATTAAAAAGGCTGAGCTCCTTAGAGACTTGATAAGAATAAAAGTAAAGGAAATGACTACAAGAGAAGGGGGGCTATAGGAGAGATAGAGTAAATCAACAATTAGAGATAAAAGAGGTGCTTCATGCTGAAAACATCTAGCACCCTGAACAAAATCTATTTTGGTTGTATCAAATTTGGTTTATAAAATCTGACATTTGATGTGTGATTGTGCTACTAAGTGTTGACCAAGAGAAAGGAAGCGATGATTAGTTAGGATTTTTTTTTTGTAATGGGGGAAATAATGAATTCTGATAAATTGTTAGATAATGTGTAAATGGTTACTGAGTTTAAAATTAATGAGTACATGTTTAATATATGAATTGACCAAGAAATATTGAAAGAAAGAAGGATGGACAGGAACGTGATGTACACGTGAAGAGTGGAGAAAATGATGAAGTAGTGTGGTATGATGGATGTAGATGGTTCTGAAGTTAACAATAGTGTCAGAAAATTTAGGAGGGGGGTGTGACGATAGTTTAGAAACTGGTTGTCTAAAGAAACACAATTATTTTGTATTTATTAAGTATAGGGTTAAAGGTGTTGACGTTTGAATAGAAAGGTCGGGCAAAGAAGGTGGGGCAAATTTGAAAAGTGTGAACTATGAGAAGAGTTGTCGATGTAAGGGTTGAAAATCACGGTTAAAAGATACATGGCTATTAACGCAATTGGGGCTTCTTTGCTTTTCTTTGACTATTTCCAAGTCTTCATAAAGTGTAAACAGTAAGGCATGTAAACCTAGTGTTTTTTAAACCTGATGATGGAATTGTTATTCCGAAAACGTTTGTGTTTTTTAATGTAGCCCTTTTAAGGGTTTTTAAATATACCAAATTACAAAGATTAACCTCTTTTTTGTGATACGTGGCATACAGCCAGCTGCAGCAATTTTTCCTTGTGGATTAAAAAAAAAGTTTTTATTCAATGTGAAATGTTTTTTTCATATAATGTGCAAAAAGCATACATCTATATCTACGGAAGTAATGAAGGAAAATCGAGTTGCGGACATTGTACCTACTACGTCAGCAGATCCTGCGAACAATAAAAATTCCAGAAAATTCCGATACCACAGTATTTTCAGATTTTTTTGATGCATTGGATTCTGATGATGATCCTGTCTATCATCCACCTGCTAAGAAACTAGTGGACGTTGAATTATCTGATTACTGCTCTTCGCGTGAAAATCTGCAACACCTTTCAGAAATGAATCGCAAAATACAAAAAAAGAATTTTCTTGAAAGGTAGAGCTGGAAAAATCCGCAGTGAAAGAAAAAGGAAACGGAATGCTGGACTCGAATATCAAACAGAGAAGAGAAAGACAGTGTTAGTAAGAAAGTGCAAGCTACTAAACTGTTGTAAGCCTAAATGTTCTGAAAGAATTACAGATGAAAACAGTTTTCAAATTTTTACAGAGTACTGGAATATGAGTAATGACTCGAAACGTGTAAGTTATATTGCAAATTTAGTAACTAATGAGCTAAAGAAGACACAAACATTAAGAAAAACAACCAGAACACAAAAAAATTTAACACTATTTAACTCATAAGTACAGCCTACGCATTAATAGAAATCTTCAGCCTGTTTGTAAGAAATGCTTCCTATATACCTTTGGTGAAAGGGCAAAGTTTTTAACAAGCGGTATTAAAAAATAGCCGAAAGTACATCAGGAATACCCAAGGATGACTAGCGTGGTAAACATGTACCTCCAAACCAAATATGTGATGACGAAATTAAAAGTAAAAAGTCACCTAGTCTCGATACCATCGTATCGCAGTCACTATTTCCGAAACGACACAGAGAAAAAAAAATATTTGTTATCGCATTACACTATAATAAAATGCTATGCCGAATATAAGGCAAAGATATATGCGACGTTTAAACCAGTAAGCCTATCAGTTTACACAAGGATATTCCACGGGCTGAACTTGGCAGTTAAATCTCCTAGCAAAGACACATGCAACACCTGTGACAAGCTAAAAATGAAGATATCTTTAACACTGGATAAAGAAAAAGATTATCTTAAAATACAGCTACAGCAGCACCACGACATGACAGATAAAGCATATGAGGCAAAACGGAATGATAAAAGTTTGGTTGATAAGTGTATTAAAACACTTGTATTTGATTTGCAGCAATGCTTGCTGACTTCCCAACTAGAAACTTCTGGCGTTTTCTACAACAGGCAGCTGTGGGTATTTAACTTAACTGTGTACAATTTCATGAATAATCAAGCGCACTTCTACATGTGGAATAAAGTAGTAGCTGCAAGAGGAGGCAACCAAATTGGTTTTTACAGAAACATCTCTTGAATCTTCCACCACATGTGAAGAGGGTAATCTTGTGGCCAGACACATGTGGAGGACTGAATAAGAACTCGCATGTAGTGACCATGTTCATGTCTGTCGTAAACGACCATCCAACTCATCTAGAGTGTCAGACTGCAGTCAGACTTTTTTCAATTCTCTGATTTGTACAAGTCGGCACTTCAAAATAAAAAATTAAACGAAGACGGGAAAAAGTTACATGGAGGAACATAAAGTGGCTTGGTTATATAAAGCAGAAGGGAAAAGTCCTTAACAATGAAAAACTGGATCCGGATTCGTCTTTTAAGACAATAAACTATCGCCGTGCAAGCCATTTCCACCATCCGAACCCTGAACTGTCCTACGGTGGTCCTCTCATAATCTTAGCGAATAAGAACAAGGACCTCATTGACATGCTGCCGCTAATACCCGATTTCTTTCACGACTACTTATAGGTCTATTCCATCGGATGCAAACGTTAAAGACGTCTTACTGGATGTAGAAAAAAAAATGATGAATGACCCCTTTCTGCAGCGCACAATAATTTAATTTCAATATTCACATTATTTTCCATTGTTGATTACAATAGAAATTATTAATAGTAAATCAGCCGTTTTATTAATATCAGCTTTTCAGCATTAAGGTACCCTGATGAAGAAAACTACTAACAACTTCAAATTAGAATAAGGTATGAATTGTTTATATTTAGCAAAAGTTAGTTTAGAAGATTCTCTTTCATTCTAATATGCCAAACAATGGCTAAATTAACACATTTGATTTTAGAAAATGTTTTTTAAAAACTTTTAAATTTGTCTCCTGAACTCTTTCATTTTTCATAAATATGTCCTTTTACCCGAGAGCCACGGAATTTATGTGATTATGTGATTTATTAGTGGTTAAGTTATAATCATGATAATATTCATCTAAATGCCATTTTATGTATGGGTTAAACGATTTCAATATGGATCTCTTGCCAACATGCAAGCTGAAAAATATATAAAAAATTTGCGAGAATAAGGTTAACCGTTAATTTTATTGAATGGCGTAAATCGACTCCATCGGCGCCGCTAATAAATGTAGAGCATGCACAGTAGTGTAACTTTATTAAGAAAAGAACATCTCAACTAGTCGTCTCGTCCGTATTTCTCTATTCCAGTTCAAATTCATTATGCACAGCGAAAAGCAGAAGATGCCTCCGGGTGCTCTCCGCCCTTTTATTAAATTCGGATCTTCGCCAATAGCATCTCGCCTGTCTTAACATGTACTAAAAGGTGGAGGTACGTTGAGCAATTTAATTCCAGGAGTTCTTAATTATTTTTGTGGAAGTTGAGACCGACTTCCTAAATCCATTATAAGATCCTCATAAAACTCGCACTCTATTCGAATAGCGACGGATGTAATGTCGATAATGCCCGTGAGAAATTCCAAATTGCATTCAGATAACGTGCTCTCCGGCTATACAGAAACTAAGTTTTGTGACTTCTGTGGGTTAAGATGGAGTGTATTAGAGTCCTCCATTGCGAAGCCCTTCGCTTGATTAAGTGAATTAACTAACTAGTATACCAGAAAGAGAATAATAAAGGATAATTGATCTACAATATTATAAAAGTTGTTGAAAGTATACTGCAAAATTAAAACGCTGCTATTATCGTTTAAAATTGTTGTTGAAAGATCAAGAGTTAAATTACTTGAAATAAATTTTTAGGTATAACCAAAAATGTCTTTAAACAAGCTGTAAGGTATATAAGTTACAAAATACCAACATTTTTTTTACTGGTAAGGATAACTGTTAAGTAGATGGATGTCAAAAAATATGAATTTTATGAAAATTAATGCAGTATTGCCGAGGGTCTGAGGCTAAGGTTATTTCGGTCCCACAGAACTGCCCTGTTAAGAATAGAAGTCGTAACTGACAAAATCCCCATTTTAAGATATTCGATGTTTTAGGTTTAATTAATTGCCATCAACTGTAATGACTTATTAAAAATCTTGTCACAACATAGCAATATATTTTTGAGTACAAATTTAATGAGTGCGTGCAATTTTCTTTCAGAGTATTTGAAATTAGACTTTTGATGGATACGACATTTAATCCTAAAAAATTATAAAAAAAGGTAAAGTAAAAAGTCTCAAAAAAATCGACGAATTCACGAGACATCACTGTAATTCTAGGTGATTTTAACTCAAACATTGGTAAAGGAAAAAGTGGCAAAGATGTAGGAGAATACGGACTCGGTAAAAGAAATGAACGAGGTGACAGACTACTTTAATTCTGCCAGGAGAATAACATGATTGTATCTAATACGTTCTTCAACTTACCAAAGAGAAGACTTTATACGTGTAAATCACCCCAGGAAAATGGCGAAAGAATAATTCGAAACCAGATCGATTTTTTACTAATAAACGAACGATACAGAAACTCCTTAAAATCCGTTAAAGCTTATCCAGGCGCACATGTCTTTTCCTGGAGGTAAAGGAGAAACTGCAAAAATGTATTAATAATAATTTGAAAATACTTGAAATGAAAAAAATGAAAAAGAAACATCTCAGCCAAAGAAAAACATAGATAAAAAATGGCAAAACGTAAAAATGGCGATAACAGGTCCTGCGAAGAAAATCCTGACTAAAGAAAAACCAAAAATACTTCTCATGGACAATCGAAGAATAATGAAAGGAAAAAACGAACAAAGGTATAAACCAATACAGAAAGAAATTAAAATAGAAATCAGAATAGCAAAAGGAGATTTTTGCAAAAGAAAATGTGAAGAAATAGAGCAATTGCAGGCAAAACATGATATTTTTAATGTACATAAAAAAGTGAAAAAACTTGCAGGAACACAAAAACGTAATCAGCCAAATACCCTATAACTCCTACTTGCTGTCCTTAGTAGGGGTTAGAAATATGCACAGTTCGACAAGTCTAATTTGTTACTAAAGTGTTCTTGTCAGGTGATAGAATCTATGCAAACTCATCCCTTTGCAAACTGTGTCCTGGCTAGTCGTCGTCGTAGAGCAGTGGATAATGGGGGGATTCTATTAATCTTACCTTGTACCAGACCTAAAGATGTATTGGACGCCACCCTATTTTTTATACAAAAACTATAGGGAAAAAAATATATAAAAATCATTAAATTCCTAACTTCAAAGAAGATCCTGTTGTATTAAAACTATTGTAGAAATAAAAAGCTAAATAAAATTTTTTTATCTTTATTCTCTGGTTGAGTTCTTTAAATCAGTCAATGTTAAACAAAGAAAAAATTGTTTTTATGTAGTCAGACATCAGAGTAACCATAATAATAGCTGACTGAGCTGGCACAGATCATAAATATAATGTCTCATTTATTGACAACAAAACATCCCCGTCAAGATCATGAGCACTTCCAAAATTAATAGTTTACATTACAGATGTTGATGAAATTATTTAAAGATCTGTTATAAAATTAGACAATACAATAGTAACAAATTCATATGTTAAAATTTGGTAGTAACAAATTTATATTTGATAAAATATGGATAAACTGTGGAGCCCTATGAAGATATACCAGTTAATATCACCCAAAATGTATTCATTAAATCATTACTAAAAAAAGTGTTTCAAAATTTAAATTTAAAGAAAAGTCTCTCAAAATACATATTTTAATTTTCACCATAAATACCTTTGTGTGAACTTTACATGAAACTTCAGCTTGAAAACGGGACTTTCCCAAATAAAGGCTGATGCTGAAGGGAAAGCCTTAACAAAATTCCAGATGAATCCTTATTCAACAAGAGCACAGAACCGGCTACCCTGGACAAAGTGTTATCTCAAATTGACAGGATTCTTGGAGAAAAGAAAATTGTTAGACCGCTTCTAACCTCATGGAAGTTGTCTTTGATCCCTTATACTGTATCCCAATGTGAATTGTGTGAATGTATGTAAAAAAACTGCATCCACCAGTGTGAATTCTACTGCTTACATCAGCATTTTGCAACAAAAAAACTAGATTTTACTAGTTAATTCTGGATAAGGCCAGACGCCTAAGCACATGTCAGCTAAGACGGCAAAAAAATGCAAAATTCCCTTCTGGTTGTTTTATTTTTCTTTTTTTGTTCTTACAAACCCTGAAATAAATTAACTAACATAAAATTTTGAAAAAAAACTTGAATGACTTTAATTTCTTACCCTTGATTTAAAGGAAACCAAAATTCGACTTTCCTCTACGAAAGCGTATATCAGAAAGGCAAGAATTATTCAGATGTCAAAAATATATCGACAACTGACAGAAAATAAATTACCATACCCATAGAACTTCGTTCTCCATAGATACACACTGAGTAAACTGATTTATGGGATACTAAACACATTACTAGGTTATAATTAACTGGTTGCATACCTAATAGGAACTCATTTAGAATTAAAATTATTTGAATTAATGTGAACAATTATTGAGTATTTAAATATTTATTTTAACAAACGAGCTGAGATATATTTAATCAAAAAAATTACATTGTACGTGAAATGGACATTTTTCACGTTACAATCACCCCCTTCCCAAGTAAAAAAAATTTGACATGAAATGGCAAAATTTTTTATGTGAACTCTTCCTTTATCAGGAAGAAAATAATCCAGACTCTCAGATAGGCACCCCTATTATTCCTCTATGGCACCATAGGGTAAGGGTGTTAATCCTTCTTTCGGACAGTTGGATCAAGAAAAGAAATAAAATTTTTTTTTTTAAAAAAACAACAAAATAGTTACAAACTCATGCATTTCCTGAGAGCTTCTCAAGAAAATAACCTTTGTATTAGGACCCAATATTTACAAATATGTACACTATATATTTTTTTTTGTTTTTTTTTTTTATAAGTGGACAACTCAAGTTCAAATTGAGCAGTTCCCATGCATGCTTAGCAATGGCTAGGGCTCTTTTACCGTCCACAGTAGGCATTGAGATAACATATGCTTCCACAAGCACACGAACTCCCCTACTCGTACCTAAATCATCTTTTTAAATTTTATATTTTATATTACCTAGTACTAACTATTATTTACTAAAACTATTTAGATTGCAATCACGTGATTCCCCCCTTATTTACATTATATACATAAAAAATCCACTATCAGTAACCTTAGTCCTCATCTGTATCTACTCCAGCCTCAGATCCTGTTGTGGAGAGATCAGAAAGTGACTCACTATATGGTTTCAAATCCTGAATGTGGTAAGTTCCTGCTTTGGAACCGTCTTCATTAATTAGTTCATAAACTAATTTAGACTTTTTTTTAGATACGGTACATAGTACATACCTTGGAGCTAGCTTTTTCGCAAAACCTTCAGCTGCTTTTGATAAAACGTGGTTTCTGCGCCACACTTTCTCGCCAACGAAAAATTCTTTTTCTCGCCGCCGAAGATTATAATACTTAGTATTTTTCTTATATCCTGCATTTATCTTTTCTTGAACATCCTCATATAATTTTTTCATATTACCCAGATTTTTACCCCAATAATCTCTGCTCCCTAAATCTAAAATATCTCCTGCTTTACCATAATATTTACCTGTGCATGGCAACTCTCGACCAAACATCAGAAAAGCAGGGCTATATCCAGTTATTTCATGAACAGCTGTTCTTATTGCAAAACCAATTTGTCCCAAATTTTCATCCCATGTTCTATGATTATCTTTAATGTAACTCCTGATAGCTGTTTCTATTGTTCTATTATTTCTTTCTACATAATTAGTCTGAGGATGATAAAAAGGTGTTAAATTTAGATGTGTCTGGTACTTTTCTAAAAGTTTTTTCAGTTCTTTACTAGCAAGGTTTTTCGCATTGTCACATAGTACACTTCGTGGAACACCATAAATTAGGAAAACATCGTTCTCTAAAATTCTACAAATAGTTTTTGCAGTGGCTTTCCTTAAAGGAAAAATTAAAGTGTATTTTGTGAACCAATCACTGATAACTAGCAGTTGCGTGAATCCATTTTTACTCCTAGGAAAAGGTCCGACACAATCTAAAGCGATTGTTTGGAACGGAAATCTAACTTTCCTTTCAACTCCCATCAAACCGAATTTTTTGTAATTTGGTGCCTTTTGAGCACAACACACTTTACAGGATTTTACATATTTATAAATATCGTTTCGCATTTTAGGCCAATAGTATTGCAAACTGACTCTAGAAAAAGTTTTGAAATAACCTAAATGAGAAGCAGTACTAGTATCATGACAGTTATAAATAATTTGATATTTTTGAGACTTTGGAACTAATAATTTCCAATCAGATATATTAGAATTCACTTGCACTTTAGTGGGTACAAGTTTATACACATAACCGTTTTTAACGGCCCATTGAGGATACTTATCTGGTTTTCCAGTTATTTGAGTGCGCATTCTGACATAAAAAGGATCTAAATTTTCCAAACTAATATCTAGTATAATGTTATCATTAAACTGAGTTTCCAAAGAGAAAATGTTATTGGATTGTTCATCATAATCAAGATTTTCATTCTCACTTACGTCTACTAACGGAGCTCTAGACAAGGCATCCGGTACAACATTCATTTTACCTTTACGGTGCTCTAACTCAAAATCAAATTGACTCAAACGAACACTCCAACGAGCTAATCTTCCAGTTGGATTTTTCAATTTTAAAAACCATTTAAGAGAAGCGTGATCACTTATCAAAGTAAATTTTACCCCTTCAATAAACCCTCTGAATTTTTCACAAGCAAAAATGCAAGCTAAACATTCCTTTTCAGTTACACTAAAATTTCTCTCACACCGTGTAAGACTTCTTGAGGCATAAGCAATAACCTTCTCCGCGCCATCCTGAATTTGTGTTAATACACAGCCCAAGCCGACACCGCTAGCGTCCGCTTGCACAATAAATGGCAAAGTAAAATTCGGACTGGCCAGAATCGGTGCAGAGACTAGCGCCTGCTTAATGTCCTCAAAAGCTTTATTAGCTTTTGGGTTCCAAAATATTTTTTGACCCTTTTTTCGATTTTTTAATAAGTCATTTATAGGTGACATTAATGTGGAGAATTGTGGAACAAATCTACGATACCAACTACATAAACCTGTAAAACGTTTTACTTCCGTTGTGTTTTTAGGCTGAGGAAAATTTAACATAGCTGTTACTTTGATTGGATCTGTCCTGAGACCAAATCTATCAATAATATACCCTAAGTATCGAAGTGAAGGTTTAAAAAATTCGCATTTTTCAAAATTAACTGTTAAATTAGCTTCCCTTAACCGCTTTGAAACTTCTAATAATAGTTCCATGTGATGCTGGAATGAATTACTCACTATGATCAAATCATCAAGGTAACAGAAAATGTATGGTTCCAAATCTGGACCAAAAATAGCATCCATCAACCGTTGTTGACACTGCGCGGCATTGGCAAGTCCAAAAGGCATGACTTTAAATTGAAACAAACCCCTTCCCGGAATACTAAAAGCTGTTTTTTCTTTAGAGCTTTCATCTAAAGGTATTTGCCAAAATGCACTCCTCAAATCTATTGAAGAAATATAATTTGCTGTCCCTAATAATGAAAGAATCCGATCTACCATCGGAAGAGGATAATTATCTTTTTTAGTCACTGAATTTAGTTTTCTTCCATCAAAACAAAAACGATAATCCCCATTACTTTTTTTTACTAATAAAACTGGAGAAGAATAATTACTTTGAGACTTTTCGACAACATCAAGAGCTAACATTTTATCAAGTTCTTTGTTTAAGAACTCCAACATATATGGTGACATCAAATACTGTCTTTGTTTAAATGGTTGAGCTTCACCAGTGTCAATATGATACAAAATTTTATTAGTTCTACCTAGTTTATCAAGAGGACTAAGTTCTTTAAAGGTTCTAATTATATTATCTACTTTTTCAAGTTGATCTGGATTTAAACTATCCAAAGAACAAATGGAATCATCAGCAATGGAATTAATACAAACAGAACCGCTTAAAGCGATATTAATATTATCATCTGCTAAAATTTCCCAAGTATTTTGTTTAAAATCTAACTTTAACTGAAATAATTTACAAAAATCTGACCCAAGAATAAATGAATAATCTAATGAAGGAACTACAAGAAATTTTACTATAAAACATTTTCCTTCTACTGTGAGTGGAATCTCTACACATCCAGTGATTGATTGTCTATTCCCATCTGCAGTTACTACATAATTTAATTTTGAAGGAATAATTTTTAATCCCAAGGATTTCACAAAGTCCATCCCTGATCTACCAATTGTACTAGAATTAGCACCTGAGTCTAACAATGCAGTTATGTCTTTATTAAAAATACTTATATTAATATACGGTCTGTTATCATACATTTTATTTACAAAAACTGGACTAGAAAAAGATTTGGAATTTTCTATTTTCTCACAAGACTTCCTCCCCTTCAAATGGGGACAATGTTTCACTAAGTGATTACATTTTAAAAATTGTTTGGTAAACTCTAAACATTCATCTTGTTCTTTGCTAAATTTAAATTTGAAATTGTTTTTAAAATTACTAGAAGGTTGTCTATTTTTATTTACAAAAAATTTTGTGTTAAAGGCCTGTGTTTCATTAGGAGATACTGGTCGGCCTCTGGGATCATGCCCTATCTCCTGTCGCCGTTTCCCTGACAAAAGCTACAATCTTTTTTTGTGACATTTGGCTTGCCACAAGAAAAACAAAATTTACCCCTTTTTTTTGTACAATTTTGCCAAAAGTGGTTAAGTCCATTACAATTAAAACAAGTTATTTCTTTAGAAACAGTGGAAACATGTTTACTATTACTAGACTGATGACCCTTCACATTATGATTTTTATTGTATTTAGAGTTTTGAAATTTACTTTTATTATTACCGTTATTATTATTATTAGGTTTAAACTCAGATACCTGTCTGTGATTAGTTACACTGCAACAACCAAAATCAAAATCTATATCAGACTGTAGAGCATTTACTCTAGACTTAGAATTTCTATTTTGCAAATCCCTAAGAACACCCTCTATTAGTTTGACATCCTTGCATAAGGCTTCAACCGAGTTATATTTGTTCAAAGCTATTTTCTCTATTATTTCCGGCCTAAGATTTTTCTGAATCCACTTAATTTTAGTACTCTCAGCTGGTTTAGAGCTTAACCTATTAAATAATTGTTCTAATACTGAAACAAAAATAACAATTGATTCGTCTGATTGCTGTTTACGATTCTTTATAGTTTCCCATAACACTTCATCATAATCGTCATCTAAAAAATCTACCTGAAGTCTATTGGCTAAAGAGTCCCAATCGTTAATTTCAGGCAAGGTCCTAACGTGTCTAAACCATAAAAGTGCTTTCCCAGTAAATAAATCTATTGCCCCTTCGAAAAGTTGTATTTTGTTCACTTTTCTAGCAGTGGCTAGTTCATCTACCCTTTCTAAAAATGATTTTACTCCTAACGTTTTTCTAGTACCATCAAATTTCAAGTCCCATTTGTATATAGCTACTGGTTTTTCAATTACTTGATTATTAACTACTGGTTGAACAGTGGGAGTTGGGGGCATTACAGTACTCCACAAATTCATAAAAATAAAAGACTAATGAAGTCTCATCATTAAATTTTACTGTGAAATACACAAGTTTATCTCTATTTTTGACTAATAAAGTCCCTGGAAAAAAAACTATTGAACTAATAAAGTTCAACTTCAAACCAAAAATTTGTTTGAATGAAGCTAACACAACTATTTTGAGTGAAGGGGTTATGTATATAAAATTTTCAAAAAAAATGTTGTTATCATTAATCCCTGTAAAATGTATACTGAATTCACAAACCTATCTCAGCTCATTTGCTTTACAGAGAAAAAGAATGCCTATTCACAATAATTAATAGTGCTAAATAAACACAGTTGGTAAAAATTACCACACAATATACCTTAAAGGTATCGAAAAATGTTTGTACCTACTTATTCATCAAAGTTCAACTCTCAAATATTAAATTTATTTTAATACAAAAACAAATTTTACCTAATAACTGATAAGTATAAAAAATTTTACTTAATAACTGTCAAAATAAATTTACCTAATAACTGATATACCTTCATAGGCTATAATTTCCCTTAGGTCTGTTACAACGAAATATAGTTGAAAGAAAAAAAAATTGCATAACAATTTTCTATGTTGGCACCAAGTTAACACAACAAATTTCTAGATCGGCCACACTAGTTGTAATGACAAATTTCTAAATCAGCCCCACGTAAGGGCGCCAAATTTCTATAACTCCTACTTGCTGTCCTTAGTAGGGGTTAGAAATATGCACAGTTCGACAAGTCTAATTTGTTACTAAAGTGTTCTTGTCAGGGGATAGAATCTATGCAAACTCATCCCTTTGCAAACTGTGTCCTGGCTAGTCGTCGTCGTAGAGCAGTGGATAATGGGGGGATTCTATTAATCTTACCTTGTACCAGACCTAAAGATGTATTGGACGCCACCCTATTTTTTATACAAAAACTATAGGGAAAAAAAATATATAAAAATCATTAAATTCCTAACTTCAAAGAAGATCCTGTTGTATTAAAACTATTGTAGAAATAAAAAGCTAAATAAAATTTTTTTATCTTTATTCTCTGGTTGAGTTCTTTAAATCAGTCAATGTTAAACAAAGAAAAAATTGTTTTTATGTAGTCAGACATCAGAGTAACCATAATAATAGCTGACTGAGCTGGCACAGATCATAAATATAATGTCTCATTTATTGACAACAAAACATCCCCGTCAAGATCATGAGCACTTCCAAAATTAATAGTTTACATTACAGATGTTGATGAAATTATTTAAAGATCTGTTATAAAATTAGACAATACAATAGTAACAAATTCATATGTTAAAATTTGGTAGTAACAAATTTATATTTGATAAAATATGGATAAACTGTGGAGCCCTATGAAGATATACCAGTTAATATCACCCAAAATGTATTCATTAAATCATTACTAAAAAAAAGTGTTTCAAAATTTAAATTTAAAGAAAAGTCTCTCAAAATACATATTTTAATTTTCACCATAAATACCTTTGTGTGAACTTTACATGAAACTTCAGCTTGAAAACGGGACTTTCCCAAATACAGGCTGATGCTGAAGGAAAAGCCTTAACAAAATTCCAGATGAATCCTTATTCAACAAGAGCACAGAACCGGCTACCCTGGACAAAGTGTTATCTCAAATTGACAGGATTCTTGGAGAAAAGAAAATTGTTAGACCGCTTCTAACCTCATGGAAGTTGTCTTTGATCCCTTATATACTGTATCCCAATGTGAATTGTGTGAATGTATGTAAAAAAACTGCATCCACCAGTGTGAATTCTACTGCTTACATCAGCATTTTGCAACAAAAAAAACTAGATTTTACTAGTTAATTCTGGATAAGGCCAGACGCCTAAGCACATGTCAGCTAAGACGGCAAAAAATGCAAAATTCCCTTCTGGTTGTTTTATTTTTCTTTTTTTGTTCTTACAAACCCTGAAATAAATTAACTAACATAAAATTTTGAAAAAAAACTTGAATGACTCTAATTTCTTACCCTTGATTTAAAGGAAACCAAAATTCGACTTTCCTCTACGAAAGCGTATATCAGAAAGGCAAGAATTATTCAGATGTCAAAAATATATCGACAACTGACAGAAAATAAATTACCATACCCATAGAACTTCGTTCTCCATAGATACACACTGAGTAAACTGATTTATGGGATACTAAACACATTACTAGGTTATAATTAACTGGTTGCATACCTAATAGGAACTCATTTAGAATTAAAATTATTTGAATTAATGTGAACAATTATTGAGTATTTAAATATTTATTTTAACAAACGAGCTGAGATATATTTAATCAAAAAAATTACATTGTACGTGAAATGGACATTTTTCACGTTACAACCCTGTATAATGTCAACGGAAACATAATAACAGAACTAGAAACAGTTGAAGACATGGAAAAACTATATTGAAGAACTCTTTGCAGATGATAGACAACAATCTGAGCTAAGTAGCATATAAGGAGACGAAGGTCCAGAAATAACGGAAGAGGAAGTAATGTACGCACTAAAAAGAATGAAAAATGGTAAAGCTCCAGGTCCAGATGAAATACCAACGGAAATCCTTAAACTAATAGAAAAATACTCGATTCACATTTTAGGTGAACTTTTCAATAGCATTTATACGTCAGGAAAAATACCACAAGAATTTCTTTTATCCACCTTTGTTATTATACCAAAAAAGATAAATGCCAAACAATGTAGTGATTACCGTACAATCAGTCTGATGAGCCATGTACTGAAAATATTCCTGAAAATTATACACTCTAGAGTACACAGGAAACTGGAAATGGACATCAATAATACCCCGTTTGAATTACCCGTTATGTCTCAAAGATGACTTGACATAAATCAAGATGTATTCATGTGTTTCATAGATTACAACAAGGCCTTTGATAAAGTGCGACATGATTACCTAATCAGACTCCTGACAGAAAAAAATTTAGATAAACGAGACATCCGACTAATAGCAAATATGTACTACAATCAGAAAGCAGTAGTGAGAGTAGAGAATAATACCACTAAAGAAATTGAAATAAAGCGAGGTGTGAGACAAGGGTGTATACTGTCACCAACCCTGTTTAATCTCTATTCCGAAGACATAATGAATAGAACACTCTCTGAGCAGTCCGTAGGTATTAAAATAAATGGTGTTAGATTAAACAATTTGAGATTTGCCGACGACACCGTTCTGATCGCAGAAACACTTGAAGAGCTACAGACATTGGTTAAGAAAATAACAGACTGCAGCGAAAAATATGGACTATCTTTAAACATAAGGAAAACTAAATTTATGGTAATATCGAAATCAACACAAAATGTCCAAAATTTATATGTACACAATGATATTATCGATCAAGTTAATAAATACAAATATTTATGCACTTTTATAAATGAAGACAACGACAGCTCAGCAGAAATCAAAATAAGAATATAAAAAGCCAGATCCATATTCACTACAAATGTCGAGGTCTTGAGAAGAACGAGTAAAGAAGAGGAAGTCATATTTACGATCAAAAAAACGAAAACTGCAATACTTGGGACACATTACATGAAGCGAAAGATATGAACTGCTTCGAATAATAATGCAGGGTAAAATAGAAGAAAAAAGGTCCATAGAAAGAAGTCGAAACTCCTGGCTAAAGAATCTACGGGAATGGTATAGATGTAGCAACAACGAATTGTTTCGGTCAGCAGTTTTAAAAATACGTATACCCTGATGATCGCCAACCTTCGGAGCGAAGATAGCACTTGAAGAAGAAGAAAAAGTCTTATCTTAATCAAAGTTATAGTTTATTAAAATAAACAAAATAACATAAAGTCCTAATCTGTTTTTTTTATCTATCTAAAACTCCAGGTTCCATTGAACTTGGTAAGTTATTTCAAAACGTTTGTCTGCTTTTAGGCATGTGTCCACACAGTTTGGAATTAATTATTTGTTTTTTCTTAGTCGTTATGCCTCTAGGAATGCACTTGGGTGAAGGTTTTGTCATTCCCTGTCATGTAATATTTGCATTTAGAATGTTTACTTCACTTTCTTTTTCTGAGGTGAAGCTGGTTTTGTATGAAAAAGTATATTTACTTTTAGAAAAATATAATTCAACCATTTGATTTCGGTATGGCCTGGGATTAATTTTATTCAGTTTATATGCAGAAGTAGCATCTTGCCATTTAAAAATGTAAGCTAATTCCATAACAATTACTTTAGCGTTACTTGCTGCATTTGCTACTGCATCCGAAAAGTCTTTAAAATCGTATATTACCCATTTCCTTCACGAAGCATTCCACTTGATGGTGGAATGAGTCCGCAGCCATCAAGGTATGGCCAGGCTCAAAATACTTAATGCTTAATTTTGTTCGTCTTTTTGCAATTTCCAAAAATCTCCATTTATTTCTGTTCGTCTCGCTTCTGTAATTTTTTCGGAACATCTTCTCTTGCAAGAAATACAAGATGGTTTTTCACCGTGCTTAGCAATTGTGGCTGTTAATTTTCTTTTTTTTTTTCTCATTGCTAGGCTTTCTTTTGCATTTCTTTCGTTTACGGATTTCCCCGTTTTAGTTAAATTCTCTTTTTCCGCCCTTTCAACAGATACATATATTCTACCAAGATTTCTTGAATAAAAGGGAGACAGTCTTCCTTACCTTCTTCTTCACCTTTTTAATCAGATTCTTTGGGAGCAACATTTGCAGCTCTCAAAGTTATATCACTAATAATCCTCACTTTAATTTTTGTCTGTTTAGTTTCGGTTCCTCAATTTCTTTTGTCTCTAAATCTGACAAAATAAAATAGGGGTCATTATCATGCTGAAGTTTAGGTTTCTTTACGACACGTCGTCGTAAACTATGTATTTTCTCCCTTTGTTGGTTATTTAAAAATGCAGCATTTTAAATGCTCTGCTATTTCTGTTCATTGTTACTGGTTCAGTTAATAGACTTTAATGTAAACACACTTAAAAATACTATAACAATAAGATTAATATTAATAAATAACTAAAATCAGATACGCCGAATAAAGCTTAAAACCGTTTAATTTTTAGATTAAGAAACTAAAAAGGCGGGAACACTATGAATGCTTAGACCAGATCTTCCTGTTGTTGGAATATTTTGTCGAAACTGCACAATTGTTAAGCAAATTTGTCGTAACTACAAATCGTCTTGTGAAGATTCGACTAAAAATGTTAACAAATGGAGAATCGAAAAATTGGCTTAACATAAACTGTAAAAATGCAGATCCGACAAAATTTTAAAGTGATATAACTTATTTTTAAAAAGCAGATAGGACTTTCATTCTTTACGTATAGGTAGATTATTTAGCTATCAATGTGTTGGAGTTATAACCTAAAAAAACTCAAAATTGCAGATACGACTTCTATTCTTAACAGGGCAGAGAACCCCAAAGAACCCCTGCTGGATTTTCCTGCTGTGTGTTGTAATGTTATCTGTTTTGTCTAGTTGAGTTCTAATCTCAGCAGCCCAGCAGAGTTCGGATTGTCGTAGAGGCGCATCGGAACGTTTTGGCCTAAGCTGTTCTTAGGCGCATATCCTTAAGCGTATCTCCTTCCATTTCTTTAACTGTTCGTTTGAGGTTGTCTTCCGTCTTTGGCATCCCTAATCGGAGACAGATTGTTTGTGGGATGAGTTCATTTGCGACCACCGAGCAGCGTTGATCTTCTGGTATGTCTGGAAGTAGTCGTCCGTGTGATGAAGTACTCTGCAGGTTCATTCCTTTGGATTTGGCCATAGAGTTTAAAGATAAGTTGATTTAAGAGAGCGGGATCTTCGAACTTTTCTAGGAATCGGGCCTTAAAAATCTTATAGCTCTCTGAAAATTGGCTGAATTGTGGCTCTCTGTCCAATTTCTGGCTTCTGTTTGTAGGGAATTGGTTATCAGGTAGTCAACCCTGTCTTCCCCGTTGACTTTGTATTTCTGCAGGAAAGTTTCGGT
This sequence comes from Diabrotica balteata, assembly GCA_918026665.1. Taxonomy (NCBI): domain Eukaryota; kingdom Metazoa; phylum Arthropoda; class Insecta; order Coleoptera; family Chrysomelidae; genus Diabrotica; species Diabrotica balteata. The sequence continues at coordinate 162,193,664 of OU898276.1, forward strand.
TTTATCCAGGATCCCGTTTGGGATCTCAATGTCTCTGCCTTCGAATTTGGGAGGTTCCGAGTTCCATATTCTTTATTTTAAAGCCTGTCTCGTCTCGTCGAAAGAAGTTTGTGCAGCTTGGAGTGCCGTCAACGTACGGCCTTTGGATTGCAACCGTAAAGAGTATCTAGTGTCCATACTTCTTTGTTGTTCATTTTAAGCAGCAAGATACTACGTATGTCTTACAGTGGCACATTTTCTGGTACTTGAACTTCCAAATGGGAATCTATATCTACTAAATAACGCCTACGCTCGCCCCTTAGTGTCGACTTTTATTCGTTTTTCTGTCTATTGTTTGGATATATCTGATCAGTTGTGGGAGATCACTTTCTTAGAGACTTTTCTCTATTAGTATTTCTATAGTATTTCTAGTAGGATTATCTGAGGGGCTTTTGGATGTCGATCTAAGCAAATGCGACCTTCTGACCTTATTCATTTATGTGACGGTAAAAAAGGTCCTAGAACAAAAAGTCGTTGCACAATAAAATGGCACAATATCTTTCCAGAGAGCCTATTGAGCGACTTGTATTAGATATTTTTGGTCGACTTTCGATGATAGAGATAGATAGAGAAAACAAGTACTTAATAGTCGCAATGGATTATTTTTCGAAGTGGTCTACAATTGCACCCATTTCTAATCAGGAAGCGACTATAGTAGCAGAAGCATTTATAACACACGTCGTACCAAGACATTGAGTTCATTAAACTAAAATTAATGAAAACCTTAGAAATTAAGAAAACTTGCACTACTTCTCTCGTGAGCGTTTACCGTTTGTCACAGTAGTAATAAATATTTAAGATTACGAAGCAAAAATAAACGACATCCTAAACATAACATACGACATATCAAAGAATCTCGTCAGACCCCACAACATATCTAGAAAAAGTAACAAAAGCCAAGATCAAAGCCTCATACATCAAGAAAGAACATCAGTTACATCTCATACCTACAGAAAAGTCGTCAAGATGTCGAAAACTTTACGGCCTACTTAAGGTATATAAGGCAGGAATATCATTGCGGCCAATAGTTAGTTCTATGGGAAATTTTGCATATGGTTTTACAACCATATGCAAAAGAAGCGGATTCTTACTTCAAGAATACATGCCAGTTCATTGAATTTATAAAAGATATAACTCTTGAGCCAGGATATTTGTTAGTCAGCTTCGATGTGGTTTCACTTTTTACTAATGTTCCTATCGATTAATCATTATAAGCAGAAAGTATCCAATACCACAGGATACTCTAAATCTAACAAAGCACTGCTTAAATAACACATATTTAATCTATTAGGAGCAAAGATATACCAAAGTTAAAGGAGCACCGACGGGTTCACCACTGTCACCGGTAATGATGGATGATACTTTTATATTTCGGACACATGGAGAAGAAAAACTTAAGGTATTGTTAAAAAACATCAATAATATACACCATAAAATCCAGTTTACTATGGAACTGGAAGAAAACGAACAACTGCCATTTTTAGATGTGCTAATAATAAAGAAGGAATACGGCACTTATGCATAATGCTCCAAAAATAATTAAAGATACAGCAGAAGAGGAAAACTGATTGCAAAAGCCATTCCACCATATGTAAAGTGTACAAGAGAAAATAGGGGGTGTGTTAAGAAAACACAAAATAGAAACGATATTTATTTAACACCCACAAAAAAATCTCAGCCATTTTCCCATCCGCCAAAACAAAAATATCGTTAGAAAATAAAGGATTATACGAGATTCCATGTGGGGACTGTGACAAATCGTACATCGGACAGATCAACCGAAGAATCAATGTTAGATGAGAAGAAATTTATTTATTTAGCGTATGGCAATTTGATACACAACATTATCACATATATGTTACAATCTAACATCTAATGTATTAATATATTCAATCGACGCTGGTGTTGCAGAGGCGAAGTCTAGAGGATCTCCATAATACTTCCTCCGAGGGCATTCGGCAATCATATGCTGGATGGTCTGTTTCTCGGCGCCGCAGTCGCACTCAGCAGAGGTTCTCATCCTCCATTTATAAAGGGTATCTGCGCAGACTCCATGACCCGTTCTTATCCTGTTAAGAGTTGACCATGATTTTCGGGGGAGGTCAAAACCTGGTGGAGTTTCTGTGATGCATGGTGTGTTTTTCATTATTAGGTTCGGTCTGTCGCTCTGCATGTTCTTCCACTGGGAGTTCATTTGGAAATTGTTGGAACTCAAGTTTATTGCATCTCTAGTCGGAGGTTTTCTGGAGCGCAATCGATGTGAATTAGCGTCGGCGACATATGTGTGTATAGGTAATTGCGGGTTGTTAAGCAGCTTTTGGAATTCTCTAAGCAGAGCATGCTGACGACGAAGATTAGGTGGAGGTATATGGCTCAGTAGTGGAAGCCACTCCACAGGTGTAGACTTGATCGTTCCAGATATGAGACGCATGGCGACATTGAGCTGGGTATCTATAATTTTTGTGTGGACGCTATTCAGCCAAACAGGAGAGCAGTATTCAGCTGCGGAGTATACGAGTCCAAGGGCTGAACACCGGAGTGTACCTGCTGATGAGCCCCATGTAGTCCCGCAAAGCTTCTGTATGATGTTGTTACGGGTTCTCAGCTTTGCTGCGGTGTTCTCAAGATGTTTCTTAAAGGAGAGTGTTCTGTCCAGGGTGACGCCGAGGTACTTGGGATTATGGTTGTGCGTGAGCAGTTGGTTATCAATGTATACTTTAAGTTTTGTGTGGGCCATTTTGTTGTTCAGGTGAAAACAGCTAACCTCGGTTTTTTTGGGGTTAGGTTTAAGTCTCCATTGTTTAAAGTACTTAACCAGGCGTTCCAGATCTTCCGTTAGGATTGCCTCGGAGTTTTGTAATAAGGAGCTTTGAGTTGCAAGTGCCCAGTCGTCTGCATATCCAAATTTTTTAGATCTGGTAGGGGGCATATCAGCTATATACATATTAAATAGCAGAGGTGCAAGTACGGAGCCCTGGGGGAGGCCATTATTAAGCGTTCTCTGTTTGCTCACTGTAGTTCCCATGGTTACACGAATGTTTCTACTGCTCAGCATAGTATTTATGAGTCGGGCGGTTGTTTTGCAGGGGATTATTTTAAGGAGCTTATAGATGAGGCCATCTTTCCAAACCGTGTCATAGGCAGCCGATAAATCGATGAATGCCACAGACGTCTTCAGTTTTCTTTGGTAACCTGCTTCTATGTAGGTAGTTATAGAGAGCACTTGGTCAGTGGTGCTTCGTTGAGGCCTGAATCCTGCTTGTTCAATTGGTATTTTTTGAAGTAGCTTTGGACCGATTCTGTTCAGGACCAGTCTTTCGAGGAGCTTGTAAGCTGAACTGAGTAAAGCGATGGGGCGGTAACTCGCTGGGTTGTCTGTTGGTTTTCCAGGTTTCAGGATGGCTATGATTTTTGTTTGTTTAAAGAGGTTTGGTAGGTTACCTGTTTTGAGTATATCTGTATAGAATTTAGACAACCAGGTTTTTGCAGATTTCCCACAATGGATCAGGAATTCGGGAGGTATACCGTCTGTACCAGGAGCTTTGTTGGGTTTAATGTCTTTGATGGCGTTTGAGACTTCTTCTGGAGTGAACGGTGCGGAGTACTCTGTATCTGATGGACAGGCAGCTTTTAGATGTTTAAGCTCCCTTTTTATAGTAGTGGTAAACTTTTTATCACATGCTCCTCTGGAGGTGGCAACTATATGTGATGCAATTTTATTAGGGTTGAAGTCGTGGATTTGTCGTGTTGCCAGTTTGTCACTTCCGAGTTTTCTTAGGAGCGACCACGCTTTACGGCTAGACTTTTTGAAATCTAACGATTCGACTTCATTTGTCCATTTCTTCCTTCTTGCTACATCAAGGCTCAGGAGAAGTTCGTCCGCAATGTCACTTTCACCAGTTTCAAGATATTCTTCGTAGAGGTTTTGGCTTTCCTCACTCCATCCTGATATGTATTGCTTACGATGGGCCCTGGGAATGTGTTTCTTTGCTGTAGCAATTATTGCCCCTCTAAACCTTTCATAATTTTTGTATGTTGGTGGAATCCATCGTAAGATTTTATCGAGTTCATTGGTAAAGGCGGGCCAGTTACCTTTGTTAAAGTTCCAGCGTGGTCGTGGAATGGTTGTAACTAGTGGGATTTGGATACCAATCTCAATAATGATCGGCCTGTGCTGGCTATGCGGGAAGTCATGAAGTACTCTTCTCTTGGTTGGTAAGGGGTAGCTTTTCTGGTTTTTGCTCACAAAACATAAATCTGGATTGTACTCTTGTTTCCATGCCGCCGATTTAAAAGTGCCCCGGTCTTTGGCATCGAAGACGTGATGCAGGTGGTTACTCTCTGCCCAGTCTAACAGTGTCTCCCCGTTTTCATCGTTGTTTCTGTATTTCCATTCTTGATGATGGCTGTTAAAATCACCTAAATAGATGGCTGGATGGGGCCTTATGTCTATGACGTGGCTTGGCCATGTAATACTTGGGGGTTTATAAACATTTGTTACTTCGATTTCACCTATTTTGGTAACGGTCAAATGTATATTATCTTGCGTGGTGGAAGATACGAAGTGAGCGTTTTCTACGGAGTTTTTTACGTAGTTGGCGGTACCATAAGCATGGTGATAGGTTGCTCCCAGAAGATCATAGCCTGGAATTTTGCCTCTACTTGCGAGTTGTTGTTCGTTCGCAGCATGGGTTTCCTGTATAACTACGAAGTCGATGTCGTTAGAAAGTAGTATGTTTGACAGCAGTTCGCTTTTGGATCGGCTAATGCCTTCAATATTTATCTGACAAATCCGGACAATGGGTCCAAGAGTTCTAGTCGTTTGGTTCTCATAAGAACCGTTTCCTGGTTGGGCGTTCATGTTTGCAGTTGTGTATTGGCCAGGAGATCGTTGGATAGTTTGGCCGCCTGTTCGTTCTAGCTCATTTAGTGTTAACCAGAGGGCACGTGCAGAATTCTTCTGCGGACGCGAGCTAGTTTACCCTCCGACGAGAAGAAAATCAAAATTCTATCAAAAGGAGAGAAAAAACTTAGTCCCTTTTCCCAACATGTCTCACACACAGAACATACAATAAACCTGAAAAATAATACGATACAACGATCAAAAGAAAACGCAAAATCAGAGAATCAATAGAAATAGAAAAAAACCGCAACAGTCTAAATCAAAGAGATGATGCTCAAAGGCTTCCAACAATATGGAAAACAGTATAAAAGAAAAAATCCAAATTACATCAGACCACAAAACCGACTAGTAGGACCCCGCCTACCTACACACGGATATGACCAATTACAAGACACCTTGCGGCTATAAAAAGTAAATGCAGAGACCAGTAGAGTTCAATAACTTCCAGCATCAGCGAGATTCGCTACTATCTGACTTGATAATGGCAAGTGCGACCTTGCCGAAACGTCGTCAAAATAATGGTTTTCATCAAAACCAAAATTATTCAACGCGAAGTCAAACACGGAAAACTACAGAAAGTAGGTATAACTTCTAAAGAAATTTCAAGTGTAACATCAAAATTTTTTTCGCAAACGCTCCTACAAATAAATACAATGACGTCTATGAAGCCAAATGTGTTCGTCAGACATTTGGGTTGGGTTTCGGTGAAATGTAAACACTAAAGACGCGTGCCGAATTTCTTTGATATTACACTATTTTATTAGGCACTACAACTGTAATAAAAAGAAATTTACTATTTTTAATATAAATGAAAAGAAATTGGCAGAACGATGGTTCAGAATTCAGAAAAAAAAATTCACTTTGTTAGTTTTAAATATTTGTTTGCTTTGAGTGGATGTACTCTTAAAAGTTCCGAAAGTAACGGGTATAATATACCGACTATTGATAATTAAAGTACCGAGTCGTTACAGATATTAAAAAGAAACGAAAATGTATGTACAGTTTCATATATCGCCGACTAATTTTAGTTTTAAAAACTGTCCGTATAGAGGTATCCGGTGAAGAGAGGTGTCCGTTAAGAGAGTGTTTAGTGTAGTGTATAGTGTAGTAGTTTTTGAAGTAGATAACTTTATATTTAATGTACTATTTTATTTTACTAGTGAGAAAACCAACGGGGCCTTTGCGACCAGTTCAGTCCGTACATAAAGGTGTGTGTGATGCACTCTGTAATAATGAAACAAAACTAACAAACGGTTTTGCAGAAAGCAAAAAAAGTAGACAAAGTGAACACAATGTCGCACAATATAAATCTCGCCGACAACCTAATACTATAGATCTTCCCGAAGGTTACAAATTTGAAATTTTTAGATTCAGTGCTATAAGTCTCTGGAGAGTATTAAGACAGATTACCTTTAAGTTTAAAAATAAAGACAATAGAAAGGCTTTGTGTGAAAGAGCTGGTGTCGTTGATAAAAGAATAGAATTTTTAAAAAATTATAACAAATTTAAAACAGAATAGCTGGTGGTTGTGAATCTGATGGTTGATGATAGTTTTAGAAGATTAGGAGAATAAGAGAATAATTGTCGGTAATATCTGGACCTAAAATAGTGTCAGCATTGATGTCATTTGATTTTTAAAGATTTTGATAAAATGACCTATTGGATTTACTAATGTAAGGTAGTCTGACATAAATGGTGAGATTCCTATAACTTTTATTTTCTTCCATACAAATTGTTTTATAACCTCTACAGCCGTCACCTATTTGCTTACAACTATATAATATAGATGTATTTTGACCGATTAGTCATTTTTCTACAACAAATTAAAAAAAAAACACATTTTTAGCAAACAGAAGAAAATACACCGCAATGTAGCTTTTATAATAAAGTGACAGTGTCGTTGTCAAGATCTATCGCTATTACTAAATTATAGTAATGTAGCAAACTTAATTTAAAAAAAATCCAAATATTACTGCAACACTGTTATAAGTGAGTTGTTACACTGTTGCTAAACAGAGTTCTACAAAAATAGTTATGGCTATAATAGACATAAGTAGCCATCTAGGGCTTATATGACAAAATATCTTTTCGATAGCGATGCTGAAGAAACTTTAACAAAATACTCATTTAATGCAACAAAAATTAAAAAAAAAACACTGAATTTGGTGTTGTTGCAGATGTGCGATATAAAGCAAGTCATGTCAATTTGGAAGACTTGTGGAAGAGCAGAGGTAGAGTAATTGAGATATTTCAGCTTACAATGTCACTAAAACGGTTTAAGTTATTTTCTCAGATGTATTAGATTTAATAAAAAAATGACCATGAGCAAAGGAAAAAGTTAGATGAACTAGAATCAATTAGACAATTTTTTGATTCGTTCAAACAAACGTGGCATTAAAATTTTTGCTTTGAGCGATGCTAAGATGTTTTATACTACGAATTTACACGTCTACGTTGGGCGTCAGCCAGAAAGGCCATTTTTTGTAGATACTTTAGCTTCTTCTGTTGTTAAGCGACTTGTTTAACCAATTTTGAATTTAGAAAGCAGTATTGCGCTAAAAAGTTGGTTCGTGAATATACCTTTACTGGAAAAGTTATTGAAAAATCAAAGACTAAGCGTTGTAGTAGTAGGATTTGTACAAGGAAGTCGCCCTGAAAGGACAAGTATTTTTGCTTTTGGAAAAAATTGTACCCCTGTTTCTCATTGTATAATAAAAAATAAAGTTGTGCTTTTGGCTTCAAGTATGCATTTTGACAACACAATAGATGCTGAAACCGGAGATTATCACAAACCTGAAATATTGACAACATATAATAAAACCAAAGGCGGCGTCGATGTTGTCGACAAGTTATGTGTCACATATAATTGCGAAAGAACTAAAAAAAAGTGGCCAATGGTCGTTTTTTATTCTTCTCTAAATGTTGCTGGAATTAACAGTTAAGATGTTTAGTATGGAAATAATACTAAGGGGAAGGTTTCCCTTTCAAACGAAGGTTTACTTTCAAAAAAGCAAACTGGGAAAAATTTACTGATGAATTGGAAACACAAGTGAAAAATATAGTCCCTATGTGAGAATGTCAACAACATTACATATCTGGTCTGAACGATGACACAAAAAACATTATGACAAAGTACACTGAAGACTATAGTAAAGACCTATTTAGCAAAGTTACGGCAAAAATAGGGAGAGACTGCAGCAAATACTAAGTGCCTCCAGACAACAACGGTGGAGCGAGACTTTAAGTAAAATAGATATGACACACAGTAGTAAGCGGGCTTAAAATATGATCAAAAAACATAATGGTAATCCCATAGAGATGAGTGCTATGTACAATAACGCCAAATCAGAAAACTCATCAACAGTTTCTGAATGGCTAAACAAACAATCGTTTCAAAACACCAAAGGTTATAAAAACTCAAAACCAGGAAACATCTCTCTTGTGAAAACTATTTTCCATCAAAGAGCTCAAAAATGGTATTGACCAAAAGTAGTAGCCCTTCTGAAACGTGGGAAAGACCCTGAACTACCGAATAGCTACCATCCGATATCTCTGATATACCACTTGTATACCCGAACTGTTCACCCTACATTCAGAACGACCTAATGGAATGAACCTGGACTGGAAAACCTGGCGGATACTCAACCGTATACGCACAGGTGTTGCCCCTGTAAATCAGAATCTCATTAAAAGGGGAATAAAGACAGACAGCGGCGCACTTTGTGAATGTGGGAAAATACAGAACGTGGAGCACCTGAGAGTTTGTAGATTTTTCCCTTCACAGTGCACCCTTGATGATTTATGGCTCGCAAATACAAAGGGTGTCGACGTAGCCCGATATTGGACAGAAAAACTGTAGTCGGATCCAGACAGGAAAAAGTAAAGTAACTGAAGAGAACACGATCGTGAGATAAAAATTCTTACAATATCCAAGTTTTGCGTTACTTCAAGATCATTTGGGCATAAGGGCTTCAACCATCTTATTACCAACAATTGTAAAACTAAGAATTAAGGAAATTTGTGGTTTTCAAGAAGAAGAACAACAACCAAATATATCTTTTTCCCAAAAAGGCAGATGTAAATATTGCGACCGTAAAAAATATAGACCTACGAAATATTTTTGTAAATAATGACACAAATTTATGTGTTTGGAACATGCCAATTATATATATATGCTATGACTGCTATGAAAAATAAGTTGTATTTTTAGTAAAAATTACCGTTTTTTAGAAATTTTTTATTAAAATTTGTGTGTTAAAAGTTTGTTCATTTTCTATATAAAATACATCTTTCCTCTTTCGTTGCTGTTGTTAACTCATTTTCTGAAAATTCAATTTACATTTCAAATTTTTAGTTAAAATAAAATATTGTTATAAATGAAAGCAAGAAGAAAGGAGAAAATCTCAAATTCAAATAATTGACAGCATATCAGACAGGGTTACATACATGATCTTAAAATTAAATCCAAAAACTAAAATAAAGATCGTGCAAGTTTATGCTCCAACTGAAAAAGCAACCGATGAGGAAATAAATTATTTTTACGAAGACGTTAAAAAAGCTATAGACAACAACAGAGAATCCAAAATAATAATAATGGGAGACTTTAACGCTATAATTGGAAGTAAGATTGAAGACTCTGAAAGAAAGATTGGAAATTTTGGATTCGGCACACGAAACACAAGAAGAGAAAAACTTATGGAATTCCTGAAACAAGAAAAGATGTATGTTATGAATACCTTATACAAAAAGAAACCTAACAGAAAGTGGACATGGGTCGCACCTAACGGAACTACCAAAAATGAAATAGACTATTTTCTCTCAAACAACATAGGAATATTTGAAGACGTCACAACAATAAACAACGTAACAACGGGTGATGACCATCGTATAGTCAGAACAAAAATAAATATTAACATGAAAGAAGAGAGAAAAAGTATTAAAAAAAAAAACAACGAGTATAGATGCCTTTAAACTAAGAACAAATGAAAAGCAATTCTTAGAAGTCTTAGCGGATAAGTTCGAATCTGATCCTTCACATAATCAAGATCAAATTGACGAGATGAATAAAAACCTAAATTAAAACCTTCTCGCAGCAGGACTACAGGTCGCAAAGAAAACAAGGACTTAAGAAGACAAAATAGGCAATGAAACTAAACAGCCAATGACGGAAAGAAGACAACTACTAGCGCAAAACAAACGCCATACTCAAGAATATAGAGAACTTAATAAGACAATTAGAAAAGAACTAAAACGTGATATACAAAAATGGAACGAGAACTTAATAGAGCAAGTCATTGAAAACAACAGAGGCTTAAAATGTCTAAGAACCGCACTGGGAATTCAAAAATCATCAAAATTAAAGACGCCAATAATAAGGCAGAGAAAGACAAATGTAAAATAAGAAATATTGTCGAAGAATTCTACACATCCTTGTACAGCTCGCAAAGCCAGCCTAATGAAACAACAAAGGAGAACGTCAATAGAAAAATAAACAACGTATGATCAGAAGTACTACCAAATATAAAGGGATACGAAATAGAAAGAGCTTTAAAAGAACTAAAAAATAATAAAGCTCCAGGACACGACGGTATAATTGCCAAGCTCTTAAAAACAAGCAAGACATTAACAATCCCTGTACTAACAGAGCTATTGAACACATGTCTCCATAATAGCCAGATCCCTAAAGACTGGAACGAGAGTCTAGTAATACTCTTACACAAAAAAGGTGACAAATGTGATCTACAGAATTATAGACCTATATCGTTGCTCAGTCAAGTATACAAACTATTTATGAGAATTATTAATAATCGGTTAACCTACAAAATAAATAATTACCAATTGGTTGAACAATCTGGCTTCCGCAAAGGATATAGTACATTAGACCATCTGCTGACAATAAAAACATTGATAAAGAAGGCAAATGATAAAGAAGCCAACATTGATAAAGCCAACATTAATATAAAGCCGACATTGATAAAGAAGCCAACTACTAGAACAAGATATTAATCATTGTAGAATAGATTCGAGATATAGGAAACTAATACATAATATATATATATATATATATATATATATATATATATATATATATATATATATGAAAATGCAACTATAATAGTACAACAAGACGAAAATACAAATCCCACCCCTATTAAGAGAGGAGTGAGACAAGGAGACATAATATCGCCAAAGCTTTTCAACCTAGCCCTAGAAAACGTCTTCAAAACTACAAATTGGTTAACTCAGATTCGCTGACGACATAGTGATTATAGCGAGCACATTCGAAGAACTGCAAATTATGTTGGGGGAACTAGCAGACAGCTCCCAATGCGTCGGTCTAAAAATGAATATGAAAAAAACAAAAATACTAACAAACACAGATGACCTCAGACATATAACTATAAACGGCAGTGAGATAGAACAAATCCAGGAATATATCTACCTAGGCCAAATCCTGAGACTTGACAAAGAGAACCAAAGTGCGGAAATTACTAGAAGAGCAAGACTAGCATGGGCAGGAGTTGGAAAACTTAGTTGAATACTTAAGAACCGCAAAATACCCCAATACTTGAGGAGCAGAGTGTTCAACCAATGCATCCTTTCTATCATGACATATGGATGTCAAACCTGGACCCTAACCAAGGCAAACATTAATAAACTAGCCACAACAGAAAGAACAATGGAAAAAGCAATGTTAGGTATACGACTGTCAGATAAAAAGAGGAACGACTGCGTAAGATCCAAAATAAAAGTCGAGGACATAACAACAAAAATTGCCAAACTTAAATGGAGCTTTGCGGGTCACACTGCTAGACAGAAAGACCAACGTTGGAATACTACAATACAACATTGGAGACCTTACGAAAGTAAACGACCAAAAGGAAGACCACAGATGAGATAGGTTGACGACATTAAAAGAATAGCCGGAACAAATTGGAAATATATTGCTCAGGATAGAGACCGATGGAAGGAGTTGGGAGAGGCCTATATACAAACATGGACGACAGAAGGCGAAGAAGAAGATAAATGAAAACGGGCTCGGAGTCCGCACGCGATCTTGCATGTTATAAAACTGGCGAGCTCATCAAAGAATTAATATAAAAAATACTCTTGTTCTTTATGTGAACCTCTGAAGATGGCCTGTGATATGCTAAAAGTACTTAGCTGATTTTAATAAAAATTTTACACACCTACATATTTTACCAGTTTGACCTATATTTAAGAAGTATGTTTAAACCATACAGATCTTTTAAAAAGTAATTTATTATTTGAGGATATTTAGAAGTGTAGAATGATCTTTAAAAACAGGAATTTTTCTCGGTTTTTAATATATACGTGACATAGCTACATCAATTAACCATTTTTTTTAAATACCGGTATTGAACGCTTTTAATGGTCCACCCTTTCTAGCGATAATAAACTCCACCGCAAATGACCATCAGAATAGTAAATTGACATCAAAGCGATTCGAATAAACGGCGGGCAATTTACAACTTTGCAGTAGGGCGATCGAACGAGCAGATAAGTGCATATCTCGGGACTAACTTCACACAAAGCTCTGCGAAATCGTCGAAAGAGGGACTCGGCCGACTTGCCCTTAGATCATCGCAGATTAGGAAAGTGGAATGCAAATTCTGTCTTCATATTTTCCACGCAGGTACAAAGATAGTATTGGTTTGTAAATTCTGGGATTTAATGCTAGATGCAATACTTGAAAATCAAGTAAACGTTAAAAAGGAAAAATTAATAAAAATCTTATGTTCGGTATCGGTATACCTTTATAGTATATTACATAACGAGAGTTCGTCGGCTTAGTGACACAAAAATGTATCTCAAAAATGACTACTTTTCAGGAGAGCATATTTAAGATTTTTAAAAAGATGATTTGCATTTTGTAATGACCTGTAGTTTATTCTCAACTTTTTTGTTCCGAATTATTAATCTTAGGAATGTTTTCATTGCCGTAATACAATCATACGCAACAATGAATAAATTGTGTTCTCAGAATATCAACAATTATATAAAGTAGCGGAGATACATTTTTGTGTCCCTACCTGAAAAGTCTATTGAGACTTACGTGGGTACCATTTAATTTTAGAAAAGCTTAATCTTAATCCTATTAGTCATTTGTATTGGAGTGTTATCGATAAATTTCGAGAGATGAACAAACTGAGTGGCAGGTATAATAAATAAAAGTACAATAGATTAAAATTTATTAATCTCTACCTGGTCCGAAAACTTAACCACGCCATTTAAATACAAATGATTTTTAATAGGATTCAGACTCAGCTTTTCTAAAATGAAATGGTACCTACTTGTAATTTGTTGCTATAGCATTATAACCAATATTATAATATATAACAATTTACTAATAATAAAATAAAACTAATAATCGTAATTCATTTTATAACTTTTTATTGTTCTGACGATATTTTTTTGTGACATTAAATACTATTTAAAAGTCTCGATGGAAATAACCACAATATTATTTATTAAAAAAAAGAAACTTTATAAAATGTTTAGATAACGATTTCTGAATTAGATGGAGAAACGTCAATAAAGTTTTTTTTTATAAATAGATTATGGTTATTTCCATTGAGACGTTTATACCATTATTTAAATAATAAAATATTTTTTTTTAATTAAACATAAATTTTAAAAAAATTTTCAAACAATAATTTTAATTATGTTAATCACTTTGCACATCTGATTGATTCCACGAGGAAACTAAGTTCCTGTAGCTGGCTGTATACCATATATCACAAAAACATTTTGTTTAAAATCCTTTATAAAAGGTATATAAAATTTATATACCTTTTATAAAGGATTTTAAACAAAATTCTTTTTATCTGATTGATTGTCCATATTGTTGGTGACCAACGACTTAAAGAAGAGATGATACTGGGAAGGAATAATGCCTTTATTACACAACTCTTGTTCATATCCTGATCCATTAGGTTCACTGGTAGAATATGCAAGGCACTATTTGAATGTATCACTTATGATAAGAACGGTAAATTATGAATGTGTTTAATCAGAATCGACATCAAAAAATATATTCTCACTTTGTTCATACCCTGATAAATTAGGTTCACTGGTAGAAACATGAGAGGCACTATCTGAATATGTCACTTGTTATGATGAAAGCGCTAAATTATGACTATGCGTTTCATCATCTCGTACCGATTTGTTAAGAGCTAACAAAACTAACTTCTTCCCTCTTAAATCCATTATTGTGTAATAATAAAATTATAAAAGAGTATTATAACGATAATTATAACAATCTCTACTATAATTAACTTAAAACTGATTCACGTGTTTATAACATCTTCACAGTTGTAACAGAACTGGAAAGGCAACGGACCACCTTGATAAATATAATAAACAAATTATAAACTGATTCACGTGTTTCACAGCTATAACAAAACTACAAATACAACAGGCCACCCTGCTAAACATAATAAACAAATTATCAAATCCACAGTTACTACCTGCAACCACCATTCAGTGCAATAAAATTTATGCCACAAAAAGGTAACTCAATATCAGCTTATTTATAGTACGAAAACTTAGTATCAAAGAAATATAACAGCACTTACATTTCTGTGACACTAAAAGATTACTAAAAAATGTAGTTACGAAAACTCCTAATTGGGGTTTTAAGTGCCTGGAGAGATATAATTTTGTGTCACTCAATAGAACTCCTAAGGTAAGTTCAGTGGTGTAGATATCTCAAAACGGGAAAAAATGTAGTTACATTTTTGTGTCACTAAGGCGACGAGTTGTAAGAAGCTTATTACATGCGAGTAAAAAAGTTGCGCGCGAGCCGCGTAGCGGCGAGCGCAGTAATTTTAAAAGCATGTAATAAGCTTACAACTCAAGTTGTGTACTATACTTTTTCTACGAATATTTTCGTTTATAAAAATAAAAATTAAATTACCACTATATTTACACTGACAGATTAATTATTTTTAATCTGTCAAAATAACGTCTGTTAATTCGTTTCCATGCTAACTCGACCAACTGACTTACGAGGCTTATGTGATATTACACATTTTTATAAAACTGAAGCGTAATTTTTTTTATTACGTGCTAGTCATTACGTGTCAGTATCTGTTATGATACATTTACTTAGCATCCAAATAGTAGGTAATATGCAATTTACTAATAAGAGAGTAGAAAAAAAAGTTACATACTTTACTCGTAGATTAATACCAGATAAAGTATAGGTACATGGGTGCTAAGTCTAGGTTGTGTCAAAAGATACAATAATAACAGACCAAATTAAAAAGAAATGCAAAGAGGTTCGAATTATGTAAGTACTTTTGAAAAGTATTTTTTCAAAACATGAACACTTCAAAATCTTTTATAATAACTTTTGTAAAAATTTTGGTTACAAATTAAAATATAATAATAAGACTAAAAATATATCATACCAAACAACGATTGTTTTTCGATGCTTTATTCTTTTAGTAAATACCGTACCTAGGAGGTAAAGGAAACTATGTCCATTTTCTTACTTTTTCATGAGAGCAGTTTTAACATTTTTTAAATTTGTAATCAGTAAATACTCAAATGTTTCTTATATTTAACCAAGATTAATATATTATTATTGTGGTGTGTATAATCGTTTTTTCCTTCCATGAAGTGTTATATACCTGAAGTTTACCGTTCATTATATAATTTTTTTTTAATTTGTAGTTACATAGTGTTGTTAACCTCTAATAAATTTTTAAATAATGTGACATTGCATGTTAATGTATCTACGAAATAAACAATACAAACACAGTAACCAGCCTATACTTTTATTTTATTAGAGATAAATATTATAATGTTATAATAATTAAATTAAGTAAAGTTAAATAAAGTAAAATTATAGACGACAAGTTTTAAAATTGTCTAAACATTGAAGCGCCAATGCACCTGCGGTTATTTTGTTAAAATTTTAGTGGCAACTGTTCTTTATTTTTTCGAATAGTACCCACTAAAGTTAATTTTTTTGATATAAGGCTATTAGCTAGAGGCACACTATAAAACCAATTATCTACAGTAGCATTCCAATTACTCCCATTAATGTGTACACAAAGTCTTTCTACTACGCCTTGCGTCTCTGTACTAACTTAAAAAGGGCTATTTGGTTGTTTTCCGATGTTAACTTCTAAGTGGCTGGTATAGAATTGTTTTGCATCGGAAATGGCAAAAAAGTTTCTCTGAGAATGAGAATAGCATTTTTTAATGTTGCTGTTAAATTTTTCTAACACTTTATGTATTGGGGCCAGTTTATCTACTTGTATTCTTTTATGTTTCGTGTAAATGTTATCAAATCGCAGACATTGCAAAAGAAATTAAAATCGAGGCTTACCCATTACAAGTCAAAAAGTTTCAATGCGAGTTCTATCTGTTTTCCAGAGATCCTCTAAATTCATGTGATTTGACATAATGACAAAAAGAGAAATCATATGATTTCTACCTGGCGAAATCGAATTCAAATCTTAACCACCGTGCTTTCTAAAACTTGCAAAGCAAACAGCTTGATGAATAAATCGGCAAGGGAATCTACGTTGCATTCCAAATACCATTCATCACGGTCAAAATTCGTACTAAATTCAATTTCTGGTACTATGGAATACTGAAATTCACTACGAATTTTGACCATGATAAATAGCATTTGGAATGCAATCTTAGATTCCCTTGCCGATCTATTCATCAGGCTGTTTGTTTTGCAAGTTTTAGAAATCAGTCATATTTGGATAACTTTGAGGGTATACAAGGCAACTATCGAACACGGTGATTAATTTAATCTTGCCCAAGCGCTTTCGATCAATAGATCATCTTCAGGGGCATCTGAAATAAGCCAAGAAACGTTTTTTATAAGCAGGAAAATTAATTCACTTGGATAAAAAACTCCAAGTTTATGGTTGAAAAAAATTTTTATATGTGAAAAACGTTTATAGACTTACTTCGTCAATTGTGGACTATCCGACATACTAGAATGTCATAAATGTAAAAACTGGACATAACAATACAAAATACACTACACTAAGACAAACAAACACTTTAAAATTTATATGTCGAAGCTACATATTGTGAAGAAGCCGGAGACAGAATGGGCTCCCGGTCTGACGGAAATGTAGAGATGACATGTGACAAATGACAGCTTATGAAGGGCAGTTATGTGATCTGCACCTTTCAAACTTCTATGACACTAAGTATTGACCAAAGGTCCAACTGACACCACTATAGGAAATCGACTGATGAAATATAAAATTATATAGTATTTTTTTTTTTTTTTTTTTTTTTTTTTTTTTTTTTATGTGGATTGAATAATTCCAATCTCACACTCAAACCTGTCTATAATAATTAGGATGTTGGTTTGAGAGCAATTGAAGTTGACATAAAGTATGAATGTGAGAAAAGACTAACAATATATTAGACAGTGGATGGTTGACTACAATAAAATGGTCCACCAAGCGCTATCAGTACTGTAAAAAAGAAAAATCTGAATATGCAGTTAAATTACTAAAAGTTAAAATCAAAATTGAAGACAAAATATATAAATGTGTTATAGTCCACGTAGTTCAGTTGAATCCACAGTCAATGGAAGAACTTTAAAATTAATATTGAAATATTCAGTGCATGAAGTCTAAACAGTCGAGCTGGGTCCTCTACGAGGTGAAGCTGTAATAAAGTTTTTAAATATAGGATTAAATTTAGTACAATTTAAATTAATTTGAGTATTAAGACAGTGAGAGTTTTCATTTGTTTCTCTTGTAATCTCCAAATCTTCCAATAAATCCAACTCAAGATAGTTTTTCTTTCTGCTAATGTCATGTAAGATAGATGAACCAGAATTGATGTTAAAATTGTGGTTGCTGGCTACTAAGTGAAAAACTATCTTGAGTTGGATTTATTGGAAGATTTGGAGATTACAAGGGAAACAAATGAAAACTCTCACTGTCTTAATACTCAAATTAATTTAAATTGTACTAAATTTAATCCTATATTTAAAAACTTTATTACAGCTTCACCTCGTAGAGGACCCAGCTCGACTGTTTAGACTTCATGCACTGAATATTTCAATATTAATTTTAAAGTTCTTCCATTGACTGTGGATTCAACTGAACTACGTGGACTATAACACATTTATATATTTTGTCTTCAATTTTGATTTTAACTTTTAGTAATTTAACTGCATATTCAGATTTTTCTTTTTTACAGTACTGATAGCGCTTGGTGGACCATTTTATTGTAGTCAACCATCCACTGTCTAATATATTGTTAGTCTTTTCTCACATTCATACTTTATGTCAACTTCAATTGCTCTCAAACCAACATCCTAATTATTATAGACAGGTTTGAGTGTGAGATTGGAATTATTCAATCCACATAAAAAAAAAAAAAAAAAAAAAAAAAAAAAAAAATACTATATAATTTTATATTTCATCAGTCGATTTCCTATAGTGGTGTCAGTTGGACCTTTGGTCAATACTTAGTGTCATAGAATTTTGAAAGGTGCAGATCACATAACTGCCCTTCATAAGCTGTCATTTGTCACATGTCATCTCTACATTTCCGTCAGACCGGGAGCCCATTCTGTCTCCGGCTTCTTCACAATATGTAGCTTCGCCATATAAATTTTAAAGTGTTTGTTTGTCTTAGTGTAGTGTATTTTGTATTGTTATGTCCAGTTTTTACATTTATGACATTCTAGTATGTCGGATAGTCCACAATTGACGAAGTAAGTCTATAAACGTTTTTCACATATAAAAATTTTTTTCAACCATAAACTTGGAGTTTTTTATCCAAGTGAATTAATTTTCCTGCTTATAAAAAACGTTTCTTGGCTTATTTCAGATGCCCCTGAAGATGATCTATTGATCGAAAGCGCTTGGGCAAGATTAAATTAATCACCGTGTTCGATAGTTGCCTTGTATACCCTCAAAGTTTAATTATTCGAACATTCAACCTTATATTGATTTATTGACTATGGCAGTCTTGGTTGATACTTATAGTAGACTATCCTGCAAGAGAATGATTATATTCTTAAACATCTGGTTCGTTAGGCAGTGCATTTTACATCAAGTCACTCCTACTTTTGCTAAGGTCAAAACATCAAAAAATGTACCTGATAAGGATAAACAGATTTTGGAGAAAAAGATCCTGAAAAGAGAACTTAAGAAGCACTATACCAAACTCCATCATATTAATGTCAATCTGAAAATTACCTATGATCAAATTTTGCAACAGAATCCTTGGTTTCTTGTCAACGATTTCTTCAACAACATAGAAGATGAGGTCGCCCGCTTAAAATCTACCAAGAAGAGAAGTCTTACCAACAAACTAAACCGTTTGATATTGCAAAAACAACAGAGAAGCACCTCAACACCTATGCATAAGTTTTCAGATCACCAATTCCATCCTAGAGTCTTAAACTTAAGTAACACTAACTTTTCAGAGGATGAATTGTATTTTTTAGGATTAGGCCTTAAGTTTTCTTGTCAGAATTTTAGGTTAAATAACTCAGTGCTTGGAGGATTTGCAGTGGAGCTGGATACTCTAATAGAAGGTATGACTAAAAATGCTGATATTAAACAATATTTGAGAAACTCTTGCATTAGCTTACTTCAACAACAACAATGTAAGTACAAACGCAATTTTCATAGACATCACCATATTTTTAAAAAACAAAAGGATTTGCTAACATCAATTAAACATAAAATTGATAGAGATTCTCTTGTACTCAGCAAGGCTGATAAGGGTAATTGTGTTGTTATCTTAGAACAAATTCAATACATTGAGAAAGTAGAATCTTTTCTTTCAGATAATAGTTTTGTAGTTTTGGAAAAAAATCCACTTAACACCTTCATTAATAAAACAAAAGCTATGGTTAAATTGTTTAATGACACTATTACTAAATATAACAACAGAAAGTTAACTGTATCTAATCCTATAACACCTAGGTTATATGGACTGCCTAAAATCCATAAACACAATTGTCCCATAAGGCCTGTAGTAAGTTTTTGTAACACTCCAGTTTCTATATTATCAGAGTTTATTTACAACACAATACAGTCTATCACTAATTTTAAACCTAAGTTCTCTATTAAAAATTCTTTAGATCTAATAGAACGTTTAAACAACATTAGGATAGAAGAGGGTTTTTATTTAGTTTCTTTTGATGTTTCCAATTTGTTTACTTCTGTACCAAGAGATGAAACATTACCTTTAGTACACAACCTTCTAGACAATTGCAACATATCTGCAAAGGATAAACATGCTATATTAACTATGCTTAAATTCTGTCTGGATCAGGACTTCTTTCAATTCAATCAAAAAATATATAAACAACCAACAGGTTTAGCAATGGGATCTCCATTATCACCTTTTCTAGCTGATATTTTCTTAGATAGCTTAGAACAGAAGTTTGTTAATAACAACAACAAAATAGTTTTTTGGTCTAGATATGTTGATGATTGTATAGCTCTCATACAGGGAACCCAAGATGATGCTTTACAGATTCTGGATGATCTTAATAACCTCCATCCTAACATCTCTTTTACTCTGGAACCAGAATCTGACAATAAGTTGAACTTCTTGGATATGACTATTTCCCGTAAGAAAGATTCTTTAGAGTACAACATTTATAGAAAACCCACCCAAACAGATCACGTTATACATGAAACGTCTAACCACCCTACTCAGCATAAAATGGCTGCTTTCAACAGTTACATTCATCGGTTACTTAAATTTCCTCTCTCTGATGATAATTTCAATACAGAACTTAATACTCTTAAGCAGATTGCTTTCAATAATGGCTATGATCCCAACATTATATACAAACTTCTAAATAGAGCTAAACTAAAAATTGCAGAAAAGCTTGCATATTCTTCACAGTTTTCCCAACCGAATGGTTCAGATAACATCAGATATTTCTCCTTCACTTATATTAGTAGCATTTCCAATAAAATATCTAAACTTTTTTCTTCTACAATTGATAACATCAAAATTTCCTTTAAATCACATAACACTTTAGGTTCCTTCTTAATCAATACCAAAGATAGGATGAATACACTTGATAAAAGTGGTATTTACAAATTAAAATGTGATGATTGTGATGCATCTTATGTAGGTAGAACCATCAGAAAGTTATCCACTAGAGTCTCTGAACATTTGAAAAGACCAAATTCTTCAAGTTTTGGTCAACACTTAGTAGCCAGCAACCACAATTTTAACATCAATTCTGGTTCATCTATCTTACATGACATTAGCAGAAAGAAAAACTATCTTGAGTTGGATTTATTGGAAGATTTGGAGATTACAAGGGAAACAAATGAAAACTCTCACTGTCTTAATACTCAAATTAATTTAAATTGTACTAAATTTAATCCTATATTTAAAAACTTTATTACAGCTTCACCTCGTAGAGGACCCAGCTCGACTGTTTAGACTTCATGCACTGAATATTTCAATATTAATTTTAAAGTTCTTCCATTGACTGTGGATTCAACTGAACTACGTGGACTATAACACATTTATATATTTTGTCTTCAATTTTGATTTTAACTTTTAGTAATTTAACTGCATATTCAGATTTTTCTTTTTTACAGTACTGATAGCGCTTGGTGGACCATTTTATTGTAGTCAACCATCCACTGTCTAATATATTGTTAGTCTTTTCTCACATTCATACTTTATGTCAACTTCAATTGCTCTCAAACCAACATCCTAATTATTATAGACAGGTTTGAGTGTGAGATTGGAATTATTCAATCCACATAAAAAAATATACTATATAATTTTATATTTCATCAGTCGATTTCCTATAGTGGTGTCAGTTGGACCTTTGGTCAATACTTAGTGTCATAGAATTTTGAAAGGTGCAGATCACATAACTGCCCTTCATAAGCTGTCATTTGTCACATGTCATCTCTACATTTCCGTCAGACCGGGAGCCCATTCTGTCTCCGGCTTCTTCACAATATGTAGCTTCGCCATATAAATTTTAAAGTGTTTGTTTGTCTTAGTGTAGTGTATTTTGTATTGTTATGTCCAGTTTTTACATTTATGACATTCTAGTATGTCGGATAGTCCACAATTGACGAAGTAAGTCTATAAACGTTTATCACATATAAAAATTTTTTTCAACCATAAACTTGGAGTTTTTTATCCAAGTGAATTAATTTTCCTGCTTATAAAAAACGTTTCTTGGCTTATTTCAGATGCCCCTGAAGATGATCTATTGATCGAAAGCGCTTGGGCAAGATTAAATTAATCACCGTGTTCGATAGTTGCCTTGTATACCCTCAAAGTTTAATTATTCGAACATTCAACCTTATATTGATATTTGGATAAGTAATTTTCCGATAAGTTTCTGTGGTAGCCAATAGTTTAATTTTGTGAAGATTTATCATTAAATAGTGGAAATAGTATAAATAGTGAAGCAGTTGATTTTTGAGTTGTTCTACTAGATTTGGTATGCAAATGAAAGAGTGTTATGAAGATTAGTTAAAAAAACCATGTAAATATTTTGAATAGTGAAGCAATTGATTTTTGAGGTAATCTACCAGTTCCGGTATCCAGATGAAATAGTGTTAATGGATTTTAGTTAAAAAACAAGATACTGAATGTAAGTTTACCTTCTTTTTTATGAACAACAAAAATGAATAATATTTCAAACAATTCACAATCCGATTTAGAATCTGATTAAATAAAATCAATGATTAATAGTAGATGTGTAGCTGGTATCAATTATATCTTATATTTCAAGAAAATGTCGTGGTTCTAAAAATAACCGTTTATTACATATAAATATGCATAACCGTATTAGTTTAATATATTTCCTCAATATCACTCCTGAATTCACAATCTGATTCGCGCACGACAGAAATTTGTAATAAAGTTGTCCCAGCCTTTTTTCTAATTGAAAATAGTTTAACAATTTTAATATTAGCCTTTGTTCTTTCTCGGTATATCTCGGAATATTTAAAATATTTTAATGACAATAAATACAAAATTTAATTTTCACTGTAGGTAAAAGGTCTAAAAATAAAATCCTGGAATGACAATTATTATTTTATTAGTTGACAGTTGACAAGCACTGTCACGATCGAGACCATCTGTCCATCTCAAACTCCAACCAATTTTACATCCGTAAGTAGAATTTGCTTTAATATGCGAATACCAGTAACGATACCTAATTTTTTAAGTTCTATGTATAATAATCACAGACTCACATTTTTTTCTGTCACTTCTAGCTTAATACGTTAGAGAGAATTCGAACAACTATGATGCACTGAAAGAAGGGTTTGGAACGGACTATATATTACATTCTCCGGTAAAAACAATAATTTTTTTAACCTGTCTATTCGATGTCCATGCACCACTAAGAAGAAGAACGATAAGATAAACGATCATTTTATGAAGACCTTAAAAAATCATCGAAATTTCGATGCATCAAACAGCTGCATCGAAAATCAAAATAATTATCGGTAATAAGAGATTGGAAAAGAGACCTGATACCAAAGTTACATTTATAAACACAGTATTCACAATCTAACTAATAATCATGAATACGACTAATTAATACGGCAGTAGCCAAAGATGCGGTTGTGTTATTTTTTTTGTAATATAAGTAAAACTATTACTATAAGTATAGAAGTCCGTCTATAAAATGGCCAGCATTATGTAATTACGGCAATACATAAATACTTATATGTAAACTTTGTCAAGAAAATATCTTAATCAGGTAAACAGTAGCAATTGTATTATTAAAAAAATTTAAAATCATCAGTATTTCTTGATAAGAAATTGAATTACATTACATCTTCCAGACACTACCAAACAAGAAAATTCCCTCATGGGAGATAGATAATTTATTTGGAAAAGTGAATTACACCTCCGTGTGTCCTATGGGTCGTCGAAAATTTGTTGCCGGATCCGTACCCTTCTATCTTTAAGCACAACTTGAAAACTGAATTTTCTCAACGCAGACAACTTTCGTTTTGTACATTTTCCTTTTGGTCTCGCTGAATGTAATTTTGTATTTCTGAGAAGTTGCGATCGCCAGTGGCTCTGCTGTGCAGAACTATATTATTAACAAAATGACTTAGGCCTTACCATACTTTTATAGTTAAGTTTATAGTTTAATAAAAGTATTTTAATAATTTTTATATTCTTAATTCTTACACACAAAAAGACGACATTTTTTTGTTATCTTTTATAGAATTTTACAGGCATACATGAATTACGTGTAATTTTTAATTGGGCAATATAGATGTGTTCTTTTCTACATGTTTTCTTGTGTTTTGGTGCGGTTTTCATTTTTTTCCTTTTTTTCCTGTTTTTTGTATTGTCGCTACCCTTTTTCTGTGCTTGTTTCGTCAACGTTATTCCAGTAGTAGTTAGTTGCTAGTTTTGTTATGCTGTTTTAACTATCGCGTCTTTTTTGTCATTCCACTTTCATTCGCTGTTATTTACTCATATTTTTTTACTTTTATGGTTGATGGTTAATAAATGGTTAATATTTTTCTTTTTCTTCTTGGTTTTCTAATTCAATTAGGCATGTTTGTCGCCTAGCTTGTGAGCATTCCTTATTTTAACCTCTACTCTTATATGTTGTTTGATGACATTGTTGATTGATTCTTTTAACCCTGCTTTCTCATATCTGTCTATCCTTATTTCGTTCAAAATTTTGTTATTTATTCTTCGGTGTTCTTACATAACTTTCATGTTTTTGGTTATTTCTCTGAGTTCCTCCTTGATCTTTATGTTTTTTTTCTTGTTTTAGTTCTGCATTTTCTTTTCTCAACTCCCTGTTTTCCATAATGAGCTTTTCTGTTGTTTCCTTGCTTTCTTTTGATATATTTTTATTTTCTTAATATTACCGGTAAGGCTCATCATTATAAGTAATTGATCATTTTTTTTCCTCATTTTTTTTTCTCTGGAGTTTTTGTTGGTGTTCTCGAGAACTTCTAAAAATGGTATTTTCTTCCTCGCTGTCTTTATATCTGTCCTTTCTTTTTGACCCTCCTTCTGAAAGTAAATCATTACTGTCTAAATTTTTCAGATGTTTTTTCATTTTCCGGTGCCAAACACTGTCTTCCACCTCAACAATTCAGAGAAG
This sequence comes from Diabrotica balteata, assembly GCA_918026665.1. Classification (NCBI taxonomy): domain Eukaryota; kingdom Metazoa; phylum Arthropoda; class Insecta; order Coleoptera; family Chrysomelidae; genus Diabrotica; species Diabrotica balteata. The sequence continues at coordinate 162,218,728 of OU898276.1, forward strand.
ACAGCGTTTACCGTATTTAGTTTATGTTTATTAACCGTTGCTAGGATAGCGAATAGGAACTCCATAAATTCTTAAAGATAGTCCTATCAGGGAAAATCAATCAAATCCTGTCCTCCGCAGATACCGGGGGTTTCTTGACCCGGGAAACTAGTATCTGTTTAGAGTCCCTTGTCCAGGTTACGGATGAAGTCCACAAAGGTAGGCACGGCGGAGGAGCAAAACTTCGGTATGGTGCGGATGGCGTAAGTGGCAACCCTCGATTTTAGGGATGATATAGAATCAAGTCAAATACTGGCCAACGGTTTCGGCGGAGGAGCGGGTAGATGTAAGGGCACTCTTTTGTCCTGAGATAGAGAAATCTTGAAGGCGGATGAACCAAGGAATGGTCAACGGCATAAGGATGCAGAAGGCAACGGAGAACCACTGCATTAAAGACTCGTAGAGTACCCCTAAAAATTTTCATGGCAGTTAATGACAAGCACCGCCGTACTAATCATGGTTCTAGGATGCTAAGATTCGGCAAGGGGAGAAATAACAATGATGACAGGGCTCCTTAGGTCGTTTACCAACGAAATACCTGCGTACTAAAAATACAAAATTTAACTTTTAAAATAGCGACATGAAATGTTAGAAGCATGTATGAGCCTGGTAAACTAAGGAACATAGAACAAGAAATGACGCGACCTAAGATCGACATATTGGAAATTAGTGACACAAGATGGCTCGACTCCGGCGAACTAAGTACAACCAATGGTCAACTTTTCTACTGTATAGCCGGACAATTTTCAATTAAAGGTGACTAATCTACAAACTGAACTAAACGGTAGCGACAACCATGTAAAATTTCATTAGTAAATTTTTACTGCAGTCATTTTTATTGTGTAGCTTTGCCCATGTAAATATGTAAATTTGTAACCCATGTAAGATAAATTTGCCCACGTAACAATATAAATTGGTGCGATTCACAAGTTTATAGTAAGACAAGTTCATTGAAAAGTTTGAAACATCGGTAAACTTATCAATATTTTGCTGGTCTATATATTTACGTTCTTATAAAGAATGTTAATGAGAGAAATATGATATCTTAGTTTATTCTGTCCAGAATATATACATATGTGCATGGAGTAGTTTGTTTTTGGGAATATTTTAAATAGACTTTATTATTTACTTAAAAACAGTTTTAAGGTAAGTATAGTAAATTTGAGGACCGTTTATGCTTTATATAGTATTAAACTCTTAACGGCCGCTCAATATGCAAAGAGAAATTTGACAATAAATTTATTAGATTGGATTAAAACTTAATAAAGGAACATATTGTATCTTAAACGTAAATTAAATTTTAAGGTGAAAATATTCGAGATATTCGTGGTGTAGATGCATTCTACACTTTTTACATACATAAATAGTATTACTTTTGTACATCCTACATTTTTGCACTATCGTCTCTTTTTGTAATGTGGCCAATATTTTCTAATCTGGTTCATCTGGTAAAACACATGGACGTCAGTCCATGTACTAAGTGACACCGAAGTAGCGGTTTCTTCACTATTATAAATTAAAATTATAAATCTATGTCGGCCCATGCTTTCTCTTATAATATGCACTTCTTTATCCTCATTTTTGACCAATGCATATCAACTTGAAGCAGAGTATAGGCCAGATAATATAGATATGCTAATAATTTTTTTTAAATCTATGTTATTCACTTCAAAATTGTGACGGTTATTCTGGGATGCATAAATATTTGTAAAGTATAGAAGTTTACTCTCAGTTGCTTTTTATCAAAAAGAGATAAAAACTTTAATATATGACTTGCCTACATCTTTGGCTTTTATATTGTGTAAATATTAATCAGAATGGTGTCGAATTACTACTGAGCACAAATGAATATCCGTTATTACAACTTGAGATAAATTTGGATTTACTATTTTTGACTGGTTGTTTCTTTGGACGTTTTATCTGTGGTTTAGAGAAATATCATAATCAGAATCATCAGAATTCCTAATCACTTGTATTTCGTATGTACCTACAATATCCGATTTTATTGATTCTTCACAAATAACATTATCATCAATGTTTTCAAGAAATACAATAATATACCAGCAAACGAATTGGAAACATACCTGACGAAACTGTTTAAAGCAAAGGAAAATATTAATCAAAACAATAACGTACCTCAATTAAGACACAAAAGAGAAATCAGTTTTCAGGAAGTAAAAATAGTCAAAAATTCACTCAAAAATAGAAAGTCACCGGGACCAGACGGAATCACCAACGAGCATCTAAAATACGGAGGAGAAAGTATAACCCTAGAGATGACAAAACTTATACAAAAACTAATATTGCACTGCAAGATACCAGACGCATAAAGAAACATCATAATGATACCACCGTTCAAGAAAGGAGATAAAGACCCCAACAATTATAGAGGTATAAATCTACTGAACACCGCACTTAAGCTTACCACAAAAGTCCTAACCAACAAAATCAATAAACTAACAACTCTATCAGATGAACAACAAGGATTCAGATCCGAATGATCCTGCGTAGATGCCGTATTTGTACTAAGACAAATCACAGAAAAGACCATCGAGTACAATAAACCAGCATATCTATGTTTTATAGACCTGACACAGGCTTTCTGGGAGAAGTCTGTTGGATAAACAGAATAAATGAATAAATGTCTCGTTATGGGCTGAGATCAACGAAAAGATGTCTACCTCACCTTCATCGACTACGAGAAGGCATTTGACAATGTTAAACATGATATCATGATTAAACTACTACATAGGACCAACATTGACCAGAAGGAGATCAGAACTATTTAAAATCTATACTGGAACCAAATGGCAAAGGTGAGAATTGATCAAGACCAATATACGGATGAATTTGAAATCCGGAAAGGTGTCCGCCAAGGCTGCATATTCTCTCCGATGCTTTTTAATTTATATGTTGAAAATATATTTGCGAAAGCATAAGAAGACACGGAATTAAGTCATTAAGGTGAACGGCATACCAATTAGCAACCTACGCTATGCGGACGACACAGTGATTATAACCGATAATTTGGAAGATCAGCAGTTATTACTTGATAGGGTAAATAGCATAGGTAAAAATGATGGCCTCTATATTAACATTGCTCAGCCCATGAGAATGAGAGTTTAATCAGACATAATCGACTATATAGAGGAGAAGAGACTATCCTGGTACGGCCACGTCAGAAGAGCGGACAGAGGACGCTGGATAAACAAAATCACAGAATGGAGCCCGATCGGAAGAAGAAAGAGAGGAAGACCCCGAAGGTCATTCAGAGACGAAATCGACGAGGCTATGGAGAAAAGAACCCTGCGAGATGAAGACTGGAATGACCGGGAAAATTTGAGAAAACAGTTGAGTGAAGCAAGACAGTGAAAACTGTGGAAATCCTTAGTAGTAGTAGTAGTAAATCAACATTTTGAAAACGAAATATATGGTCATTAGCAGCGACCCTCCAGAAAACCCGATAAGATGCATAGGCGACGATCGTATAAAATGCGTGAAAATTTTTAAATACCTTGGCACCATATTCAATGACCAATCGGATTCACAACACGAGATAAAAACCCGAATACAAATGGCAAGACAAGCTTTTGTGAAATTCAGACCGCTCCTATGTAATCAAAACCTAAATTTCAAAATACGCTACAGAATGGTCAAGTGCTACATATGGTCCACCTTGCTTTATGGCATGAAAACGTGGACTTTGAAAAAAAGATCTATCAACAAACTTGAAGCATTTGAAATGTGGTCATTAAGAAGAATGATGCGCATACCTAGGGTGGATAGTTCGAAACGATGACGTCCTCAAGAGAGCCGGCGTGGAAAGTGAACTCTTTAAATTAAATAAAAAACGCAGGATTGGTTACCTTGGGCACATATTGAGAGGAGCAAAATATGAAATACCACAGATAATCCTACAAGGGAAGATCAAAGGTAGGAGAGGAGCCGGCCGCAAACAATCATCCTGGTTAAGGAATATTAAAGAATGGACAGGAATACACAATACAGGCAAGCTGTGTCACGCCGCCAAGAACAGAATTCTAGTAATGAGATAATCGCCTACGCACTTTGGTGTATGGCAAGTTACGAAGAAGAAGGGCTTCGTTAAGTACAATGTTGCCAAGTAATCACCTTTAATTAAAAATTGTTTTTGTATAGTAGTACCGACAGCCAACATCGGTATGGAGTAGCAATTAATGTCAGTAAATAGTTGCAAAATCAGTTGTGGGCTTTATAGCAATATCAGAGATAATGATGCTAATACAAATTATGATAACACATGGGAAATTAAACCTTATTCCAATTTCCAATTTTATAAGAGTCAGAGTTTCGTTTTTACACTTTAGTAATGTTAGGCTTAGGGTATTAGCTTATCAATTATAGCTGTCTTACTTTTTATAGGGCCTTGGTGTTTTGCGATAATATTTCACCGATTTTAAAGTTTTTTTTAGCACTGTCCTTCACTTAATGTCTTAAATTGTTCACTTGATATTCTCTATAATTTATTTCCTGTAACAACTCTCAGAAATTAGGTTTATTGCAGACGTAAAATAAAATATTTGCTTACGTTTGACTAGAGTGTTGCTAATCCCATATTTTGATTACTTTTATAAATTAATTAAAAACTTACATTTCTTTCTTTCTTTCTCCCCTTTCTTAAACCCTTCCAGAGTGTCGGATTTGGGCTAGCTATTTTAATTTTCATTTACCCACCTCCTTTATTCTTTTCTGTTTCCTGACATTATTTCCAATTCCTCGAGTGATTTTTGTTTAAGTTTTCCAGCCTCTACTACTTACTATATCCATTTTTTTCTTAGTCTGCCGGTTTTTCTTTTTCCGACGTTTTTTTGCTTCATAAACTTTTCTTGTTATTCTATTGGATTGCATTCTCATCAGATGCCCATACCAGTTCATTTGTCTCTTTGCTATTTTGTCCATTATCGGTTCCTGCTTGGCCATTCTCCTAATAGTCTCGTTGCTTAATCTATCCCATTTTGTCTTTCCAACTATCTTTCTTAGATGTTTCATCTCCATTGCGTTTATCTTGCTCTTATGTTTTTTCAGAATTGTCTAGTTTTCAGTTGCATAGAGCACAGTCGGTATCACTATTGTGTTATATATTTTTATTCTTGTTTCTCGTACAAGTTCTCTTTTTCCTATTATTGGGGCTAACGCATAGTATAACTTTTTTGATTTCTTTGCTCTATTTGTTATTTCCCAGTCTATTTTTCCATCAATAGTTATTATACTTTAAAGGTGTTCGTAAGTTGTTACTATTTCCAATTCTGAGTTTTTACATTTTATCTTTATTTTATTATCTTTCTTATCTCCTTTGCCGCTGATTATCATTATCTTACCTTTTTCCTCGTTTATCTCCATTTTTAGTTCTTGAATTTGTTCTACCCATATATCCATTAGTTTCTGCATTTTATTCTCGGAATCTGCTATTAGTACTATATCGTGTGCATACATTAAGGACTCTATTATTATGGGTTGTAATCTGTGGTAACCTATTATTGTCTGTAGTTGATTGGTTCTGACTCTAGTATTTCTTATAAATTCATTCATTACTATTATGAATAGCAAAGGGCTGGGACTATCTCCTTATTTAATACCCCTCTTCCAACTAAATGCTTCCGATCTTTCCCCTGTTATTTGTACCCTTCCATTTATCTCGTTGTAAGTACTTTCCATGATATTTATCAGTGCATAAGGTACATTTATTTTCATCAAGCATTTCCCTATAATATGACCTTCTAGCGTGTCAAATGCTGCTCTTAGGTCTATCAATGCCAGACTAAACGCCTGAACCTATGAATAGTTTTTCCCCCGTATCTATGCTTCTTTCTATTAGGTTTCTAATGATATATATATATATATATATATATATATATATATATAATATATATATATTATATATATATATATGTTTTCATCTGTCTGTCTTAATGGTCTAAATGCCGTTTTTTCTTCTGCCAATACAATTTCTACTTCTTGTCTCTATTGTATTATTTTTGTATATATTTTAAAGCATACCAATGACAAACATATTGCTCTCTAGTTGTCGTAGTTTACATGTTCTCCTTTTTTGTATATTGGCACGATGATATTGTTCTGCCAGTCTTTAGGGATTGTTTGTTTTTCCCAGGCCTTTTTATATATTTTCCATAGCCAGTTTATTATTTCTTCTCCCATGTATTTTATCATTTCCGGTTCAATTTCATCATCTCCACCTGCCTTGCCTATTTTTATATTTGATAATATTTCTAAATTAAAACTAACATTTAAAAACATTTATACTAGAGTTGTGAGCAGAAATATTTTTTTTTAATGTAATTTTTTTCTCCATCCCTCCTACAAAAAAATGATATTATTAGATTTAAATTTAATATCTATATTAAAATCCAAATAACAAATATGACTATTGTGTTTTATTTTTATGGACCGTTTATTGTCCACGATAACAGCCTCACACAGTTTAAAGCTACATTCGATTTATTACCGTTTTCCTTTTTTGATAAATATAAAATAGACGGCAATACATTTCCGCAACGCGAGAAGAAGATTATAATAATGTGACTGTATGATTGCTATCGCGTTTCGAGAATTCCTCCTCGAACTCCTTTTTTTCTGCACGTCGAACGCGAACGACGCCACCATAAAGCTTATCTAAATATTTATAGGTATCATTCGGTTGAGTTGGGATAGAGCTGTCGAAAAGCATATTGCTCATATCTGGGTCTCCATTACGATTCGGATATTGGGTGAAACATGAGCGGCCCATTTACATTAGCCTATCAACACAAACAGAACAGAATGTTGGCCCTTTTGGTATTCTACGGGCTCAGAATATCTGTCGAACTTTGTATATTGTTATTACAGTTTAGTCACGGAAGCAGGATATATGTAAATGTGTATCCTGCTGTGAAATCCCTCTGCTTAGTGTCATGGAAGATGCGGCGGTAAATCTAGTATTGGGACTTGAATTTTAATTCCGCGTCAAAATAGAGTAGACTAGGGAATTCACATTCGGCCGTGTATATTCAGACATCATTGGAAAATCAGTGAATGTCAGAATTGACAAAGACAAATCAATAATACAATAAAAAAATGAGTACTCTACTATTATATTACAAGGTACTAAATTATTAATAATTCACAAAACAATAACATAACTATAAAAGAAAGATATCGATGGTTTAACTGCCAAACCTTGTCGATTTTTGGTTCGTTATGACTTTTATACTTTGTTGGTTTATACATTTACATATCTTTTATACTCTACTTTTACTTTCTCCTTAGGCTGAAAATTTTCTCTTAACACGTTGGACGCCAGCCTCATTTTACGCTTTTGTTACCAGATACCAGATGGGTACAAGTGTCAACAATATTTTTTCGTAAATGGGTATATTTATTTAAAAAACCTTTAAAAGGGCTACATCAACAAAACAAACGTTTTCGGACCACACAGTCCATCATCAGGTTTTAAAATCGAAAAAATGCTAGGTCACAATGCCTGAGCCACCAAAATACTAAGGTAAAAACCCTTTAAATTACATTTAGTTATAAAAGATTATACATTGTGTTGTAAAATAACTGTGATGTTCAGTATTAAATTAAATTTGGCTAGAGGTAACACATGGCTGAAGCGAGTTCCAGAGCCGGTGAGAGAACCTCTACACGCGGAGTTCCCAGCTGTTCTCATTCTTATGCTTATTGCTTATTCAATGGTTGAAGTCACGCGACGACACGGAGCTGCAATTATGAAACCAGAAATCGTGGTAAGCTACAATAAATCAAAAGCGTTTATCGATCTCTCTGACCAGATGAATGCCTACTCTCCGTGCTTGAGGAGAACTCTCAAATGGTACCGCCGTCTCATTCTGGATTGCATACTAGGCACAACCATGGTAAATGCATTTGTTATGTACAATGCCTACAATCCAAATAATAAGCTTAGTGTGACGGATTTCAGGCATAAGGTTGCTGAAGAACTTCTCTATCCTACCGAAGAAGCACCCCTTACACCAGCCCCACTACCTGCCAGAGAACACAGATTGCAAGCTGTTGAGGGACTTTATCAAAAAGTAACGTCTTAAGCGTGAACGAGATCGTAAATATGCTGCAGCTCACACCAAAAAAGTCATCACCAAATTTTCATCTTGTAACAAATTCTTCTGCCTTTCTTGTTTCAATGAAAAACATCCTTAAATTAGGTCACATGCATGAATTGAACGTGCTAAGAAGTGTTTAGTTTTATTATAAGCATTGTATTGTTAGTTTTGTTAGTTCGATTTTCATAGTTTTTTTTTTTAATTGTATAATTCTTGATTTTGTGCATAATAAGAAACAATTAACTGCATTATCTTGACTAAATTATTCATATATTCCTTCCAAAATGATGTAGATCATTGTATGCTTAATACACATGCTATCAGAAAACCAAGTAGACCAAGGTGTAGCCTGGTACCACGGCAACATTTTCTCCAAAAGAAATACATTGAAACGTGATCCCAATACGAGCCACATAAACAGAATTACAACAGTGTCGTATGGCTCCCATGGGGATCACATGTACCCAAGTTCAAATGGCAGTGTGATCCCCATAGGGGTCACATGCACTAGACTATAAGAGACTATGATCCCCATAAGGGTCACGTGGCGACCAATGTGTTAATCAACATCTCAGTTACCACCTTTAACAAACATCGATCTTCTATCATGCTTATAAATATAGTATTTTTAGAAATTATACAAACACAGTCATATGACTTAATTCTCTATACCGATGCATCTAAAACTATCACTGACGTTTACTGTGCAGTATCCACTAAACATGAACTTGTAAGATTATCTCGGTTATCCTAAAAATGCTGCGTTAACACAGATGAAATATATAGTATTCTGTTGGCTTTAAAAACCCATCAAATCAGACATATTGCCATTTGGTTAGATTCCTTTTTATTTACACATTTAGTTAATACATTTTTAAATGGCCATCATTAGTTCAAAATATTCATGACATATTCTAAAATCTCCCTGCTCACGATGTTACACTCTCTCATATGGCTGAAGTAGATAACGATCTCAAACTCGTTTTAAAAAGTCAATAGAGGATGGTTGGCAAAATTTATGGCAAAAGAGCAAAACAACTTTTAATAAACTTCCACCGTTCATTGGGCATCTCTCCCTGGACTTCCTAACTAGAAGGCAAGGATCGATTACTAAAAGACTCCGAATCAACCACACAAAACTTAACCATATTTTCTTGACGTCCATATGTTCTTAATGATGGAACTCGTCCAACTTGCTATCATTGCAGTATTTTTGACTGTAGAACACATCCTTACTAACTGCAAACAATTCACCAAACTTTATCTTAAAATCTACTCTTAAGGAAATACTGATGAACCCTAAAGAGATCACAAAAACTATACAGTTTTTAAAAACCGCTTTCTACCAGAAGATTAAACCCATTAACATTAGTCAAAGTAATATATTTATTGTTTGTTTACCATTATTTATTATATCTAATATTATTGTTCCTGTACCAATGGCCATAGTTGTTTTTGAGCAGATTTTTATATTAACGGATTATGAAGAAAAATCAGTATAATAAATACTGTCATACTGTCATCATTATTTAACCATGTATTAATCTATTTAAAAATTATTTTAAACAGAAACAAATTATGCTTTTTCACGATTTAATTTAAATACAATATTAATATATAATAATATTTCTATGTATATTTAAATTGATTAATTAAAATATTTATCATTGCCGATCATCAAAATTACAGTTAAATAAAACTAAATGCTAAATGAAATATAGAACAATCATAGATAGAAAAAGGACGTACTGTGGGAAAGAGGTGAATTTATATATATATATATATATATATATAATATATATATATATATATATATATATATATATATATATAACGTGATTATTTCGAACAAAAAACAATTTATAAGTATGTTGGAAATATCGGGTATGTGGTCTTTATTAAGTAAATAAATAGTACATTGTTTACCGGGTAGGAAAAGCTTAACATTCCTGGAAGACTGTGAAGATTGCTAAGTCGAGGCGCAAGCCGAGACTTAGCAACACAGAGTCCAGGAATGTGGCTTTTCCTACAAGGTAAACATACTATTTTTCCGCAAATCGTTTAAAATTCGACAGATATTGATTGATTTAAAAAAAAAACGCGATAATTTTATTCCCAAATAAATGGTGCTTTGAAATTATTAATAAAATTACTTGGGTTACTATGGAAACGTATTGAGGTTGAATTGTCAAACTTGACGCTTATAAATTTAATTGCTGGTGTTCTCGAAAGTAAAATGATAAGTGATGGTAAAATTTCCATTCCTGGGACTCCTCCAAAACTGGTTGAGGCAGTGAATACTGCTTCATTAGAATTATTGCCAAAGAAATCAAGAGAAAAGTACGAAAATGCATACAGACGTTTTATGAATTATCGCATGAGTAAAAATACGAGTTCTTTCTCAGAAAATGTTGTAATGGCATACTTCCTAGACCTTTGTTTAAAGATGAAATCTTCAACATTATGGGCCAATTATTCAATGCTGAAGTCAACCCTTGCACTTAAACACAATGTAGATATATCTACATACTCAAAACTTGGTTCTTTATTGAAACGGCAAGCTCAAGGTTATAGGGCAAAGAAATCTAAGATTTTAACGAAGGAAGAAATTGAAAAATTTATCCAGGAAGCTCCAGATAAAGAAAATTTAATGATTAAGGTTATTTACAAGGTTTTAATTTCTATTTAGATTATAGCTTTATTTATTTTTTAGGTGGCTGTAATATTTGGTATTTCTGGGGCCGGTAGAATGGATGAGTTAGTCCGAATGACTGTACACGATATAGAAGACTTAGAATCTAAGCTTTTAATCAGCATACCTGATTCGAAAACCAACAAACCAAGATAATTTGTAATTAATCAGATCTACTTGAATGTTTATCTAAAGTATGTTTTGTTAAGACCAGAAAATATGAACAGTGACCGATTTTTCTTTAAATATCAAAGCGGAAAGGGTTGTAGACAAGTAATAGGAATTCATCAATTTAGAAAAATGCCCAAAATAATTGCTACTTGTTTGAACTTGGTAAATCCGACAGAATATACTGGTCACTGCTTTCGTCGGTCTTCTGCAACAATATTGGTTGACTGTGGTGCCGACATAACTAGTTTAAAGAGGCATGGCGGATGGAAGTCATCAAACGTTGCTGAAGGATATATCGAAGAATCGCTTAACAATAAGGTTGAGGTGGCAAATAAAATTTTCACAGTACAAAATATTCAACAAAATGACACTTCCACCCTGCATGTTGTCCAAAATGTTTCTCATAGTTCTAAGAGTGTTCCTCCAATGTTCAATAATTGTACTAACTGTCAAGTTACTGTAAATATAACAAATTGATCTTAAAAATGTATTCAGCAATGACTTGATGTTTTCAAAATATAAATTAATTCCTTATAAGCAATGTGTTTTCTATCATTTATGTAGAACACTAACAACTGTACGGAAATATCATTTCCTTACAGTAAGGAAATGACATTTCCTTGCAGTAAGGAAGTCCTGACTTTTTCTTCAAGAAATTTTGACAGGAATGTCAAAATTTCCTGGCGATTTGCGGAAAAAGATTTTTTCGCAAAAGAAAAGGATAACGCAGGCAAACAAAGCTTATTTTGCCCTCTCCCATATATTTCGGTCTAAAAGTGTCCACCGAAATACAAAGATGAGAATATATAAAACTTTAATTCGGCCAATAGCATGTTATGGCAGCGAAGCATGGGTCCTGAAAGAAACATCCAAAAACAAACTCGACACATTCGAAAGAAAAGTACTGAGGAGAATACTAGGACCTGTGAGGGAAAACGGAATCTTCAGAATTCGATATAACAACGAGCTCTATCAACTGTATAAGGAAACACCCCTGTCAGACTTCATTAGAACACAAAGATTGCAATGGGCCGGACATGTGATACGAATGGGAGAGTATAGGCTACCAAAACGAGCACTGAACGCCAGAATGCAGGGAAAGAGACCAGTTGGAAAGCCAAGAAAGCGCTGGGAAGACGCAGTAAGCAGCGACGCACAAGCACTTTTAGGAGTCCGTGTATGGAGAAGAGCAGCCACAGACAGACAAGGGTGGAGGCAAAAAATAAAGGAGGTCAAGGCTCATTTTGGGCTGTAGTGCCGTAGAAGAAGAAGAAGTCAAAATTTCTTGAAGAAAAAGTCAGGACTTCCTTACTGTAAGGAAATGTCATTTCCTTACTGTAAGGAAATGATATTTCCGTACAGTTGTTAGTGTTCTACATAAATGATAGAAAATTTGTCAAGTTTGACAATTCAAGCTCAATACGTTTCCATACTAACCAAAGTAATTTTATTAGGAATTTCAAAGCACCATTTATTTGGGAATAAAATTATCGCGTTTTTTTTTTAATCAATCAATATCTGTCGAATTTTAAACGATTTGCGGAAAAATAGTATGTTTACCTCGTAGGAAAAGCAACATTCCTGGACTCTGTGTTGCTAAGTCTCGGCTTGCGCCTCGACTTAGCAATCTTCACAGTCGTCCAGGAATGTTAAGCTTTTCCTACCCGGTAAACAATGTACTATTTTTTTTTCTAAAGCTCAATATTTTTCCATTTATTTAATAGCTTTATCGGGAGTAACTGTAAAAAACAAACATTTCAAAAAAACTGACGTACACTTAGTTTTACAATATTTACAGAAATTAAAAGATTTCACACATAAATAAAATTGACATTAAAATAACATTATTGGTGATGTATATGTAAATCAATAAAATACATGTTAAAATTTAAATATCTGTGAGCACGTTCATTAACAATAAATAAGATGAAACAAGTAAAAATTTATTTCAAAATGCAAAAATAACAATGTAAGAAAACATTAGAGGAAGAGGAATATTATTTCTTTAATTATTCATTAAGGCTAGTTAGTATGATTAAAAGTTAAGGTGAGTGTAGTTTTAAATTGTGTTCAATATATTACAATATATGTTGCTTTGTAAGTTATAAGTTTGTTTATTTTTGTTGATCTGGTACATCTCCAAAAATAGCCTGAGTGTTTTCTCCATATTATTTATCATTTGCAATAAATAATATTATTTATCAAAAATACGAAGAACACACATTTTCTTTAGTATTTTTTTTGAAAAACTACGATCTGCAAGTCACAAGCACGTGGTCACTTGTTGCCAGCATTAGTTCTACTGCCCAACTAAGGAAAAGTGCCGTTAGTCCAAAAATATTGAATATTGAGTTACATATGGTTTCCTATATTTTCAACTATGTAGAATTCAATGGGCTACTCAAAATTGCTATCTCAAACTGTGATCGAGATATGAAATAATTTTTTGCAGTAAGTGTATCAAAAGTTTTAAAATAATAAGACTGCCGTAAATACAATAGACTAATGAAGAATGCAGTAACTCGTTTGTACATACTGCATTTATACTTAGTACACTGTACTTACTGCAGTCTTGCTTAGTGGTTATTTAAACAGCTGATGTACTTACTGCATTTATGCTTAGTACACTATACTTACTGCAGTATTTCTTAGTGAATATTTAAACAGCTGGTGTACTTACTGCATTGTATTTATGTTGACCGTAAATTGTGAGATTATGTTTGTAACATATGAGTTTGCTAATAATTTGCTGTGTTCAGTTTAGGTTATAATAGGCCAATAGTTGTGTTGTTGAAGTGGTTCAGAAAGTATATATATTACATTTAGTTAATTGTTGTTTTGGAATATGAGTTCTTCAAAGTTTAATACAGTCTTAACTTGTTCTATACTTATTGTAAACTTAGCTCTAAAAAGCACCAAGAGTGACGCAACAGTTGTAGATGAGAAGTCAGAGCTAATTTTACCTACAAAATGTTCCTCCAGTGATTTATTAAAAGCTAATAAAGAACCTTAACCATCTAGCTGTACTATAACGTTGTCAGATGATGTTGGAGATGTGGGATTACCTGACAATATATCTCAATAGGTAACTGGCAACAACAATATATTAGTTTATGACCTTAGTGAAAATACACTGATATCAGGACCACTGGAAGAATTGGATGTTAATAATTTTGTTTATTTAGAATTAACGACACATTTAATAAAATAATATACTAATGAATTATACTAACCTACAAGTTATAGATATACCTGAAGTACTATTTGAAAATCTATTTACAAATGTGGTCCAACCAAACAATAATAATATAAACTTGGAAGAAGGTTTAGGTGTTAGCTGCTAGTGTTGATTTTCTACTACTACTACTACTATCGGTTTACAGCGTTCTTCGACGCCTTCCGACTCCTAACCGCCATTCTTCTCTATTTAACCATAGGCTTGGTTTCTCTTTCTTCTGGTTCTTTTTCAATTTCCTCTCTCCAGCTTCTTCTCGGCCTTCCTCTTTTCCTTCTCTATTGTGGTGTCCACGTCAAAATCTATTTAGGAAATTTCGTGTTAATTTTCTGATAATTGCAAACGAAAATAGTTAACAAACGAATGTATATTCTAATGACAATGCAGACCAACATAATGACAATATCATCGTAGAAAATCAATTATCCCCTGTCACAAAGAAAAAAAAAAAAGGTTTGAAACCAGTCTAAAGGAAAGAAAAAAACTTAAAGTTAAAGAAATGAAAATATATCATGCGCAAACCCCATACCATTTAAAAACGCTTATGCTTTTTGCGAAAAAAAGTGTGGACAGAATATTATTGCAGAACGAAGAGAGTTTATGAACAAAAAGTTTTGGGAAATGACGTGATCTGAAAGTAGATATTTCATTTTGTCATCATGTGATAAGGTTAATGTTAATCGAAGAAGAAATAAAACAACTGAAACAGAAAGACGAGCACTATCTATTCAATATAAACTAAAATATTGCTCCGACGTCACACAAGAGATTTGTAAGAGTGAAATAATGACAGGTTTGTGCATTACATACTCACAAATACTCCTAAAGGTGCTTTAACTCCACTTAGTGATACAAGAGGAAGACAGCCATAAAAAAATTAAGGACCCCATCATTTAATTATCGAACACATCAAATCATTTCATCCCATGATTTCCCATTACAGACGGAAGAATGCTCCAAATGTGCGTTACCTTTCAGGTTATGTTAATGTAGCATTAATGCACAGTGAATTTATCAACAAATTTCCCAAGTTTAAAGGGAAAGTATCAAATGGTTAATAAATGCGAATCGTTAAAGAACAACATATTCTTCTTCTTAGAGTGCCGTCTCCCTACGGAGGTTGGCAATCATAATGGCTATTTTTATTTTAGAACTTGCTGCTCTAAACAAATCAATCGATCTGCATTGGTACCAATCACGTAGATTCTTTAACCATGAGTTCTGCCTTCGGCCAACAGATCTTCTTCCTTACAACATATTACAGTCTCACAACTAGGACATCAGGAATGCGAAAAATGTGAGCAGTGCCCACAAAAAACAGAATATTGCTATATCGTGTGCTATTATGTAAACAATGCAAAGTTCATAACGAATTAGTGTACACCTACATTGGAACCGTATTTCTCCCGATCCGATGTCTAGCGACGTCGGCCGACGTCGGATTAAAAACAAACTCAAGGTATTAAATCAGAGTGCCTATACTGCTTTGTCATGGAAGCAGTGTAGGCACTATCTTTAATACCTTGAGTTTGTTTTCAATCCGACGTCGGGCGACGTCGCCCGATATCGGATCGGGAGAAATACGGTTCCAATGTAGGTGCACACTTAGTTATAGAAGCTAGAAACACATATAAAAGCTTTTTTGGACAGGAAAGATAAAATAATGCAATATGTTTTTCAAGTGACATGCAAAAGGTTATCAAGTTGCCAAGAGTGAACATGTTCAAAAAAGTATTATTTGTAAAGCGTTTCTATAAAATATTTGCACATGTAGGAAGAAAAATAAATTCTCTCTACAATCTAAAATTACAGTCTAAAAACTCTATTTTGTGGCAAGAAGGAATTTCAGGCCGGAATAAAGCAGATAATGTCAGTGCGTTGTACATGTTTTTAAAACAACACAGAGTTATTAAAACAATAGTTCTTTAATTAGACAACTGCTCTTCACAAAACAAAAACTTGTATCTTTACACATATTTAGTGTACATAATAAACTCTGATGACATTGCAGCTAATGAAATAGTTTTAAACTATTTCCAACCTGGTCATTCATTCATTAGTGCAGACACTTTTCATCATCAAGTAGAGCAATCAGTAAAGGTTCAAAAGAAAACTGATGATTTTGAAGACTTTGTTAATGCAGTGAAAAAATCCAAATCTGGAAATGTCAATGTATACGAAATGCAACATTTTGATTTCTACCACTGGCCCAATTTCGTGTCCTAATAAAAGCTTAAATCATCATCGCGTTTGTATTTAAGTGACATAGTTAATATTAAACCTGAACGAGGCACTTATCATTTGTTGTGTAAGACAAACTCTGATGTACTGAGTCCCTACCAACAACTGGACTTTTCACAAAAAAAAACCAATGAAAGGGATTGAACTGCCCAGCCATCACACTGTACCATGTGGATTTTCAGAAAATAAGAAGAAAAATATCCTTTAGTCAATAAACGAAGTACTGCCAAAAAATCGAAAACAATTTTAGAAAGATTTGCCTACAAACATCTCAGCCCAAAGACTGAACCTATTGTGACATTCCTTCTACTTAGTAAAAGTATTGATTATGTTTTTTAGGAAATATATTAAGTTAATCCATTCCTAAAACTATATATTAAGTTTATATTCTTAACATAGTTCTTTCAACAAAGTATTGAAAATGTAAAGCAGTGCATACGGCAAATATAGCCATTTTATATTTTTAACTTTTTTTGCATTAAAAATTAGAATTATAGAATAAACTAAAATATCTTTATGTTCAAAATTCTAAACTTTATGTTGAGTTTTCTCAAAATCCTACTATCGTTACTTACGGCACTTTTGGTTAGCTGCGCAGTACACTGGCGAGAGCCGTGCTGCAATATGAAAAATATCGCAATGGAGAAAGCAGGATAACGTGCAACTAAAATTTAGTTATTTCTAGACTACATTGGAGTTAGAGGGTTTGCGGCATGGTGTATGAAGGAACAAAGATTAACACTCTTAATGGACGATTTGCTTTATCTAGCCCTGTGGGCTTATGCCAACCAGTATTCAGTCGACCCAATACAAACGTACTGCTCCCTAAGCCTACAAATCCTCCAAAAAGATAATGCGTTTAATACAGTAATGTTGTTACTCGCACTGTAATTATTTTTAAATTAGCTGCTAAATGTCTCATTTATTTCGATCTACATGCTAGTAATAAACGACATAAAACCAGCTGACGTTTTCCAGTTAAAAGGTATATCAAAAACAGTTTAAAATAAAGTGATTGCACACGCATCTTTTCAATACAACATTAAAGTTTAAAATAATATTATTTTAAATATGTTTCACAAAACAAAACCGATGCCGATAAAGTAACTCTCCGGACATATCAATAATATTGGAAACTATACAATTATGGAAATGTACTGCCAATAGGAATAATTTATCAGATTGGTTTTTAATACTCAAAGTGACACAAACTCAATAAACTGTATAATGCGAATTTATATTGCTGTAACATTAATTTATAAAATATGTAGCTTATATAGGTCACAACGTACTCTTTGGAAACATATTGGAAATTACAAACGTACTACAATCATAGACATAGTAAGATTACTAATAAGGGAATAATAATACTATATATATATATATATATATATATATATATATATATATATATATATATATATATATATATATATATAAACGGAGTTAAGGTTAATTGGGTATACAACTGATTAAAAGCCAAGTGCACTCTTTTCAACAGTTCATTATATTTCGCCAATTTTCATTGGTATCATCAGATGAAAGCTACAATTAACGAACGAATTGACGTTCAAAATTAAAATATTAGAAATGACACGATACAAATTAAAAACCAAAAACAAAAAACGTTTAGTTCGCAGACAGTCATTAAGGTTAAGTACTAGAAATACCAAATATCGAATGTTATTGATTGACGTGTAACACGAGATAATTAGTTCTATGGTGTTAATATAGTAGTTGTTTATTGATTGGATTTTGAAAATTTTGAAATTACATGTTGTGTTAAAATAATTATTTAATAGTTATATTTGTTTTTTCGATATGTAATAGATAAGCATAAATCTCACTCCGATGCTCAACATCTGATTTCTTATTTATTGAGTTATCCATTTGGGTGATAAATGCCATCTCGAGGAAGAGTCTTTTATTGAGATTATTCTCTATTGCAAGAATATTTGTTTCATTGTAGTTCATTACATGGTGTTCATTATGTACGTGTTTTGCAAGTGAACATGCTGTGATGCTGTGTCTTATTTGTCCTTTTTTATGGTGTTAAATCGTGGAACTTGAACGAAAATATGTGCAGAAAACTGGAAGCATTTGAGATGTAGCTATATCGGAGAATGCTTAAGATTCCGTGGACTGACCGAGTCAGAATCAGGAGGTCCTTACAAGAACCCAGAGGTAGTGATCACCATCAAATCTCGAAAGTTACTGTTCTTCGGACATATTTATGACAAATGAATCCAGATACTGCTCTCCTTCAAGCCATCATACAACAGTTTAATCAATAAATAATTGTACAGAAAAACAATTGAGCTAAAGAAGACAGTGATATAATTCGTTAACAAAATAACAAACGAGAAAGTTGTTCAAGTACTTGAAGATATAAACAATGTAAAAATTAAGAAATGTGGACAGCTTTAGAACAGACAGGAACAAGTTAGCTAAAAGGTTTATTTAATAAATATAATTATGAAAGTGTCCCCTTATGAACAATGATTCGTCAATGTTCAAATGCATCAAAATCAATACAAAATGAAATACACTCCGATCGACAAACCGAAATAATAACTTTGTGGTATTGGTATCTAATTAAATAAACGATCATAGCGAAATAAACGAATGGCAAATTAGATGTAATGGATGGGACCTGTTCCTCTCTTTCCTAACGAGGAATAGTAGCGCATTTGGTAAGAAATTCTCTATATGTCCCATTTGAAAGCGTTATATATTAAATATCATGTTAAATCATTTATGTTGGGTTATTTCAATTCAGAGTCTGTAAATTTCATGTTATTCAGCATACCTTAACACTGGTATTACCAACTTATTGGTAATCCTTGTAATTATTATTAAATTGGGTGCTATATTGTAATTAAAGAATTTTCCTTTTTATGTTGTGTTTAGAATACAAAACAACAGTTTTTTTTATTGTATTTTATTGTTGGAAAACAAAAGCTGAACTTTGTGTAACACTCGAACCCTAAAAAGTGACAAAACCGTGATTAGCATCAGCCAGTCGATCCTTTCGCATTTAACAAGCAGCATCACGGTAAAAGGACAAAAAAGAAATGCAAACAGATCTGTCCCGTAAGCTTCCGCTAAAAGCATCCAAGTGAAAACTCACTGAGACGTGACACTTCTCCGAAGTTTCTACCCAGAAATGCTCCAATTAAATGAAATTCAGCTTTTTTCGGCTTATTTTCCTAACTGACATTTCATTAGAGCGAACGAAGGTCTCAAAAGAATCAACAATTCTACTTCGACTGCAACTAAAAGAAGCAAAAGACTGTTTGCAATCAACGGACCTTCAAGCAGTCCTGTTTAGAGCATTTTTTTTGTTTACAATTGACGTTTTTTTTTATCAAAAATCTACGAATAAAAACTATTTAAATACAACGGCGGTCATTCAGTTTTGGAAACACTATAAAATGCTATGATTTTTTTTCATTTCGAAATATATATATATATAATATATATATATATATATATATATATATATATATATATATATATATATAAAAGAAATACTGGATATTAGTGACTGTCGATATAAACAAACAACACAGTTTATTAGGGTTGCAGTCAGAATATTGGCCGGGATGTTTGTTACTATTTGATTACCGCATAGAATCCTTCCAGCACTTTACTTCTAAAGACTTTTGCCAAATTGTTATCCTTTGACTTCCACCACTCTGATGTCCTACTTACTTTCCTTACCACCTAACCTTTATCTTCGTATCCACTATCACTGGTAGGTGTTGATTAATAATTACACACTGAACTATTATCATTTTACAGTTGGTAAATAGAATAAAGTTGAAAATAATAACTTAACACATGTGACAGACTGCATTCGCACAAGCAAGTATCGTCAATATAAACTCTACAAAGTATATAGAGGTGCTATTTGCTGTTGCATAAATGAAATTTTAAAATTTATGTACACTTAAAAATGATATCTCCACTCGATTAAACTTGGTAAAAGCCGACCGCATTTCTTGAGTAATTAGAGAAATAAGCAAATGTTATATAGAAGGCAATAAAATATATTAGTTTTATTTAAAACGTACTACTCAATACGCAAGAAAAACTAGACAGATGGCAGGAATATATAGCAGAACTGTTCAGTGACAACCAACACATTGAAGTATATGACAACATCGAGAATGGACCAAAAATAACAAAATCAGAAGTAAGATCTGCTATAAGTCATCAAAGAAACAACAAAGCTTTAGGACCTGATGAAATATATGCTAAGGTATTGAAACTGATAATAGACAATCAACTTGACATTATGACGGAATTGTTGAACCGTATATATGAAACAGGAATTTTACCAAAAGATTGGTACATATCCATATTTATACCACTGCCAAAAAAGCAAATACTGAGAAACGTGAAGAACACCAAATCATTAGCCTCATAAACCACTTACTCAAAATATTCAAACATCATCCATGCTCGCATATACAAGAAATTGGAGGAGGGTATTGCTGATGTACAATTTGGATTTCGCAGCGGTCTTGGCACAAGAGAAGCACTTTTTAGGATACAAGTATTGATACAATTAGCAAGAGATGTTAATACAGATGTCTTTGCCTGTTTCATTGACTTTGAAAAGGGAAATGAAAAAGTACAGCATGAGAGAGCAGAAACAACTGATGGCGTGATTATTAACGGTGAAGTAATAAATAATCTAAGATATGCAGACGACACTCTTCTTGTTGCGGATAGTGCTGAAGGATTACACAGACTGATAGATCAAGTAGTTAACATCGGTAGAAAATATGGAATAAAACTTAATAATATGAAGACGAAAATTATGATCATAAGCAAAAACCAAGATACAGATGCAACGTTTATGGCAGACAATAAGGTATTGGATAGAACAGAAAAAATAACATACCTAGGATGCAACATCTTACACAGCTGGGATCACTCATACGAGATTAAATGTAGGATCGAAAAAGCCTTCCAACAGATGAAGAAAGTTACCCTCAATTTAACCTTCAACTTACATGTCCGACTCAAAATCCTCAATTGTTATGTGTTTTCTCTTCTTATGTATGGAACAGAGGCATGAATACTCACTGATGCATCTTGCGGACGGTTACAGTTTTTTGAGATGTGGTGCTATCGTCGCATACTCAGAATATCATATTTACATCATATAACTAACGACGCAGTAATGCAACGTTTACAAAAAGAACCTGAAGTCTTAAAATCCATTAAAGATAGAACGTTAGCATACTTCGGACATATAGTGAGAAATGAAAATAAATACAGAATCCTATATTAGAAGGGAAAATAGAAGGAAATGGAGGACCAGGACGCCGCCGAATATCCTGGCTTAAGAATTTGAGACAGTGGACAGGTATGACCACCACAGACCTATTTCGAGCGACTGCTAATAAAATACGATGAGCCATTGTGTTAGCCAACACCCAGAGAGGATAGGCACTAGAAGAAATAGGAGAAGTTTTATTATAACAAGATACGAAATTATCCTTCATTTAAGAAATTTAAATTAAACCTTTTTTTTAATGTAAATTTCACGTGTACATTATAAATTTTATTAACATCCCTCGTATTTAGAAGTTTATACAGATGACTGATTACTGCTGCACCTAGTCGCTTCTATGCAAATATTTTTCCAACAATATGGAGAGTTTAAGAAAATTTACGGATGATTAAACTGCGGAATCGACGGCTACCAAAAAGAGGTTTTGGTCATGCAGGAAATCGGTACGGTAGTATACACACATATTATACATTTCGTTAAGGTAAATTGAAAAATGTGAAATTTTTAATAAAATACGTACAAATTTATTTTTGCAGTACAAAGACTTGTAGAGGTATACAAGTAAAATGTAATCTAGTCTACTTACTGAGAATTGTACACGTAATTAAAATGTTGTAAGTTTGTGTATTCCAAAATTTCGTAATTTAAAAGTCTGTTTTATAAAACATATAATCTCTCATACAAAGATATTTCTGGACAAAGATATTTTACTATATTTAGTCCTGGTGGTATCTGTGAATTAAACGTGAAGCATGTAATCGCAGGTAGCGTGTAGGAACTCGTTTGGAGTCCCTTGGATTCTGTTGGATAGTCCTATCAGGAAAAGTGAATCAATCCCTGTCCCTCGCAGATTTCTTTTGCTTCTTGGCCTGGGAAGCTAGCACCTGCTAAGAGTCTCTTGTCCAGGATCACGGATTTTTATCACTAACTAATAAAAATTTCTTATAATAATTATTGCAGCCTTAAAGAAATATAGCCAAATCACTCAAGATACGTCGATACACAACATCAAACACCGGCCGAAGACTATCGCTAAAAGTGTTTTACAGATATACCTTAGTAGCAGTTTAACAGTTTTAAATTCAAATATTGAAAAACAATCCACGAATTCTCCCAGTTAAGCTTGGACAAGCGAGAATATAGAAGCACTCTCATTGCTTTATCCACTCTTTCCATCTGAAACGCACCGCAGAAGAGATTAAATCCACAGAATCTCAGTACATTGCTATTAACAGAGCAATAGAAAATAAACGTAGTCAATGTTGACAGCTTACAGAACTTTAATAAAACTGTACAGTACCTCCTTCTAACAGCACAAAAGAAACAAGACACAACCTGTCAAATATGTAGAATTATAGAATCCAAAAGAGAACTTATAAATGGATTGCAAAGTATAATAAAATCTATTTTTAGTAACCTAGATCAAGAAGATGCTAAAATATTCAAAATGCTGCCATTTGTTCACTTAAAAATAGCCAACACAATATTATACCAACATCAATAGCCAACTCAGTCTCAATAAGAGAATATTGACCAATTTAACCCAAACAATTTACACGCTCCCATACTTCCATGTGTATACTTATTTCCAACTAATATTCACACGATAATCATTCCACCTAATCCATACCTAGTCTACAACTCTGACATTACCATGTAAAAGATTCAAATCCAAATCATTTATCTGTTAATGTTAAAGTGTTCCTGTCACTGTCACTAGAACGATCATCCACAAAGTATTAGAAGCACAATACATTGCTGTTTTTCGAAAGGCTCGAATCTGCTCATTGCACCACCACTGAAATTAAAGTACTCAAAGAGACCTATTTTGACCTATATTGAGTTACTGCTAGGATGTGAACTACAAACCAATAATAAAGTTAACAAGTTTTAAAAAAGAAAGATTCCAGTTCCTGCTCCCAACAAAAATGGACCACAGCTACTTATGGATCCCATCGAGTTATATCCTCGTAGCCATGCTTTTAATTTTTGGTTTTCTTAAGCTACACAAACTGAAAAGAGAAAAATATGAGCAGAATCCAACCACAGCAGAAGATATTTCTGACCAAAGCTAAGAGTCCTCAGAAAAAGTACACAGAGTATTGCTGATCCCTCACGAAACTTCCTCAGGAGATAAAGAAATTACGATATTTTAATCTCGGATGTCAGCGGTATTGCAGTTCAATAGTCCAACCTGTCAGCAGTGTCGACATAAATTGCAGACAGGTCGTCATCAATTAATTTATTATCAATACCGTAAATTTCTGTTTTAAAGTCCGTTGTAATTTAATTAAATAATGTTACTCTGTTAGCTAAACTGTTAAAAGGGCCTTTGTAAAAAGTACCTTCGCGAGTGACAACCCCTAAGTCACGCAAGACTGAAGAATGACCTATATCATGTATTTGTGTAGCTCTGCGTGAGGATGTATGTGAATTATCAAAACTCTGTATTACATGTAAAGTTTTATTGTAATTTATAACAGTGTTTGGTCTACCTGTTCAAAAGTTTTTCCTTACTCGTTCAGTTTTCATAAAAAAATTTCCAATAATTATTGTTTGTACCTTATGAATAGAAGAATGGTTTGGGAAAGTATCGTTAAACACGTTGGTTACTTCACTATGAGATCTTTTTTTACTAAAATAGCAAATAGCAATAATAGAAGAGTAAATAGCTCTTCGCATTAAAATAGCAATTTGTTATTTACAATAAAAGCCATCTTTATTGTCGAGCTTTTAAAACCACATAAAAAAATAGTCATCTTTAGATTATTAGTCATTATTAGTTCTATAAATTAATGTCAAAATCGCAGCATTCTATATTTAATGAAGAATTATTTCAAAATAATATTGTACTGAAAAGTTTTATTTATTTATTTAAAATCTGCGCGACTAAATAAAATACCAAATATTATACGTCTGAACTCGTATTAAAGTGAGGATTTAAATAATAATACAATATATTATGGGGTTTTGCATTTAAAAAACCAAAGTGGCTATTGATATCAGCAATATTGTTAATTTAGCAACAACCGCAAACGCATAGTTTGGAATTCACCAAATCAGATAAAATATAGCAGAAACTTTAAAGAGTAATAATCCCAAACCTCTAAGTATCGACGATCACACTAAGTTAATAACAGACTCGGTTAGAAGCGCACAACTCAAATTTTGCAAGGAAAATGACACCAAAAGTGAAAAGATTAACAAAGATACAAAAGCTCGCATGGAAATACGACGAAACCTAACCGAAAACGAAAAAGGAAACAAAGAAGAATATAGAAAACTAAATAAAATAATTTCAGCGAAAAATAGAAAAGATATAAGATGATATAATACTAATGTAATTACTCAAACAGTACAAGAGAACAAAGGTTTAAAGATAATGAACAGAAAACTCACACAAAGTAAAAAAGAAATATACAAGCTGAGAGATAAAAACGGAAAGGCAACAACAGATAGACAAAACATTTTGAAAATAACCAAAGAGTTTTATAAATACCTTTATACCAGCCAAAGACCACAAGACAATTTTCCGACACGAGTAAAGACTCTCATAAATCAGGGATCGGAAATACTTTTACCCATTACTGTGTCAGAAGTAAGAGCAGCTTTAAAGGAAATGAAAAACCATCGATCGTCTGGTGATGATGGACTCGTTATTGACGCAATTAAAGCAGGAGGAGAAATTCTATTAAATCATTAAGCGAACTGTTTAATAAATGCTTACATGTAGTGATTTGTTACACAAAAAAGGCGATATTACTAAATTAGAAAATTAAAGACCCATCAGCCTCTTGACACATGTATAAACTCTGTATGAAAATCGTAAGACAGACACTAACACCTAAACTTAATTTCTATCAGCCCAAAGAATAGGCAGGCTTCAGGGCAGGATATGGCACAAATGACCATTTACATACCATAAAGATCTTAATAGGAAAGTGTATCGAGTACAACATACCACTGGTTCTTGCATTTGTCGATTACGAGAAGGCTTTTGATTCTATAGAGTTTGAAACAGTACTGGAAGCCCTAAATCAAAGCAGAATAGATTACAGGTACACGACATTAATCAACAACATCTACTAGAATGCTACATCAAGTATACGACTACCTGAAGACACAGAAAAATTCAGTTTAGGTCGAAGAGTTAGACAAGAAGACAATATTTCACCAAATTTGTTCACGGCAGCTCTTGAGTCAATATTTAAGAATACTCAATGACAAGATATGGGCAAGAATATAGATGGAGAAAGATTAAATTATCTAAGGTTTGCAGATAATGTTGATGATAATACAGTTTCTATGATACGTTCGCCTAAAAGTCTGTCTAAAAGAGCAGGATTCAAGATAAACTTTGAGAAAATTAAACTTATGACAAATCTCGTAATGTGTGGAAATACAACTATTGACAATAATACCATACAACAAACAGACACTGACAAATATCTGGGACACGAGATCAAAATAAGCAGAGACAATTAAATACATGAAATACAGAGGCTAATAAACCTTACATGAGAAGCATTTAACAAATTAAGCCATATTCTTAAAAGTTCATTTTCCATGTGTCTCAAGCGGAAGGTTTAAAACCAATGTGTTTTGCCTCTACAAACTTATAGAGCAGAGACTTTAACACTCACGCAAAAATATGCAGATAAACTCAGAGTTACACAATGAGCCATGGAACGTGCATTGCTGAACGTGAGCCTTCGAGACCACATAACAAACCAACTAATCAGGCAACGATCAGGAGTTAAAGACGTCATTGAAAGAAACACGGCGCTTAAGTCAAACTGGGCAGGGGACTTAGTCAGAACACAAGATGGGCAGTAAACATGACATATTATGGAATGGAGGCCCAGAAACTATAAAAGAAGCCGAAGACGACCACCGACTAGATGGACCGATAATATAAAACGTGTAGCGGGAAACTGGCTACAAGTGGTCCAGTGTAGAGAACACTGGAAAGAACTGAGGGAGGCATATGTCAAGCAGTGGACGCGATTGGCTGATTGATGAAGATGTTGCAGAATAGGCGTATAACCGTTTTTGTATAATTGAGAACATCCATTTCGAGGTAATTAGGCTTTTCCAGACTTTTGGTCCACTCTGTATATCACATGAAAAATGGAGACTAAAATGTAGTAAACAGCAAATAGAATATGCTGCATTAATTTTGACGATTTATGCATTTATACATTTATACATCATTGACAGAAGTCGCTTTACTAAATTCACCTAAAACATTAATATATTCAAAGGCTGTTATAGCATGGGAAAATAGATTATTATAAGCATTACCTACAAATAGAAGCGGGATAATTTTTAACTAGATGAATTTAAAATAGGTCATATTTAGAGATAATTGACTGCTTTACATATACTACAATATCACCAGATTTATTAAAATTAGCGTTGTTATAAATCATTTCATATATACTTCTTCCGTTAACAAATCCTTGTGAAACGTATTCCAAGAGTTTCAATTAGGAAAATCACTTCAAATAGCTTCTCAAATAAACTTTATCTGATATAAATAAGCTTCGGTGAAAAATATAATATAATCGACATCCCGAATAAAATTGTACACACTTACGTTAAAATTTTTGAGATAATCAGTTTTTTGTGGATATTTTATGGTTCGTATGGGAGAGGCAATAAAGAAGTAAGCCTACTAATTTTCATCAGCAAGATGAATCGGCATGTAACTTGTTGCATTCGATTGATAAAAGTGCCAGAGAAGTTTGTATATAACAGCAATAAATTTAATTTCGTTTTTTTTTATTTTTGAGGACGATTAACACGAATATAAGAACGACGATGATCCTAGAGCTACCCATTGGCCAGGGTGGGCCTCATCTCTTAGACTTGTATGTTATTTTTATTCGAAATTAGTCAAAAGTCATTACACGGGCGATTGTGGGGTTGCTGAACACGAATTTTACGACGGCGATGGTCTTCAAGATATCTAGTGCCCAGGAGGACGTCTTTTTCTGAAGTTTTATGTTAATTAATTATTTAAAATTCTTATTTACCCATTTGAACCTACCGTCCTTTATAAAGGTCAGAAGGTTTCTTCTAGTACATTACAGATTTAAACTTTACAAATATAGATGCCGTATACATTTTACAATCCTAAATTATCATATTACCCAACGAATCTTATTACGAATCATTTAGTAAATAATTTCCAGTGTGTCAGAAAGTTTTTGTGTAAAAGTGATTTCAGCTACTTGAAATGGATAAACCTATGTAAGCTATTACTGTTTTAATTAGTGATGTCGAATCATGATAAAATATAAAGTTTAGAGATGAAAAAATTATTTGACGCATATACAAAAGAATTTTTGTCGGTAATAATATCATAACACGTGCTCAAAGTATCATGTCCTTTTAAAAGGCCAGTAGGACAATCAGCGTCTATAGTGTTCTGTATTACTAATAAATATTTTTTATTTTTCTCAGTCGTTCGTACTGGAAAAAGCCCCTTACGCTAGCGGAGCTACTTGAAGAAATAGAAAAAGAAGATATTGACGTTCCAGATAGCATGGCAATTTTGCCTACTAAAAATGCTAACGATGACGTTACCGATGAGGATTTAGGTGAAGAAGATAATGTTGATATTGTGAATTTGACCTAGAGATCAACTAAGGGCAGAGTGTCAAGTAAATCTACCAAATCAATCTGATTCAGATGATGATAAGTCATTAGTAGACTTTGTTAAGCAGAAACCTAAGAAAATTTAAAAAATTCAAGTACTCAAAACGAGATTTACAATCGAATTTCTCTACATGGATTCCAATTCAATCCGTAAGCGATTAGCCTTCACCAGTAACGATATTTAAATTGTTTATGGCTAATATAGTTAAGCAAATTACGGAATATAGTAACACATAAGCCCAACAAAAAGATTCTGTAGGTGATATATCTACGGATGAAATGTTCTGCTTCATTAGTATATTACTGCTTAGTAGTTATTGCTCTGTTGCTAGAAGAAAAATGTATTGGCAAAATTCTGATAATACAAGTAACAAAATAGTTTGTTCAGCTATATCCAGAGATCGATTTCAATATATTATGATAAACATTTACTGCAATGATAACACCCAACTGGATAAGCAAGATAAGTTCTCTAAAATGAGACCAATCTTCGAATCTCTGAACAAAAAATTCTTCGAATATGCTCCAATAGGAGAAATCTACAGTAAAGATGCAGCTATGGTGCCCTATTTTAGATGCCATAGTTGCAGACAATTCATCCGTGGAAAGCCCATTCGCTGGAGCTACAAGTTTTGGTGTAGAGCAACAAGACTTGGATATATCATTTATTTTGATCCATATCAGAAAGCATCTTCAACTCTACCACCAAAATATAGTCATTTAGGTTTAGGGTCAAGTGTTGTTCTCAAATACGCCGATGTTTTACAGAAGATGCCATTTGCGCCATGTCATTTGTTTTTTGATAACTACTTCTTTGTCTCTCCTGTAAGAATTTAGGTTCAGAAACATAAAAGGTACAGGTACCATAAGAGTAAATATAATTCCAGAATGTCCACTAAAAACAATAACAGAGATGAAAAAACTGGAGATAGGGGTTTTTCATGGTAGATGATGATAGTATAATATGTAATTGGAAAGTGCCATTACTTTTGCATTGAACGTGTCTTCAGTTTTCCCTCTAAATACAGTAAAACGATTTTCGCAATACGAGAAGAAGCATATATACATAAATCAACCTAAGCCCATACAGCTGTACAAAGAAAACATCGTTGGCAAAAAAACAGTTGACAAAAGCGACCAGAATATTGTTCAGTATCGAACAACTATACGAGGAAGAAAGTAGTATTTTCCTTTGATATCCCATTGTGTCGATATGGCAGTTCAGAATGCATACCACTTGCAAAAACAGGATGGTGGAAAACTTGACCAGTTAGCGTTCCGAAGGGCTATTGCAGTTGAGCTGTTAGGAACGCACAAGCGAACCACCAAAAGGAGACCTTCAAAAGCGCCAACGAATCAACGGAAACACTCACGTAATGATAGGTTGTCACGCGATCAGTCTATCTCTTTTGCACGTGTGACGTCACGTGGCGACAAATATCACCAGAAATATTTTGTTTTTGTTTTGCATGGAGTTTTGTCAGATTTAGTATTGATTTATCGTTTATCTAGTACGTTGACAAATAAAAATGTGTGCACTTTATATAAAATATATTTCAGAATATTAAATTAAAGATAAATTTTTATCGCCAAGTGACGTCATGCGCATCGACGTACAAAATTCGATTGCGAAGTGGTTTTATCTTGGAAGTCATAGTATCATGAGTGCTACCAACTGTTGGCAACTTTATCCTAATCTCAGCAAAAGTGATGCTTATACAACTAAAAGCAAGACCAATCGACATCAATATAATTCTTGTGTATGCACCTACAACAGAAGGAACAAAAGAACAGATAGAAGAACTATACCATAGCATTAATCAAGTCGTGAAAAGGTTGAAATAACAAGACGTAACAATTGTCATGGCGACTTCAACGCCAAAGTTTCGGATAGCAAAACGTCACCTGCAGTTGGACCATTTGGTCTAGCAAATCGGAACGATCGGGGAGATACGTTAGAGATTTTTGCGATAGAAAATCAATTGGTAATAATGAACACCTGGTTTAAGCTACACCCAGGGAGACTGTATACCAGGAAATCTCCACAGGACTCTATGGGAAGGATTGTAAGAAATCAGATTGATTCATCATCATCATCATCCAGCCCCATTTTCACATCTATTCTTGGATATAGGCCTCTTCCAAACGTCTCCAGTTCTCTCTATCCCTAGCTGCTACAATCTAGTTTGTTTCTATTCTCCTTAGGTCGTCGGTCCATTGGGTATTCGGTCCACCAATAATATCAGATATGAGATAATTAGATTGATTACATGCTAGTAAATATGAGGTATGGGAACAGTTTTATATCTGGCAAAACATACCCGGGTGCAGACATAAATTCCGTTCATGTACCAGTTGTGGGTAATTTCAAAATCAGAATGAAAAAGAAAAAAAAGTAAGTCGATGAAGAAATAGGTGTTTTGTTTGTATGAAGAAATAATGTTTAACTGAAAGTGAGTGACAACCTCAATTGAAAGGTGCTAAAATGCAGAAATGCAGGAACTATAGAGGAAAGTCTGACCATCATACAAGAAACAGTGAGAAACAAAAATCATGGATGACCGATGAAATACTTGAACTCAAGAATCGGAGAAAAAAACAAAGAAAATCTCCAAGAATATAAGAGAATACATACATCATCAGAAGATAAATAAGAGAAGCCAAAGAGAAACAAAAAACAGAACAATGTCAAGAAATAGAGGAGTATCAGAGTCGATATGATAACTTTAATGTTCATCGAAAGGTGAAGAAAATAGCTGGAAAGTTCCGAAAAAGTATGGAAGAATACTTGGAGAAGCTTTTCCATGACCTTAGAACAATACAAGAGCCCATCATTAAAGAAAATTCAGATCCCGAAATCCTATCAGAAGAAATAACGGCATAAGCATAATAAGCTACCTGCTGAAGCTGTTTTTAAAAGTCATCCACAAAAGAATTTACCGGAAATGCGAGGAACAAATTGCACCCAATCAGTTTGGATTTTTGAACGCCGTTGTTACGAGGGAAGCTTGATTTAGCGTGCAGATATTGTTTCAGAAATATAGAAATATCAGCTGTAATGTTTTTGCATGCCTGATTGACTACAAGAATGCTTTTAATAGAGTCAGACATAAACAAATGATGGAAGTGCTGAAGAGGACAGGGATTGACGGAAAAATAATAGCTAACCTGTATTAAAATCAATCAGCGGTACACCGAATAGATGGAGAATATGCAGATCATATTCTCCATCTATTCGTTAAGTTAAAGTTTTAAGAGGAGTGAGATATGGGTGCATAATTTCACCACTGATATTTAATCTGTATTCGGAGCACATTCTTGAAGAGGCTCTAAAAGGTATCTCAATTAATGGAGTCAAGCTCAATAACCTACGGTATGCAGCTGATACAATAGTGTTTTCCAATACCATAGAAGGGCTGCAAAACTCAATGAACAAAATAACGGAAACAAGTATATGGACTGGATATACAAAATCAAGCTAATGATTATCAGAAAGGAAAACATAACTGGAGCAAATCTGTATGTGAACCAAATGAGAACTGAACGAGTCTCACAATACAACTACTTAGGAACTATAATCAATGAGTCGTGGGACAATACCCAAGATAATAAATGTCGCATCAGAAAGGCAAAGAGTGCATTCTTGACTATGACTTCTGTGTTCAAGAGCCATGACCTTATCCTAGAAACAAAAATAAGGCTCGTTAAATGTTAAGTGTACTCAGTGCTTCTGTACGGAGTCGAAATGTCGAAATTAAAGGTGGAAACTCTATTAAAACTTCTACTCTTTTGCGCTATGATCATACAGAATAATTTTAAAATTACCATAGACAGACAAAGTCAGCAATAAAGAAGTACTGCAGAAAATGAACACAACTGCGGAATTGGTCAACATCTTGAAGGTCTGTAAGCAGCAATACTTGGGTAATATCATGAGAAATCAAGGCAGATACGAGCTACTTCAGTGCATTTTACAAGGTAAAATTAAAGGAAAAAGGGCCCCAGGGCGAAGAAGAATATCCTGGCTTGCTAACCTGAGAGCATGGTATAGAAAGACCTCAACACAGCTATTTCGTATAGCAACCAACAAAGTTATCATAGCCAGAATGATCACCAACGTTGCGAACGGACAGGTACCCTAAGATATCCTAATAACAATGTTTATTTTTTATTAATGAGAAATTTTTGAAGTTTTATATAAAGCTGCATGACGTACGAAATCACTAACGAAGTTGTTAGTACAAGGTTATTTGTAAACGAAATATTCGAGTTCAGCGACCTTGAAAACCTCCAAGCAATAACTTTCGACTAATTTCGAATAAAAATAACATAAAACTCCAAGAGGCGAGATTTACCCTGGATACCAGGTAGCTTGGGAACAATCGCCTTTGTCACATTCGTATTCAGCACCCTTGAAAATGCCCAAGTAATAAAATTGAACTCATTCCTGCCGATATTTTCAGAGTTAAAAATTTTTCATTTTCTATGTACTTTATATGTTGTACATGGTTATGTACAGAGGTAATTTTTATTTTACCACTATGAATTTTGTTTACAAACTTTTCTCACGCTTTTTTGAATCGAGCCAAAAGTTTGTTTGCATAGCATCTTGCTGTAAAAAATTGGCAGGTTTGGTGCTTTTTAGTGCTTCATAACCTGGCCTATTCTTTGTAGTTTAATTTTTATTACTTGAATTCTTTTGTGCTTTTGAATCTTCTGTTGTGCTTTTTATTTTTCATGTTTTTTTACATTTTTATGTTTGTTTTGTTATGTTATATATTTTTATGGTTGTTCTTAGTTTTCTGTTTCTTTAAATACTTTTATCCGATTATTTAAAATAGATGTTCCAGAATGGCTATCTGTTTTTACTTGTGGAATTTGTCTGCTGTATATGTTTTGCTCTTGATATAAATTTTATCTACTTTTATATAACTTTTTTGTTATCTGCTTGTTTATATAAAGACAGTACTTTTCTACAAAATTTTCATTCATGTTTTTTAGAAGCTCCAGGTATTTTGTTTTTTTTATATCTTCCTTGTGACCTTCTTGTTGTTTAATTTTTCGTGACATCTCATTGGTTATTTAGGTCACGTGGTTGATAAACCTAGCTAATTAAAAGGAAATGCAGGGACTGTTGCGTCAATTTTCTCTGTCGCACTGAGGAAACAAGCTAGGAATGCAACCATTGATATATTTGTATAATAGGCCTATAATTTGTACCAAAAGTAATACATGACAGCTACTAAAACAAAACTACTCTTGTATACGTCATTTACCACTTACGATACAAAAAAATACTACGAAAAAACAAGCAATACCAACTCTGAACACATAATAAAAACAGAAAAAATACACCAGCTTTATACATTAATGGCTGACGGTTGGGTGAGTCATGGTTAATAAAGGATCGATCATGTTTAACATATTATAATGAGGACACATGACATCATCATTATCTTTACTTTGTCTACTGCTGCTCTGAAGAATTTTATAGAGCTGCATTTAAACCAGTCCCTTAAATTCTTCAACTCTCCTTCTTCCTATGCTCCTTCCTCATCTTATCTTTCCCCTTTATTATCAGCTTTAGCAGTTCATGTCGCTGTCCTCTCATTACGTATTCCAGATATTGTAACTTCAGAGATGAGCCGATACAAATATCGTAGAAGTGATCCTGATGCTTTAAAATATTAAGCAAAATTTCGAATACGCAAAATGTTACACAAAGCAGTAACCTATTAAAAAGGTAGATAATCTTTGGGTTAAAGGCAAAGATGCTAGCAGAACTGAGGAAACAGCACGAAACCTGAATATTATAATCATCTTAGTTCTCTACGTAAATGTTATGGCCATCTAAGTTTCCTAAATCACTGATATAAACCTGAAAGCATTAATTGTTTATAAAAAAGACAGTATCAATGACAACACATTTATTTAAAAGAGTGTTGTGTTCGCCCTGGTAATTATATTAAACTGAAATTTATTTTGCTGAAAAATATGTGCTCAGGTGGTTTCTATAAAAAAATTATCGAAATTCATGATTTTGATAAATATAATTATTTGCTATATTTTAAATGTACCTATCACAAAGTTTACTTGATATATAAAGGAATGAAGATTATCTTTTAAAAATATCTACCAGCAGAGCAAGACAGGAATCAAACGACAGCAGGGTCTGGCAACCGGATCAGGTAAATTCCCAAACAAGACGAATAAAACACGGCCCGTGGGAAATTAACACGGGCTAGCAAAGGCTAACCCACTCGCACATGGGCGTTTATATAAAGCTATTGTAGACGAACACATGCAGCAGATACGTCGATGGAAATTAAATTAAGCAATGGCACTGCCGGATATGGCACTGGCATTGTGCCAACAATTTTAGCAATAAGGAGCGACTTAGAGTATGCAGATAATAGCAAAATGTAAGATTGCTATATAAAAACATAGTAAATATTAATACATATATATATATATATATATATATATATATATATATATATATATATATACATATATATTGAGATAATAATATTAATAGATATAGAAGAAATTAGCATAAAAATATTATCATTTTTAATTAATAAACTTAAATAGTGATCAAAGAAATAATTTATAAGTTATAGACTACAGAAAATTATAAAAAAATAATTATATGAGGGTATTTTTAACATTTATATATACTTTGTGTTCTCTAATAATTCTTAGTTTGGCTTTATTGTTCATAAGTGTGTATTTTTGGTTACTATCTTTTAGTTCTAATAAACAGGTCTTTTCTCCTATTTTAATTGCTCTTTCTATTTCAATCTCAAAGTTCAGGTGCGTACTTATAATTCTTTGCATATTGCTCTTCACTGTTTCTACTTTATTTGTTTCTATTGATAGTCCCTGAATTACTACAGTCCTTACAGTAATTATTCCTTCTTTTCTCGTTCTCAAGTCTTTCAATTCTGTCCATTGCTCGTATAAGATCTTTCTTGATGTCTTGATTTTCTTTCCTCATTTGTGTATTTTCCTTTTTCAAATCTTGAATTTCTGTTAGAGATTTTTTTGTTCATGTTTTATTTCCTTCATTTCTGCTTCTATAAATCGTTGCAAGCCTTGGATCATATCCATTAATTTTCCTGAGTTATCTTCTTTTTTTCTCTTTTACATCTGAAGATCTTTTAGTTTTTACGCACTTTTCAAAACCAAATGTTTGTGAACCTTTCCTTCTTTTGCCCTCATCCGTGGTGTACTCGTCTTTACTATCCATTGCTTTCTAATTGTGCTCGTGATATTAGCAGTTCAGTTCAACTACCCAATCGCGTAAAAAGTAGACCCCGGTCAACCCGTCGTAAGTCTTGGTTTTGTCAATCTGTCTTCTATTAAGCTGTGGTTTTCTTCACAATAAATTGTTTAATTCTGTTCTCTTTAAATTCTATACTATTTTTACATTACGGCAACACCGCTCTTCTACCGGTCAAAATCCCGAGGTCGATTTAGTTATTTTGCTCTTATCGCTAAATTAAACCACAAAAACTGTTCGTATCGGAACAACTGATTTTGCTTATTATTGTTAGTAATTAGCCACTAACTATCGGTTTATTTACGCTGCGATAACTCGTCGTAACTTTACACCCACTTATTGCTGATTTGGCACAATTATTTCACTCTGAATCTCTCAATTTTCCGTTTTAATGCAGGAGCAAACCAATTGTCCTTCATACGCTTGACTGCGGCGTTGCCGTTTTTCTCCTACAATTTATAAGGACTGATATTACTAAAAAACCCTACAATTACAACAATAATAACTATATAAAATTATATTTATAATTTCGGTATCGATTTATACGCTGTGAGCTCAGCTGAACGTTTGCGTCCAAATCAAACTGCAATTGATTTCAGCGCACAACGGCGACGTACACTGTTATCACTTCGCTTTGCGCGTAACTAAGCAGAATCTAACAAACTGTTATCATAGAGAACCATTACTTTGATTTTAACGAACGTGCGCGGCATTTGACTGACTGTGAGTTATGCGTCGCTAACTGTTCAAACAAACCCTAGCTTTAGAACGTCTGCAAAACTATCCTGAATGAAATACCTCGTGAAGAAACGATAATTCTATTGGGTTCCAAGGGTAAAACAAAGATTTAATGAAAACCACGTTAACGCAAATGGAGAACTCGTGGCTAATATATGTGCTCTTAATTAAGTGAAAATCAATAATACATTTTTTGGCCGTAATCTCTAGTATAAATATATATTTGAAAACTCCAGGGGGTGCAAATCTAGGACTAATTTTATAACTACTAATAGCAAAATCCACCCCAAAGCAGATTCTAAATATCTGAACTTTAAACTCAGCAGACGAAGGGAATGAACACAAACTAGTACTAGGAGAAATAAGAATAAAGATAACATTAAAAAATTTTCTACGCAAAAACACCAAGGAAAAATTGAATGTAGAATCGCTGGGGAACGACTCTACAAAAGAAATGTACCAAAAAGGCTGGCACAGAAGATACAGCTAAAACAAATAGATAACATCAAAGATATAAATGCGAGCTAGGAGAAAATTAAAAACAACATTAAAGAAGCAGCAACAGAAGCTCTTGTTCTTACGGTGCCTTATCCTTAAGCACGTTGGCCATTACATTTGCTTATTTAATCTTATTTGTAGCAGCCCTGAATAGGTCTATGGAGGTCATGTTCGTCCATTGCCGTAGGTTTTTAAGCCAGGAGTTGCGTCTTCTTCCTGGTCCTCTTTTGCTATTGACTTTGCCTTTGATTATAAGTTGGAGAAGCTCTAGGAAAACGAAATGTCATACTAAACAAAAAAACAACAATACACCAAGGTCTAGAAACAAATATAAAGAGAACAAAAAGGGGTATTCGAAGTATAAAACATCAAATACTCCAGAATCACGAGACACCTATAATAGAAGAATACGAAATGAAACAAAGTAGTTGGAAAGAAGAACAAAAAATAAACACTGGGATCAATTTACAAAAAGAATGAAAAGCGACTTCTACTATACACAAAAACAAATATGGAGATCCATAAGAAACCAACGAAAAGGAATGTCAGAATTAAAGGAATACAAAACGATCCCAGCAAACGAATGGATAAGATGCCTGACAGAACTGTTAAAAAAAAGAAAAATAATAATTAACACAACAACGTACCTGAATTAAGACACTATATAAAAATCAGTTTTCATAAAGTAAAGATAGTGATAAATTTACTTAAAAATAGAAAATCACCAGGACCAGACTGAATAACCAACGAGCTTCTAAAACATGAATAAGACCGTTTAACCCTAGAAATGACAGAATTTAAAAAGTTAATATTTTGATGCAAAATACCAGACGAATAGAAAAACATCATAATATTAATGTTCAACAAACGAGATTAAGAAGATCCCAACAATTATAGAGGTATAAATCTACCGAACACCGCACTTAAGCATACCTCAAGAGTCCTATCCAACAAAATTAATAAGTAAACTAAATAACAACTTTATTATATGAACAACAAGGGTTCAGATTCGAAAGATCATGCGTAGATGCCTTATTTGCAGTAAGACAAATCACAGAAGGCCATCGATTACAACAAACCAACATATCTATGTTTTATAGATCTAAAGAAGGCTTTCGATCGGATATAATTCGAAGACGTCTTACACCTACTGTATAAAAGACATAACAATTAGTATTATACAATCTATCGAAAATATTTACTTCCATAATCGAATACTTCCACAGTGTATAGCAGTAGAAAGCGGAGTCAGACAGGCTGACTCGATAAGCCCACTTTTCTTTAATATAATATTGGACGAAATAGTACAAGCAGTACATAAAAATCATGGTTACAGAATGGGAAATAAAAAATCCAAATATTATGTTATGTAGACGATGTCGCAGTAATCGCCGAGACAGAAGAGAAGCTCCAAACATTAATACTCATCTTCATTACAACAGACAAGAAATACAATATGATAAT
This sequence comes from Diabrotica balteata, assembly GCA_918026665.1. NCBI lineage: Eukaryota > Metazoa > Arthropoda > Insecta > Coleoptera > Chrysomelidae > Diabrotica > Diabrotica balteata. Next base: position 162,257,176 of record OU898276.1, read on the forward strand.
ATCAGCAGAAAAAACTAATGTATGGCTACATCTCAATACCCACTACGATGTAAAATCCAAATTAATGGGAAAATAATAAAGCATAAAGCCAGGTTTAGATATCTAGGAATAGATATAACTAGTTACTGAGATGTTGAAGAATAAGTACAATAATAAAGCTTAAAAGCAAGTGACGCAGCGGGATCTCTTAATGAAATAATTTAGAAGAACAAATACTTGAGACTAAGGAAGCTAGCACAGAAGATAAACCTGAAACAAATAGACGAAAATTAAAAACAACATTGAAGAAGCAGCAACAGAAGCTCTAGGAAAACGCAGAGTCATACTGAACAAAAGAAACAACAACAATACACCATGGTCCACAAAAGAAATAAAAGAGAAATGTAAAGAGAAACGAGAGGCCTACATGAAGTACAAAACATCAAATACCCCAGAATCTAGAGAGAACTATAGAAGAATACGAAATGAAACAAAAAAGTTGATAAGAAGAACAAAAAACGAACACTGGGAACAGTTTACAAAAATGATGGAAAGCAACTTCTACGGTACACAAAAACAAATATGGAGTTTTATAAAAAACCAACGGAAAGAAATGGCAGAATTAAAAGAATACAATAACATTTTAGCAAACGAATGCGGCAGATAGCTGACGGAACTGTTTAAAGCAAAGGAAAATAATAATCAACAAAATAACGTACCCCAATTAAGACACGAAATAGAAATCAGTTTTCAGGAAGTAGAAATAGCCATAAATTCGCTCAATAATAGAGAGTCGCCAGGACCAGACGGAATAACCAACGAGCTTCTAAAATATGGAGGAGAAAGTATAACCCTAGAGATGACAAAACTTATAAACTAATATTACACTGCAAGATACCAGACGAATGGAGAAATATCATAATGATACCAATGTTCAACAAAAGAAGATAAAGAAGACCCCAACAAAAATAGAGGTATAAATCTACTGAACACCGTACTTTAGCTTACCATAAAAGTCCTAACCAATAAAATTAATAAACCAACAACTTTACCAGATGTACAATAGGGATTCAAATCCGGAAGATCCTGCGTAGACGCTGTATTTGTACTAAGACAAATCACAGAAAATGCCATCGAGTACAGTAATCCAGCATATCTATGTTTTATAGACCTGACAAAGGCTTTCTTTCGTATCCAAGTCGAAAACATCTTACAGCTACTGTTTAAAGGAAACATACCAATCAATATTATACAAACCATCGAAAACATCCACCTCCAAAATTGAATACAGGCAAAGATAAATGGAAATCTAATACAGTATATACCAGTACAAAGCGGAGTCAGACAGGGTAACTCGTTGAGTCCACTTTTTTGAATATAATAATGGACGAAATAATACAAGCAGTACGTAAAGGTCATGGCTACAGAATGGGGAACAAAGAAATCCAAATATTATGTTATGCAGACGACGCTGCATTAATCGCCGAGGCAGAAGACGCGCTCCAAAGAATAACACATATCTTTAGTACAACAGCTAAGAAATACAATATGATAATATCAGAAAACACCAAATGTATGACAACATCTAAATACCCACTACGGTGTAAAATCGAAATTGATGGGAAAATAGTAAAGCAGGAAGCAAGGTTTAGATATTTGGGAATAGATATAACCAGTTACGGAGATGTTGAAGAAGAAGTAGAATAACAAAACTTAAAAGCAAGTAAAGCGGCGGGTTCTCTTAATAACACAATCTGGAAAAACAAACACCTAAGACAAGACACAAAAACAAGAATCTATAAAGCAGCAATTAGACCTATATTAACATACATGGCGGAGACAAGACCTGACACATCTAAAACGAGACGACTGCTAGAAATAACAGATATGAAAATACTCCGACGAATATCAGGGAAAGGTCTATTGGATAAGGAGAGAAACGAAAACATAAGAAGAGCATGCAATATAGATGACATAAGTGGATGGGTGACAAAACGAAAACAGGAGTGGAACGAACATATTAGTAGAATGGCGGAGGATATAATAGTACGAATAGCACGAGATAAGTCACCAAATGGACGAAGAAGTATTGACAGACAAAGAAAAAAGATGGTGCGACAATTTATAAGGCTAATATCGAAGAAAAAACAGGCTTTAAAGCCTATATACTAAAGGGAAGAAGAAGAAGAAGAAGAAGAAGAAGAAGAAGAAGAAGAAGAAGAAGAAAAAGAAGAAGAAGAAGAAAAAGAAGAAGAAGAAATACCTAAGACAAGACACAAAAACAAGAATCTATAAAGCAGAAATAAGAACTATATTAACATACAAGGCGGAGATAAGACGTGAAATATCTAAAATTAGATGACTACTAGAAACAACAGAAATGAAAATACTCTGACGAATATCAGGAAAAAGTCTGCTGAATATGGAGAGAAAAGAAAACATAATAAGAGCAATAAATAAACATAAAACAGTAGTGAAACGAACACATTAGTAGAATGAAGACGAAGAAATATTGGCAGACCATGAAAAAGACGGTGCAATAATTTAAGCAATTTAGGAGGCTAATATTTAAGTAGAAACATGCTTTACAACCTACATACCAGAACAAAGAAAAAAAAAGAAGTTGTTCAGGAACAGACTTTGACTATTTCTCTATCTAATTCTCCTGGGGTTCGCTTGTTAGCCGTAATGATTAAGTTTGTTTTAATTTTCATAATTATTGTTGTTCTTTGTTTTATGATTTCCAAGATATTTGCCGGGACTCTTTTCTGTCTCAGTTTCTTTAATAAATCCTTACATTTAACTCTATTACATGCATTTAGTAGCTTCACTAAGCATACATATAATATATGCTGGCTTGTTTTATTCGATTAATTTTTCTTTCGTTATTATTGTTATTGTTACCGTCCGAAAGGATAACTTTCTGATACCTGGTTTTTCTTTTTTGAGCTCTTTTTGTTATTCCAATGTGTCTTTTAGTAGGTCCTTAAATAGCTTAATTGTCGTATTAAATAAAGATATTCTTCTGTAGTTGTCCGAATATGTTCTTTGGCCTTTCTTGAAATGTGAATTGTACTGGTGTACTTTGGCCAGCCTTTTGGTACTAATTATTTATTTAAATACTTACAGACTCTTGTGTACTAGTAACTGTCGTTATTCTACAACTGTGTATTTTAGATACGTAAAATTTATCACTTTTTTTAAGAAGTGAACACACAATTATTTTCAAACTTGTATTGGGTTCCAGAGGGGTAAAAGTAGTTAGGTTGGAAATAATGTCGCTAACCCTATAGCGTGTCACTTTCTTAAATTAGCATGTTGCTCGTTATATTTAAAAAACATTTCTAATTGTTTTTAATTTTTAATAAATTTGATGATGAATGGCCTACAACAATATATTTACTTACTTGAGAAAAACCATGTCTACATGACAGGAGAATGTAGAAAATGCATACCTGAAACAATATAATTATACATCAGTATAAGTTGATATAATAAATAATTGTTGTTTATTTATTTTACAAATAAAATAATAATTTACAACACAAATGAAATATTTACAAAAGCAAATGCCTTCATTTTTTGTTACACATTTTGACAGGATACGATATTTTAATGGTGAGAGTTGTTGATGTGAACCCACCTTAACTATAATAGCATAATAATTAAAAGTGAAACTGGAACAAACCATGAAGTGGAGATATCCAGGAGTGGCTAGTATACCTGTTGAATACAAAGCACGTGGTGGTCGTGTGTATTAAGGTATGAACAAATGCTTATTAAAATGCTTAAAACTTTTATTTTAAAGAAGATCTTTACAGAATAAACTTATTCCATCATCAGTTTTAATAAAAAGTTGTCAAAAAAACATTGTATGGCCACATGAAAAAATAGTAGAGAACTCCGTATTAAAAAACTATCCTCAAGGTGTTTATGAAGGTAAATGCAGTAGACTGTTGATTTCAAACTGCAGATTACTAACTGAAAATGGGGGCATCTTACATGACCCCCTGTAGTTGGTGAGGTTTTATTGACTTACATTACCTCTGATCTGTGCTGGATTCTAGGGCTAACTGATGAGTCTAGGGAAGTCTAGGGAGTCTAGGGCTATCTCATCAGTTAGCCCTAGACTCCAGCACAGATCAGAGGTAATGTAAGTTGAAAGTTAAAGATGGATTGAGTTTATTCCGAAAAGATCTTCTTTAAAATAAAAGTTTTAAGCTTTTATTATGCATTTTTTTATATCTTAATACACACTACCACCAGGTGCTTTAAAATTTACAAAAGTCATCTACAAATGTGCAAGAGCCAATAAATGTTGTTTTAATAATTTGCTTTGTAATTTATACAACAGTTAACCTTCCGATACGCGTGCGTACCTAATATAGTATATACAGACACCTACAGTCCCATACTCGTCTTTGTAAATTTGAGTGAATGGAAATTCGTGATTTTATTTGTTACTTAAAATGCTAATTCCTTTCTATATCTTGTCGCTTGAGTTTACTGTTTTTAAGTAGTTATAACCTCTATCGTAGTTGGTAAATGTGGGGAACCATTACTGTAAGTTGTTGGACGATGATCTTCAATAAAAGCTGTACGCCGCATACACCGTCAAATCATACGTCGCGTCTATATACTGTTGAGTTTGTATAGTTCTAATTTATTTGTCTTTATTCTAATTTATTGTCTATAATCTAATTTATTAAAAACTCACGATAACTAATTACGAATTTATTAAAGTCTTTATTAATTCTAATTTATATTACAAATAATTTATTAACGTTTCGTTACATTTTAAATATCGCGGTTCGCGAGCTTCTTATAACTGACTGCCAAATAAAAATCTTTCATTTATATACACAACTGTGTCATCCAGAGAATTCGGCGGACTTCTTGAATAGTCTCGTATTTTGGTGAAGGCGCTCGACTCGTTTTTCAACCTCGAGACGTGGATGATTCACCAAAATTAGTGTCTAGAGATTTCTGGTAAACAACTGGTAGCTAAGCTCAGGTATATTTTGACCTACAAATTACGAGAATCAATAAAAAGAATTAGTCATAAAATATTTACAGTTCTATATGCCATAACATTTACAATCGTAACATTGCCCCCCTCTTAAAAGATGGTTCCTCCTGGAACCTTGTCGGGACTGGAACTGGAACGACATGCTGATATCGGCAACTGGACCCTCTTTTACAACTTCCAGTTGTATAGAAATGACAAGGGACGGTTTTCTCTCCGCAGCAGTAACTATGCGGATTGCAACAGACTAACACCTGGACTTCGGTGTCTTTAAAGACTTCCTCCACCATGTTTCGTATAACCCTCCAATCTAATTGGCGGCACTCCAACTTTGGCATGGCTAACTTTTGCACGTCGGACTCTAGTACGTGCTCTCTCAACTGAAGTAAGGCTTCCCATATATCTCGGTAGGTAGGTTGGTCACGGGCAGTGTCTTTTGTTACCAGGTAGAAAAGGTAACGTGATGCATCTTGAAGTTTCAAGGTTTTACCAGGAGCTGGCACTTGGCATTGAAGTTCTGCAACTCGACCAAACTTCCTTCGAAAGACGGATGCCAACCCTGGTGCATCTTTGATACTGGCCGGGATGGTAAGGGCCAGTGAGTAGTCATCGGGAAGCGCGAGTAGATCTTGCCTTTCTTCAGTGGTAACACCATGTCTTGCTTTACCGGTACCTCCATAGGCACCCATGAATTCCTCAAACGTGAGGTCAGACACATCTTGGACTTGGTTTACTTCCACTTCTTCATCTACGTCGTGGTCACCCTCGAAAGACGCCAGCCGGTTATGGTGTACTATCATCGGCTTTCCTCTCGGAATCTTGCTTATTCGGTAAATAACATCATTGATCTTCTCCATAATGAGGTATGGACCTTCCCAAAACTGCTGCAATTTGGGAGAACAACCTTTTCGCTTTTTGGGGTTATAAAGCCAGACTTTATCGTTCTTCTTAAAACACCCCTTTTCGGCTTGCGTATCGTACCGTTTCTTCATTCGGTCACTAGCGATCTGGAGATGGGAACGGACCAACTCGTGTACATCGTCCATTCTTCTTCGTAATTCGATCACATAATCTTCACCTGCTACATCTTCTCCAGGTCGACACCCAAACTCTAGATCACAAGGTAGTCGCATCTCGCGTCCGAATAGGACTTTGGCTGGTGTCTGGCCTGTTGATTCATTAACAGCAGATCTGTAGGCCATTGTGAAGAACGGGAGATATTGGTCCCAGTCTCGCTGATGATCGGACACCATCTTTGTCAAATACTTGCCAACTGTTCTATTCATTCGTTCTACCATACCATCCGATTGCGGATGATAAGCCGTAGTCCTTGTTTTCTTCATACCTAGTCTATCACATATTCCTTGGAATAAATCGCTTTCGAAGTTCCTGCCTTGGTCACTATGGATCTCCAAAGGCACTCCAAATCGGCTGATATATTCTTGGATCAACTTATCTGCAACGGTGGCCGCCTTCTGGTCTGGAAGTGCGTAAATCTCGACCCACTTAGTGAAGTAATCCATTACTACCAACATGTACTTGCCTCCATTATCACTTTCTGGAAACGGCCCAGCAATGTCCAAAGCTATTCTTTCAAACGGGCTTCCAACGTTATATTGTCTCATAGGAGCTCTCCTTTTTCGATAAGGCCCGTTACTCGTAGCACAAATAGTACATTTCTTACACCAGTCTTTTACATCGTCGGAACTGTTCATCCAATAAAACCGTTGACGAATTCGCTGAAGGGTCTTCTTCACACCAAAATGCCCTCCTGATGGACTGTCGTGTAACTGACGAAGTACTTCGGCTATTCTGCTCTTTGGAATCACCAACTGTCTTCTCTTCTCTGAACCGTCATCATTTTCCAGGACTCGTTTGAGCAAGCCATCTTCCATGATAAATGAGTCCCACTGGGCCCAATACGTCTTAACTACTGAGCCTAGGTTCGATATTTCTTGCCAAGGTGGTCGACGGTTTTCCTCTTTCCATTTTCGGATTTTCTGTATAACTGGATCTCTCTCTTGTTCTTCCCTGATCTTGGTAGGCGTCCAGTCGTCGTGGACCACCGTCGTTCTTAGCACTGCTGCTTCCTTGGATTCCGTTTTGTTGCAGTGAGAACACTCTGCTGGGCATGGCCTTCTGGAAAGAGAATCAGCGTTTCGGTGGCTAACTCCGGCCCGGTGCTCAATCTTAAAATCATATTCTTGGAGTCGTTCGATCCACCTGGCTATCTGACCCTCTGGATTCTTAAACTGCATCAACCACTTAAGGGCGGCATGGTCGGTTCGGATTAAAAACTTCCTTCCATAGAGGTATTGATAGAAGTGCTCTACTGATTTCACTACTGCCAGAAGTTCTCTTCTCGTGACGCAATAATTCCGCTCAGGTTTTGAGAGAACTTTACTGAAATATCCAAGGACTCTTTCCTGTCCTCCCTGAATCTGGGACAGCACTCCTCCAATTCCCACATTACTTGCATCTGTATCTAAGATGAACTCTCCTTCTGGCAGTGGATACCCTAAAATCGGTGCTGTGATTAAATGCTTTTTTAAGGTCTCAAAGGCATTTTGGCAGTCTACATCCCAGCGGTATTCTCTTGCTTCCTCTGTAAGTCGCGTTAATGGTTTAGCGATATCTGCAAACTTCTTAATAAACCTCCGGTAATAAGTACATAGTCCAAGAAAACTTCTCACTTGATGTTTGTCAGTTGGTTTTGGCCATTCCTTAATGGAATCGATTTTTCCCTTATCCACGGCCACTCCTTCTTTACTGACTATATGACCCAGATAATTGACTTTACCTTGAAATAGCTGGCACTTCTTGGGGTTTAACATCAATTGGGCAGCTTTAAGTCGATTAAAAACGTTTTCTAAATTCTTCAGATGGTCCTCAAATGTCTCCCCCAAGACGATTATGTCGTCTAGATAAACTAGGCACGTTTTCCAAGATAACCCTCTCAACACATTTTCCATAAGTCTCTCAAATGTCGCAGGAGCGTTACAAAGTCCAAATGGCATAACGTTGAATTGCCATAATCCAGATCCTGTGGTGAAGGCTGTCTTTTCTTTATCTACCGGGTCCATTTCTACCTGCCAGTATCCAGACTTCAAATCCAAAGTAGAGAATAATTTACTTCCAGCCAATGTGTCTAATGTGTCATCAATCCGAGGCAGAGGATAACTATCTTTCTTGGTAACGTTGTTCAGCAAACGGTAATCCACACAGAACCTCGTTGTTCCGTCTTTCTTCTTAACCAGGACTACCGGAGAGACCCATGGGCTCGTAGAAGGTTCTATCACCCCGTATTTCTTCATTTCCTGAACAATCGTTTCAGCTTCCTCTCTTTTCGCCTGTGGTAATCGTCGAGCTGTTTGACGAATTGGCTTAGCATTACCAGTATCAATTCTATGCTTAACAACGGTAGTTCTTCCCGTCTTTCCTCCTTTCGGTACGAAAATATCACGATACTGCCGAAGAAATTCCCTTAATTTCCTTTTCTCAATCTGATTCAGAGACTGTCCAGCAACTGCAACCATTTGATCAAATTTGTCGTTGGAATTATCAGACGTTGTCGTCTGACGGATTATGGATGTCACAGGTACACAAGTTCCTACTTTTGTCTCTTTCTTGATGGTCACTGGGTAGTCATTGACATTGATAAGTCTAACAGGAATTTCTTTAGCCGAGGTCACCAATTCCTTTCCAATTATGATTCCACGGCCAACTTCGTCGTCATGGTTCCAAGGCTCCATCATAACAGGTGACCCTTCGTCCACAATTCCCTGTAGCCGCGCTACTATGATTGTTTCACTTCTCGCAGGCACGACTGTATCTTCTTTAACGGCTGCTTGCATAGTGTTGTCATCATGTGGATGGAGAAATACCTCCTCGTTACCAACTTTGATTACCTTATTCTTAAAATCCAATTGGAATCCATGCGTATTCATTACGTCCATTCCTAATATAACATCCTCTTCGATGTCAGCAACTATAACAGTATGGACGAACTTTTCTGCTCCAATTCCTAATTGTACCTGGATTTCTCCATGAATGTTGGCATTTTCCCCTGTGGCGGTCCGAAGTCGCAACCTCGTTGGTAACAGTTTCTTTCGGCTGTTTATAACTGTCGGGCGTATAATGGTTCTGGTCGCTCCAGTATCCACCAACAACGTATGCTTTTTACCATTTATTTCTCCATCTACATATACACTATCTTCACGACATTTCAAAGAAGCTATTAGTATCAGAGGGTCTTTGGTAAAGTTCTGGGTCGAAGCTGCTCCCCTAAGGCCGACGCGTTCTGGTTTTGTCTTCGGTCTTATGGTCTTCGTTTTCTTGTGTGTCATGCTTTTTATCATATTAAAGAGCTGGTCAAGTTTATCTTCATCTCCTTCCTCTTTTACAGTCCTAACTTTACTGTACCCGCCAGAGACCTGCGTGGCTGACTCGTATTCAAGAGCGGCGGATAAGACATCAACCAGCGTCTTGTGACGAGCTAATCGTAGTGTTCTTTGCATCTCATGATCACGAAGACCATCAATAAACGTTTGAACGGCCAACTTTTCCATCATGTCTTCGGGAGCTGTTGGATAAGCATATCGCACTAATCTGGCGATATCTACTTCATATTCTTGAAGAGCCTCATCTTTCTTTTGTCTTCGATTTTTGAGCTGCGACTGATATACATGCTCCAAGTGTTCGTGGCCATATCGCATATTTAACCTCTTCTTCAATTGTTCGAAATCATCTGTCTCCTCTACGGCTATGGTCTGGAGCACATCTAAGGCATCTCCTCGAAGAGCGATAGTCAGGTTTACAGCCTTTTCTTTTTCAGACCATCCATTCGCTCTTGCAGCTGATTCGAACTGTTTCATGTAGTTGTTCCATGATGATTTTCCGTCGAAAGTTGGGACTTTGACATGAACGGAACTTCCACTTCCTTCAAATTTCGGCCGTGTTTCCAACTTACATTTTGTCTCGTCTTCTTTTATCTCTACCGGATCTAAAGCTACCGTATTAATTGGTGGTAGCACTCTCGTGTTAGTTATCATGGTCTCTAACTGTTTGATTTTCTCTTCAACTTTATCAAATGTTTTAGAGACTTCTTCAAATTTCTCATTATTCTTTTTAGAAGTTTCTTCCATCATTTGAGAAACATTTTCAAATTTCTCGTCGAATCTTCTAGACACATTTTCGAGTTTCTCGTCGTTTTGTCTACCTACTTCTTTAATAATTTGAGACGTTTCATCCAATCTTTTGGAAACGTTCTCGAATTTATCATCATTTTTTTTAGAAGATTCTTCAATCATTTGTGACGTTTCATCGAATCTTTTGGAAACAGTCTCGAATTTTCCATCAATTATTTTCGTTAAAACGGCTTCTTCTGCTGACTGGAACTGGAATGTCTCTGGGTCGTCTCCATTCTTGTTGAGAACAGTCTTCAGTCGTTCTTGGAGGATCTTCTTGGACCCGCTGCAGTCTTCATCGCGTTCTTCTAGTTGCTCACGCAACTGTTTCACTGAAAGTTCTACTAGCAGCATCTTTGGTCAGGCACACACGTACTTTTTAAATGTTCTTTCGTACAACGATCACTACTGAACTACGCGGATGTTCCCGACGAACAATACCTTTCAAAAGTTCAAAAGTCTTTTTCAAAAATCAAATTAAATTTATCTACCATCCCACTTCTGCACCACTGTTGAGTTTGTATAGTTCTAATTTATTTGTCTTTATTCTAATTTATTGTCTATAATCTAATTTATTAAAACTCACGATAACTAATTACGAATTTATTAAAGTCTTTATTAATTCTAATTTATATTACAAATAATTTATTAACGTTTCGTTACATTTTAAATATCGCGGTTCGCGAGCTTCTTATAACTGACTGCCAAATAAAAATCTTTCATTTATATACACAACTGTGTCATCCAGAGAATTCGGCGGACTTCTTGAATAGTCTCGTATTTTGGTGAAGGCGCTCGACTCGTTTTTCAACCTCGAGACGTGGATGATTCACCAAAATTAGTGTCTAGAGATTTCTGGTAAACAACTGGTAGCTAAGCTCAGGTATATTTTGACCTACAAATTACGAGAATCAATAAAAAGAATTAGTCATAAAATATTTACAGTTCTATATGCCATAACATTTACAATCGTAACAATACTTTACAATAATTATTCGATTTGATCTCTATTTTAAGCCGAACGCAGCATCCAACTACTGTACGCGGATTCACAGGTGATGGTCTCCGATAAACGCCATATGTCCCTACAATGTTACAACATCGCATCTGTATGCTTAGTAGAATAAACAATGGATTTAAACCTTAAACTCTGCAATAAATTTGTTCTTTGTTGAGTACTCTAATGTTCTCCTTTGATTACTCTATACCATAATTAAAGAACCCTGTCGTAAAACTTGTTAAGTGATAAAATAAAAAATTACACACATTTATATCACATTTTGAATCTAAAGCCTGACAAAATACTTTTTTTTGAAATCAGCCGTCAAATAAAATATTTTAGAAATATAATGCTCTCATATTAAAAATACATTGATATTTATTAAATATTTTTTTTTAAATTTCAACAAAAAGAAATTTAGAAAAAATGATAAGTAACAAGTTTTAATGATGAAAATGCCACCATGCATATAAAGCTGGACGAAAGCATAAAAACTAATCCCATAAGACTACAACGGGGAATAAGACAAGGAGACACCATCTCTCCCAAACTATTTATCCTTGCTCTAGAAGATATTTTTAAGAAACTGGAATGGAACAATAAGGGTATCAACGTCGACGGATCATACTTAAACCACTTGAGATTCGCAGATAACATAGTTTTAATAGCTGATAATATCCAAGAGCTAAATGATATGTTACAACAATTAAATGCAGTTTCAGGAGCGGTAGGCTTAAAAATGAATTACAGCAAAACAATAATACAGAGATGAGACCAGACAAATATAACAATACAAAATCATACCATAGAAAATGTGGAACATTATGTATATCTAGGTCATGTTATCAAACTAGGAAAACCAAATCAAGATGCTGAAATTAAAAGAACACAACTGGCTTGGGGCGTTTTCGGCAAACTAGCACATATCTTGAAAAACACCTCCAATTCCTATAAGCTTAAAGAAAAATGTGTATAACACATGCATACTACCAGTTTGTACCTACGGCTTAGAGACAGTAGCACTTACCAAAAAATCTGCCAAAAAAATTAGAAACAACGCAAAGAGCAATGGAACGAATCATACTTGGAATATTAATATATAATAATATTCTCAAACCGAGTTTTCTTAAACGTAGCATTTTAGAATCTAAAATATGCAAAAAAAGTTACTTTCGGTTTTACTTCCGTTTTTTATTAAGGAGGGGCGGAGTCTAACAATCGTATTGTTTCCGTTTCCTAATATAAATCTTCCTGAAAATCCTAAACTACTGTATCGATTTTCAATTTAAAAAAATTGGCGTCGATACAGTTTATTTTTAGGATTTTTGGAACATTTATACTAGGCGACGGAAACGATGAATCGTTAGACTTCGCCCTTCTTAAATATCAGCAAAACTGACATCAAAACTCAATGTCGAGTTGGTCCGCTAGTAAAAATCTATTAAGAAACTATAAAAACACTTTAAAGTATAATAATTACTGGGTTAAGCCAGAATAAAATTGTTTAGTTTAAGATAAATTTATTTGAGAAAAGTTTATAAGAAAATAAGAGATGAACAGAATTTAAACAACAAATAAACATAAAAAATAATTTTAAACTGTTAAATCTTGGGATTTCAGTAAATATTAGAACGAATGATGTACTGGTGGAATCCACTGGAGGCATGACATTATATGGCCTAGTTTTGACTCTTCTATGGGCAACGCTCTGGATACTTTTGAGTCAATTTTCTATTAAAATCTTCTTTCAGTGAGAGACTAGGTCTACCTATTTTTCTTTTAAATCCAATGGATTGTAAAATTCCATTTTAAGTGTCGTAAGAAAGTATGACCAACTCTGCCTTCGGTAAGTGCTGGGTAAATTGAGTAGCCCAGTAAATGCCGATGTCGGTCCCAAGCCCGGATAAAGGAGGAGGGTTGAGGCGATGGGCTAGCAACTCGTCCCTTGTCAAAAGAAATTAATGCTAAAAATTTCGACCAAAAGCCTCGGAATACAAAGGATGGATCAACACAAAGACGACTAATGCAACGAAAAAGGAAAATGATATTGGCTACATGGAATGTACAAGGACTGAGAACCAAACAAGCAGAAGTAATTAAAGAATTAGCGGAAAGAAAAATAGATATATGTGTTCTCACAGAAACCAAGAAAAAGGGAAAAGGAAATGAAGAGATAGGAGAATATATACATATCTACAGCGGAGTGAGTAAAGATAACAGAGCTAAGAGGGGAGTCTCTATTGCCATTCGAAAAAATCTTAAAAACAACATTAAATCGTGGACTGAAGTAAATGAACAACTACTAATACTGGAAATGAAAAAGAATGGGCACAATATCGTAATTGTCGGAGTATATGCCCCAAACGAAGATGCAAATCCAGAAAGTAAAGACGATTTCTACGACAATATGAATGAAATACTCTCTGAAGTTAAAGAAAACTGTGAAATCTTTATACTAGGAGATTTAAACGGCAGAGTAGGGACAGAAGAAAATAGCAGAGTCGTAGGAAGATATGGAGAACAAATAACCAATGACAACGGAATGCGTCTTAGAGATTTTTGTGAAATAATGTCTCTCAAAATTATGAATGGATTTTTTCAACATAGAGACATCCACAAATTTACATGGATACAACCTACTAGGAATCTGCGCTCGATAATCGACTTTGTAATCCAACGTCAAACTTCCCAGCTGAAAACAACTGACGTAAGGGTATACCGTGGATCAGAATGTGGATCCGACCATCATTTACTTATGGCCAATGTGATAGTTAACTATCGCAAAAACAATAACACTCAGGTACAGAATATAGAAAAGGGACAAAAAGTAACATCTCCTAAATATAACCTAGAAAGCTTAAAAGAAGATTCAACAAAATTTCTTTACAAATTACGACTGGCCACAAAATTACAAAATGTGGATCGAGAAAATATAACAGCGGAAGAATTATACCAACAACTTAAAAAGTACATTCATGAGGCTGCAAGTGAAGCTTTGGGGTATAAAGACAAACATGAAACAAAAAATCAAGAATGGTGGTCGGAGAATATGCAAACGTTAGTAAACAAGAAGAAAACTGCTTATCAGAAATGGATGTCAACGAGAAAGGAGGAAGATCACAAGGTATATACGAAATTAAATCGAGATGTAAAAAGAGAAGTAGTGAAAAGTAAAAATGAGATGTGGGATCGAAGATGTGCAGAGGTGGATAGGTATATGGGTGGAACAAGAGTTGGGCAAGCGTGGAAGGTGATAAAGTCTCTCCGGAGGGAAGGAAAGGAAAAATCTAACTTAAAATTAATAGATCTGAAACAGTGGAAACAGCATTATGAGGTCTTATTGACAGAGGATAGACGTAAATTCCAAGATATCGAAATGGAAGAAATATCTGAACATACACAAATAATTGAGATAACAACCGGAGAGTTAAGCGATGCCCTCAAAAGATCGAAAAACGGTAAAGCAGCAGGACCTGGAGACATCCCAATTGAGTTGGTAAAGTATGGACCAAAAATATTACACGAGATGATGGTTAAACTATTTAATAAATGCTTAAAAGGACAAAATATCCCTGATGATTGGAATGTTGGATACATCAGCTCAATATACAAAAAAGGGGATAAACGCAATTGCTCTAATTATAGAGGAATAACTGTTACTAGCTCAGTTGGGAGGTTGTACGGTCGAATAATAAAAAAACGAATTGAATCAGAATATGAAGACATAGAGGAACAAAATGGATTTCGGGCAGGAAGATCGTGCATTGATAATATATTCGTTCTGCAGCAGGTAATCGAAAAACGGAAGGCAAGGAATCTATCTACCCACCTATTGTTTGTAGATTTAGAGAAGGCATATGATACGGTACCTTTGAAAAAACTATTTTATACATTGACGAAAGTAGGTCTCAGTAGAGAGTATGTGGATGCTATCGCAAATATATACAAAAATGCAAGAAGTGTCGTTAAAGAAGGAAACTTTATATCTGAATCATTTCCAATAACCAAGGGGCTTAAACAAGGATGTTGTCTGTCTCCGACCCTGTTTAAAATATATATTCAATCATCGCTAGAGCAGTGGAGAAAACAAGTATCCGGAATGGGAATAGACATAGGCGGTGGTGAATGTCTAACAGCTTTATTTTTCGCAGATGATCAGGTAGTCGTAGCGAATGACGAGGAAGACATGGACTACATGTTTAGAAAACTAAAGAAAGAATATGAAAAATGGGGCCTCAATATGAATATGGCAAAGACAGAGTATCTTAAAATAGGAGATGGTGAAGAAGATCCAGAGTTAGAAATTAGAAACACAAAAACATGCAATGAATATAAATATCTCGGATCTATAATATCTAAAGAAGGCACTACCAAAAGAGACATCGAAAACAGAACACAGCAGGGAAAAAAAGTGGTAAACATTCTAAACTCTCTACTTTGGTCTAAAGATATTAGACAAGAAACGAAATTGACAATCTATCGAACCTTGGTAGAGCCTATTATGACTTATGGGGCAGAGGTTTGGCAGATAACGCAGAAGGATAGAAAAAGAATAGAAGTAGTAGAAATGGATTTTCTAAGGAGAGCGTGTGGTATATCCAAAAAAGATCACATCAGGAATGAAGATATTAGAAGGAGGACAAATACTGTATATTCCAGTGTAGATAGAATTGAAACGAGACAACTAGTGTGGTATGGTCACGTGAAACGAATGAATGAAGATAGATGGCCAAAGAAAGCTTTAAATTACATACCACAACAAAGAAGAAGAAGGGGAAGGCCTTCAGTTGCCTGGGAAGAAAATGTACGGCACATAATGAGAGATAGAGCCATCAGAGAAGACGAATGGATGGACAGAAAACGATGGCGGTCGAAATGCGAGAAACGGCAGAGGCTGTAGGAACCTCGCTTATATATATAAGAAAGTATGACCTAAGGATTATTAATATTAAACTCCAGCTTCAGGCAGTTTCGTATTCCAAAATTCGATTTACTAAAATTTTCTCATAATTCAACTAAATTTAAAAAATCTTATCGCTTAAGAGGCGTTACAACAAATGGCCTTTTATTTTCGGCTGCTTTCAGAACTTCTTCCCATTCACTAGGAGAGTCCACTGCATTTTCAGTTTTTGCGAATTTTTCCACTGATGCAGAACGTCTATTACTAGGTAGCATATTGTGCCACTTTTAAAAAACGTGAGTTGTTTTTTTAAACCTTTAAGATACCAGGAGTTGTAGCCAAAATTCTACGATAGTCCAATTCTTGTTTTGACCACAACTGTTATCAGATACAGCCTAAAGTATGTCATCACGAACATCAAACTTATTAAAATATTTCTTTAAGCAACTAGCAATTTTATTAGATCCTAGTTTAGCAATGGATTCGTCCCAAATGTAAACGTCTTCTGGCTCGTTGCAGCAATGGACACTAAAATTATAACAATAAAGTTTTTTTATAAAAACATGGACCGGTGGTTAATTTACGTGTGGGAAGAGCTCGTTGCAGATCTAACGTTATCACATGTACGTCATTTTCCTTTAACTCTTCCACTGCTTATTCAAGATCGTCTCTTGCAGCTTTTGCTTTTCTCAAGTGTAACTCATTAGAATTATCTAGTTCCTTAAGTTTTTCATTCCAATTTATTTAAAATGGTTTATATTAATTTGAAACTCATGGCACTTTGCACTAGTATTAGATTTAAGAGTCTTAAAAGAAAAATAATATAGTCCTCTGTAAAAATTCTTCTGAACTTGTTTGAAAAAACTAATTTAAGTTTTTGTGCTTAGCGCCTTTAAATGTACTTTTCATATAATATTTTAATATTGAAATTAAGGCTCATATATTCTTTGTCCATGTTATCAGGTCGGCTGTAATGGCTTTCATATCAAGGTAAAGTGTATGAACCGATAAACTGCGTCAATGTTGTTTTGAAAATACTTTCTTTTTTGGTTTCCATGTCTACCTCTGCGATTTTTTTGGGAACAATAACGCTCTTCTTAAGCTTACTTACAATATATTCCACTCGACCTCTACCAATTCCATGTAAATAAATAAATGCATTTCTGCAAATTTTTAAACTTTTATTGTTTGTTTGAATAGATTATTCAAAAGTAGAAGTCCTTCTTGTATTTCTTTTTGTGGTCTTTTGTTTTATATTACTTCTAGGCATACATCTGAATAGATAAGTATTTTGTATATCATAACTTGAGTTCGGCCAGAACTTAGAAAATATTTTGGATCGATTGTCTGCTGATATTATCTCAAAACACTTTCCTTTACATATACATGGAGGCCCAACAGCTTTCTTGCTTATTTCACCACCACTTCCTTTGTATTTTTTAAATTTCTCTCCAGAATCTTTTAATATTTTTGTTTTCTTTTGTCTGTTTATCTGTCTCTTTTTTTCTTCCCTTCTTTACATTAATATTCTAAAAAATGTAAATTTAAAAATGTTAAATAAAGTCAAGTACTAAGTAATATGACTAGCTATTTCTGCAAGTAAAACATGGTATATATATGTATTATATTACTTAACAGATTTCACTAATATAATAAATTAATATCACTAATAGCAAGTAAAACATAGTATACGAAATCATTTAAAAGATTTTACATGCAGTGTTGGAATCCTAACCTAAAAACTTACTTGTTCTAAATCGGAACTTTCCTTTGAACCGTCTTCGTCACTATATTGGATCCGAATCTGAGACCTGAAGGGCTCTTCTGCTGAAGAAACATCACTATTTTTCGATATTTTTAAGCAGAAAACAAAATAAAACAGTTACAATATTTGACAGTTAACAGAGTTTACCAATGACAGGTTGCTAGTATGTTGTTGTTTTGGAGTGTGAAAATAAATCCACGATCATCGTTAAGATTTGATGATATTTTTAAAATTAAAGTATTCAAGTCGTTTAAATATACATTTAGCTTTGTGGATTTGTGAATATTTCGGGAATATTTTCGAAATTTTTTTGATTTTTACCGAACCTAACCTCAAACATGAAATGTAATGTGTGTAAGCAAATTAAAGTTAAAAACAAAGATGTTTTTGACTGTGATGGGTGTAATGATGCAATTTGTAAAGAATGTGGCGAATTAACAGCATCTGAAGTGAACTATCAAGCCGTGTCATGAAATTCTACTGTCTCAAATGTCAGAATGGAGAATCCATAAAACTTTATCAACAGTTTTTAAAAACTAAGTAGGCATCATTAGAAGACAAGGACACAATCGTAGACTTACTGAAACAAGAAAATGAAGTCTTAAAAAATGAAAGTAGTACTAAAGAGCAGTGTGACCAAAGGTGGAAATCAAACAACGATCTTAGTTACAGCAAAGCAGTGAAAAAACAAAAAGAAAAAGTCATCATAGTAAAACCAAACGACTCAAATCAAACAAGTGAAATAACCAGAAAGAATATTGAAGATAAAATCAACCCATGCAACTTGGGAGTTGGTGTTTCAGAAGTTAAGTATATTAGAGATGGAGGAGTTGCTATAATATGTACGGGTAATGGAAAAGAAAATGTACAGGATGTCTGTAATAATATAAAAATGTCATTGGGCCAGTCCTATGATGTAAAAGTACCTGAAAAGATGAATCCCAGAATAATAGTGTTTAACTTAGATAAAAAGGATATAGAAGATGAAGATCTTCTAATTGAAAAAAATGTAGTACAAAATGGTATAACAACAGAACCAAGTGTAAGAGAACTAAAGGTAATCCATACTATGAAAAACAGAAAAGGAATGGTAAATATTATATTCCAGATGGATGTGCATACCTACGAACGCATTAATAAAAATGAAAAGTTGCATATTGGTTGGAAGAGCTATTTTTTTTAGAGAAAGCGTAAATGTTAAACAGTGTTACAATTGTTGGAGGTTTGGTCACCTTGCAAAAGAGTGCAAAAAAGAGACGCCCACTTGTCAGCAATGCGCTGGTGAGCATCACGTAAAAGACTGTAAATCACGTATAGTTTGTTGTGTAAACTGCAAATATGCAGAAGAAGTTTTAAAAATTTCCAATATTGATTTGAAACATAAAGCATATGATAGGAATTGTGAAGCCTATAAGAAAGTAGTAGAGCGATTACAAGAAAAAATAAGGTATCCTGAATTATCACATGGTAATTGTAAAATATAGCAATCAAGTCCAACCATTCTGTACCTAAACATTCAAGGATTTAGCACACATAAAACACAGTTATCATGGATTGCAAGTCAGAAAAAGCCAATTATTATGTGTTTATCGGAGACCCATGTTACCTCAGATTTTGCATCAAATGAAATAGATATTGATGGCTACAACTCAGTTGTTGGTTTTTCTTCAAGTAGACATACAGGAGGAACATCAATTTATATACAAAAAAGGTATCGTTATAAAGAAATTATTAAAGAAGAAAAAAACAAGAATATATGGTTAACAGGAATACAAATAAATATAGAAAACCAGAAATATTACATCTGTTGTCTGTACCATTCACCTAGTGCAAGTCATGCGGAATTTTTGGAGGAGTTGGATGCGTTTTTAGATAGCATTGAGACTGATGCTATCTTTGTGATATTGGGAGACTTTAATATAGATTTGGCAAGTATAAACTTTTACTCTATGAAATTAAATGATATTATTATTAAAAATGGTACCTATCAGCTAATAAACGAATACACAAGGATTACAAAATCGACATCTACTAGGATTGACCTAGTACTTACAAATCAAAAAGACATTAGTTGCAAGGTGCTCCCAACTCCAAAGATTACAGATCACTCGATAATTGTAGCTGATCTGGGTAGAAACAATGAGACGACACTTACAAAAACCTATAGAAAGTACAATATAATGGATGTGACAGGATTTCAAATGAAACTTATGGATATGCAGTGGCCGTCAAGTTCCTCTATAGATGTAAGTAACAATGCTGATATTCTAATAACTAATGTATTGTCTGCACTCGATCAGTTTGCTCCAGAAAAGTCTATTAATACGAAGGATGTTTGGGGAAATAAATTATGGTGGAATGAAGACATTGCGAATGAAATTAAAAAAAGAGATCAATATTACAAAAAGGCTATATTTACTAAAACTGATACTGACTGGGATGATTTCAAACAACAAAGAAATAGAGTCGTAGCATTAATCAGAATTACCAAACAAAATTATTATCAGGAAAAAATAGATGATTGTAAGAACGACCCAAAACGAATGTGGAAAACATTAAAGGAGCTTGTAAACGGCAAAAAAAACCATGAAGCTAAAAGTGAAATAATATTTGATGGTGGGGGGGTTACTGGTAAAGAGATAAGTGAAAGATTTAATATATTTTTTCTAGACAGTGTAAAAGACATAGCAGATAGCATTATTTCAAACAAAACCCACCAAGAAATTTGTAGTTCAATAAATGTCGACTGCAAAATGGAAAAATTCAAAATGTTAGAAATGAAAGATTTAAAAAAACAAATGAAAGAAATGAAAAACAAAGAAAGTAATGTTGATGGTATTACAGTTCAAATTTTAAAGAGTTCCTTTGAAGTAATAGGCGACAAAATTTTGCATATTATAAATGGTAGTCTAGAAAGTGGCGTATTCCCAAGTAAATGGAAGAGAAGTCTGGTTGTACCAATTGAGAAGGTTCATGGAACTGTTAAGTGTGAGGAATTTCGACCCATAAATATGGTACCACCATACGAAAAACTGCTGGAATTGATCATGTGTAAATGATCAAATA
The DNA here is from genome assembly GCA_918026665.1 of Diabrotica balteata. Lineage (NCBI taxonomy): Eukaryota > Metazoa > Arthropoda > Insecta > Coleoptera > Chrysomelidae > Diabrotica > Diabrotica balteata. The sequence continues at coordinate 162,278,098 of OU898276.1, forward strand.
GTGGAGTACTTGGAAAGCAATAATGTGTTAACTAAATTCCAAGCAGGTTTAGAGAGAAATTCCTGTGAGAGTGCAATGCAGACGGTTTTGTTTGACTGGAAGGGTGCGCTGGAGTGCGGGAAAATGATTGGTGTGGTTTTCTTAGACTTTAAACGTGCATTTGAAACCATAAACAGACAACTGCTATTGAGAAAGATGGAAAGGTATGGCTTTGGTGAAAAAATTATAAAGTGGTTTCAAGAATATTTGACTGATAGAACACAAGTGACAAAATATGGTGCCATTTCATCGGCTCAGAAGTCTCTGTATGGTGTGCCACAGGGAACTGTGTTAGGTCCTACTCTTTTCATACTGTATATAAATGATATTGTTGATGTTGTTAAAAAGTGTAAGGTACAGTTGTTTGCCGATGATACTGTGATATATGCAATAGGGGATAAGGTAGATGAAATAATCGATATAATAAATGAAGAGATATGTAATATATTAAAATGGCTCGATAATAATTCCTTAAGTCTTAATGTAACTAAAACAAAAATGATGCTTATAAAGAATAAAAATTTTAAATTAAATAACATAATAAAAGATGTAAAAATTAATAATATTGCTTTGGAGAGAGTGGTTCAGTATAAGTATTTGGGATGTATTATAGATGAAAATTTAAGTTTTGTTGAACATTTTAAGTTTGTTACAAACAAAATAGCAAAAAAAATCTATGCATTGGGAAGAATGTCAAAAAATTTAAGTTGCTGGTCTAGGTTGACCATATATAAATCGATTATTGCTCCCCATCTCTATTTTTGCTCTACATTGCTGTTTTTAATGAATGCTTCTCAAATGAACGTACTGCAGAAAAAACAAAATAAAGCCTTAAGGATAATATTAGGATGTAGTGTATACACTAGTAGAACTGACATGCTAACAATGGCAAATGTTTTAAGTGTAAGACAGACAATTGTATGTAATAGTATGATTTTTGTTTATAAAATGTTAAATGGTCTGATACCTGTGCATTTGTGTAATAATTGTACCTTTGTTCGAGATGTACATGAACACAACACACGTTCTAGAAATAACTTTTATCTGAATAGGGTCAACACTAATTTTGGTCAGAACAATCTTTTTTATAGGGGATTAAAGTAATACAATGAATTACCGGAAAACATTAGGGCTTCTGGAAACTTAGCTCAATTTAAAAATTTATGTAAGATATATGTTAAGCAAAGCATTGTGATTTAATTTTAAGGGTATAAATTGATGTATTTATATCTATATTTTTCTAGCCATGTGCTATTAATAAAGATTATTATTATTATTATTATTTTGACGATGTGAGGGAGTGACATCCATGAGTCGAATATCCAATTTAGAAAATTAAAATCTGTAATATGGTTACTTAACAACTTTTTCATGCAAAAACATTTAAATCTTATGTAATGTTACTTAACATGTTTTACGACCGGACCCTTCAATTTTGTTTTATACTTTTAGACAAATATTTTGAAGATAATTGTACAATTTCTCACTCTCTTCCAAAGATATTTGGCATTTATTTTTCCTATTCCATATTTCTTTACTTTATTCTCTAAATGAAGTTTATTTATCTTGAACTATTATTTAAGAAACTCTAATTCCCGTTATCTAAAAGAGTATAATAAAACGATATGTATATAAAAACGATCCTACAAATTATTAAGAGATAAAACGTTATCCAGGTATACTTTTATCCAGAATCGTTGTTTTCTGCATAGTTTATGAAGTCGAGGTCGCCGAACCGCATAAATCGGCAAGTGCGAGCGAGAGGGAGAGAAAAGAAGCTTAAAAAATTCATCGTAAAATTTATCTGCAAAATCCGGTTAAAGTAACGTCAGAACGGTTTATAATGTATGTATTTACTTCCTTTGAAATGCGTCGGTAATAATGCTCGTTTGGGGAGAGGGCTGCCCTTGTAATATATGGTTTGCGTTAAACCTTCTTCCACAAATGAATAACTCAACAGAGGGGATTTGCAAATATGTGGCCGTCTAGCTTGCTCCTATCGGAAATACCATAAATTTCAAAGAGAATTACTACAGATCTCGCAGTATCCCAGATTCACGGGTTGCCGCAATATGAACTGAGCGCCAGGCGCTGATATACGTGGAAGAAGGTTCAATAACATACTTGAGTTTTTGACATGACGAAACATTTATTGGTCGTTAGACAGTCTTTTTCATGTATTCCAAGTATTTACTTCCACATAAAAAGAACATAAAAATTTACGTTGAGGTACGTAAATCAATTGCATAAAAGTGAGAAGTATTAGTGCAATTGTAATTATTTATTAAACATTGTGGTTATGTTAGAAAAACAGTTTCTGTTATTAAAGCGCAAGTTTAATTAATCTATTTAAATCTTTAGATTGCTTGATCCATTTTTTGCAGTTCCGCCATTTTATATAAATGTTGTTGAAAAATCAACACATAGTTTTTTATAGTTTTGTTCCCCTCGTATAGTTAGCCAAGATTTCGTTTACAAAAACCTAACCACTATTGAACAATAAACTGTTGTTGACACAATATTGCAAACAATAGACTGTTGATTGATATATTGTTATTAACAATAAACCATAAAAAATTAAGTGTTTTTTTCGTTAAAATTGCAGATCGCTTGGTTAATTATACACACATATACATCGCGTTAACGTATAAAACATAATTATTTAACCAATCGCTGTCTCCAGACCAGACGGCTTGCAGCTGCTAACCGAGCGATTCCTGTTTTTTGAGTTATATGACATTTTTTCCTGCCTATCTAAGACATCGTTTTGTGCGACTCTCAGCACGGGCGGCAGCTCCCACGAATTCTCATCATCCGAAAGCAAAAAACAAAATTGTTTTATATTGAAATATTTTCACCAAAAAAAAACAAAATGGTGGATATTTAAATTTTTCGACCCTTGCTTGCACTTTTAATTGTTTATAATTTTTTAAATAACAAAGATGTTTGATTGTATGACCAACCACAGAGAGACATCTAAAGAGTAAACTGCCGTATGGTTCATCTTGATAAATGAAATAGTTTCGTCGTATACAGAAATACAGAAATGTAGACCAGCACCCAAACCTACAGCCATTGATCAGCAAACTAAAGCAGTTTAATGGTCAATAATAAACAAAAATATTTTCCTTAATCAACCCAATTGTTAGACCAATAGAGAATTGTGTGCTGGACATCTCAACAGATCATCCTACTGTAAGTACGTTATCCTTTCATTCCATTTTTGCCTTTCTCAAATGATCTATTTTATACAGTTCCGTCATATCAACTTTCAAAAAAACTGTTAGAGACTATTTTAGAACACACCAAATTTTCACCTTAATTAACCATAAAATAAACCATAGAACTAGTTAATAAAATACAACATTTTCAATTACCTAACAACTCTAGATTAAGTTCATTTGAAGTTAAAAAATCTTTTACCTAGTATTTCTCCCACAGAAACTTTTATTTTATTAAAAAACCTTTTAGACCAAAATAGTACAAATTCAATTACTACATCTGAAATGTTACATTGTCTTGAAATTTGCATAAACCAAGAATACTTTAAATTTAATAATCAAATATATACAAATAACAGTGCAGGACTTATAATGGGCAATACTCTAAGCCCATTGCTATCAGATGTTTTTATGGAAACTAGAGAAAAAGATTTTAAAACATCCCATATTCAAACAGTTTTTATATTGGTAAGAATAAATAGACGACGTACTGGTATGTTTCACAGGAACTAACAGGCAACTCGGCCAATTTTTATCGTATAATAATTCACGTCATAGTTATATTGAATTTACAATACAAACAGAACAAAATCAATCCATAAATTTTTTAGATTTAAAAATTATCAGACTTAAAAACAAACATGACTTCTTCATATTTCATAAACCTGCCCATACTGACACGACGATACACAATTCATCATACCATCCTACACAGCCTGAACTGACAGCCTATCATAGTATATGTTACATAGATTAACAGAAATTCCGATGTAAAAATACAACTTTGAAACAGAAATAAATATCATTAAGCAAATAGCAGTAAATAATGGATACAACGAACAAACAATTAATAAAATTTTTAATAAAAAACTACACAACAAAGCCTTGAAATTAGTATTTTCAACACCAGAGAAAAAACCTAATACCTTCTGCTCGATTACATATACAGGCAAAATATCAACTAAAATAAAGCTAAACACGTACAAAAAGGAATAACTTCAGCTTTCAGAACAAATAACAACTTGGGCAAACATATCAAAAATAACAAGAGCCAAAATATAAAGCACTTACACAGTAGAGTATATAAACTTAAATGTCGCGACTGCCCAAAAACTTACATCGGTCAAACTGGTAGAAATTTTAACAAAAGAATAGCAGAATATAAAAGGGCTTTCAAAAATAGAAAAACAGATTCTACATACGCACCTCACCTCCTAGATCATAATCATTCTTTTAATGACGAATTTAAAATTCTTTACCTTTAAAATAAAGGCCTTAAGCTATCTTTGTTAAAATCTATGGAAATTAACAAATTAAAAAACACGGATATAATTCTAAATAACCAACTTAAGACAAACAGTTCTCTCCTCCTCAGCTTATTTCATTAAAGAATATAAAATGTAAACGCATGCCAAAAATAAATCACTTGAGAAAGTCTATCAGCCGAAACAGCTGTAGTGATAATAGTTTTGTAATAAATTTTGTGGAAGTATTGAAAACAAAGTTTTCAGTGTTTTATTGTTACATAAAATGAATTTCCATCAAATGACAGTCGAATCCATCAATTATTAACTCTTATCCGTGACCAAACTTTTCCAAAACCAGTTCCAAATATTACTACTATTCCAAACTCCAACAACTTCTACACAAGAAATAATACGAGGAAAATAACAATTCCATACTTAAAAGGATTATTAGAAAACTTTATGTATATATATATATATATATATATATATATATATATATATATATATATATATATATATATCAAGGATCACTCGAAGAGTGGCGGTTTTTCGGTCAAAAGGTAGAGAAAAAAGACAAAGATAATGGCTACTTCATCTTTTTATTAAAAACGTTTCGCTTTCTAATCAGAAAGCATCATCAGTTCATCTGAAAAGAACGATATGAAAAACATAACATCCATAGAAAAGTTATTAAGTGTGTTACCTCAAAAAGATATTTAGCAGTCAATGATATTAAAATTGTAAAGAAGCTTACGACAATGGACATTATAAAATTATGTTGTATAAACAATAAATTGAACTAAATATAGTTAAATAGTTTCATAAACTTGTGAAAAGCACAGAAAAAGAACATGTGGTGGTTGTACATGTATATATAAAAAAAATTATGTAAAAAAGCACATTAATGTGAAGAAAAACTAAAAGATCTAAGATGCACTTCCAAAAGTATATCAATACTTAAGATTTAATTTTGACTTTAGGTAGCATTATTAAAAAAAATTAATTCAAAATTTAGTAATTTTAAAAGTATAATGAAGTTACCACTACAAGCTTCTAGTCTGCTGCCGGTGAAATGGAGGCAACAGGTGTTGTAACGCCAACCAAAGTGAAAAAACAAATGCCTTGAGGTCAACGCGTGACAGAACAACAAGGCGTAATACTTCCAACTCTACTGAATAGAGCGGTTTATTTAAAAAATATGTGACAATTTGGTCCACAACCTGTCTGTATAACCCAAAAAATGAAAGGAAAAGGGGGTTAAGAACACCATTTTCCCCCCAGTGATCGGTTGAGATAAAAAAAAGAACAAACAAGCGAGGTCAATCCAAAAAATCATATGTTATTAGTCTACGTTGTGACTGGATAGCCAGCCACAGGTGAAGGATGATTAAACTTGCAACAGTCCAAGGTTCATCACATTTGGAACTGAAATTAATGGGTTTCTATGAACTATTTATAGTAATAAAGTTATATTAAACTCTTTGAATAAAAACAATTATTACAATTATACAAAAGCAGCGTTGACATTAAGTCATGAAATGTAAGTGGCATAAATCTGAGATAATTTAAAGTAAGAAATTATTATTCTATTTTATTTATATTTGAATATTATTTGAAAAGAAATTATGTAAAGCAAACACCTTAGGTGACAATTTTAAAGTAAATAACATAGTAAGCGTAATTCGGCAATATTAGATGATAAATTTGGCTCAACTTACTAATGTAAGTTCTCTTATTAAGAGCGTTAGGGTATTTAAGTATAGAACACATTTCTAAAAACTGCCTTTAACGAGATTGCGTTTAGAACCAAGAATCTTAACTTCATTAAAATCTACTCTGTGTTTAGTGTGCAAGAGCACAAGTATGCTTAGATAAGTTGATATCACTATAAAGCATCGTAAGAAGCCCTCTTAGTGATCTCCCAGTCTGACCTATGTAGCACGAGCCAAAATGTCTTTATCGATAAGATGCTTTTAGGCTTTAGAGGTCGCTGTAGTTTTAGATTATACTTTCCAAACAAACCGGATCGATACGGTCGGAAGGTATATTCTTTGCTGGATTCTCGCACTTTCAATACTTATCAATTAAAAATCTATAAAGGTACACAACCACCAGGTCCATATTCTATCAGTTCTGCAGCGTACGAGTTTGTTGAGCGGCTTTGCAAACCAATCTCCAAATCCAACCGGAATGTCACATTGGACAATTGGTTTGTATCAGTTGAAGTCGCACAAAATTTACTGACAAATCATAGTCTAGCAATTGAAGGCACCCTACGGAAAAACAAAAGGCATATTTCAACCTAATTTTTATTGATAAATACACCGCCAAAATAAAGTATATTTCGATTTACCAAAGATATGACGATATTGTCCTATATACCAAGTCCAAAACCAAAAAACATGTTTTTTTGTCAACCCTACACCATGATGATCAAATCGATCCGACAACGGGTGACGAAAGTAAACCTGAAGTAATAACGTTCTATAACTCTACGAAAGGTGGTGTGGACAAGGTTGATCAACTTCGAGGTTCATATACTGTCGCAAGAAAAAAAAACGTTGGCCTATGCTCATATTTTATTAACTGCTTAATGTTACTGCAATAAATGCATTTGTGATACAGAGAACTAACAAACTGGATATAAAAACAAGAAAAAGAAAAAGATTTTTTTTTAAAGAACTTGGTCTTCATTTAGTAATGGACAATATAAAAGAAAGAGCTTAATCTCCTTATTTGGCACAAGATATAAGAGAGCTTGCTTTTAATCTCAGTGATGTTGAACCAGTACAAGCACATGCGGAATTGCAAAACAAAAAGAGGTGTTGTGATTTTTGTAGAGATCATGCAACTCGATACATGTGTCAGTACTCTAAACAATTTATTTTCTTGGAACGTACCGTACTTATTTGTTGCATATGCATTGATAAATTAACTGTATAAGCTATATACAAGGTCTTGTGTTTTTAAACATTGGCCATAATGAAGTACGTAATTTCTTTTATATTTTTAGTTTTAGTATTATAATAAAAGTTAATTTTCTTTTAATATGTTGTCTTTAGTAGTAGTTCTAATATAGGCAAGGTAAATCTGTTGTTACAAAATTAAACATAAAAAATTTTTAATTTTTTGACTTCTCGGACCCAACTTGTTCTTACGTGTATCAAAGTATCACCTGTGTACCAAAGGGTTAATATGTTGTATTTTGAGAATGAGTTTTGAGAAGTGGAATTTAAAACGTCAATAAACTTATTTTAAACTTAAATTGTGGTTTATTTCCAATAAAAATAGTAACTGCTTTAAGATGTCACAAAAACGCTTCGGAACAATATTAAAATAAAATTAAAAAGAAAATAAATTTTGTTTTCTTTAATCTTTCTAGATTTTAGTTTTCTCAATATATAGAAAAAGTCTTAAAGAACACGTAGCTTGAGAAATATGTACCATTTCAAACACATGCAAAGTTCTCATGCGTTTTTTTGTACGACGTAAGTCCTCCATTAAATTCAGCCATTGTTAACAATGCTAACGGAGCTCTTTCTCCGGCCTGACATGAAAGGTAACAGCGCCCTATTTCAGCTGCTTTGGACCGCCAGCAGCGAAATTGTAGATATGCTTTACGCTATTATCGTCTCGCCTATTTATTCGATTTGATATAAAAGCCCATATTAGGCCATTTGACGATCTCAAATGGTGTTTTTTTTAAAGAAATTTGAGTATGTAAATTTTTGTTTTGCATGAACTAAGCAAAAGTGTGTTATTAGTAATAAAATACTGATTATACAGTAACGTAGTGCTCCATTACTTACAGTGGGTGATCAAATTATCAGAACCACCTAGTAAAAAATCTATTTTTTTTATAAAAGTATATATATTTAAGCTGTATAATACATTATTGCGTTTGTTTTCATTTGCTTATCTTGTAACACTTGTTCAATCACAAATTAATCCCTTAATTTGTAATCTCGCATTATTCTTAACTTCTTAGTCTTTTATAGCTTCACCGTGTATATTTGAGACAATTGTAAAACTATGTCGAGTAATATTTTAATAATTATAGTACATTTACCTATTAATAAATTATCAAATCATATATTTTCCAATTGAACTTCCCAAGTGTTCCAATTACGGCCTAGATTAAATTGTATTGTAAGCTGATAGTTCAAACTTTGTTAGTATGATAAAAGCAATAACCTGGGTGCTGAGGTATGAATTACTTTTGAGATTATAAATTGGGGATTTAAGCTCATGTGAGCGCAGTCTATTATATACAGGGTGGTCCTTAAGTAATTGTACAAAAAGAAACTGTAGATTTTACACTTTAAAATATTACGATTTAAGTCAAGTTACTCTAATAAAATGTTAATATTAAGAAAGATACAGGGTGTTAAAGTAAAAATTTAAAATTTTATTTTTTGCTATAACTTTCATGTTTGTTAACATTTATGTATAAAAATTCACAACTGGGTACTATTGAATATCAGAAATTATAATTTTATGTACACTTTAATGTAGCTGATAGAAGACGTCACATATGCCACATATGTGGCATACATTTGCACTTAACTTTTTTGCTCTTCAAGTTACCGGTATTTTTAATAAAAAATATTAAAGAAACATTATTTTAACAAAAATACATGTACTTATGAATATCTTTAAAACTCAAGAATTTTCGAGATAATCGCATTTTAGAAATCAACTACATAATTCTGATTTATCGCAATTACTCCATGCAACGAAAGACAATTAAAGAAACACATTAATACTTCTGAATTTTGGTATAAAATACCTTTCATGAAGTTAATAGTTAACGAATTATTAAATAAAATAAATATATCAGCACGATAAAATAATAGGATTTGATAAATAACAAAATAATTTGATTTTCTATCAAACATTTTACGTTTTGTTTCAAATTAAAGTTATAATACAAACATTTTATTGACAAATCAAATTAAGAAATAATTAAACTAAATAACGTTAAACTTTTTGTCCAAGTAATATGTCCATCATTTTCTTTAATTTATTTGTCAATACATTCCATAAAATATCGTCTCATACTAAATAGCATCATTGGTTCTAAAGAAACTGCTGCAGTATTTATATACCAACATATATACCAATGCATATACCAACTTCTTCTTCTTAGAGTGCCGTCTCCCTACGGAGGTTGGCAATCATCATGCCTTCGGCCAACAGATCTTCTTCCTTGAATCTTTCCTTGTATTATCAGTCTCAAAATTTCATATTTTGGTCCCCTTATCACGTGGCCTAAGTATTCCAGTTTTCTGGTTTGTATAGTGGTGATTAGTTCTGTTTCTTTACCAACCCTCTCCAGTACTTCTTTATTTGTAATTCTATCAGTCCATGATATTTTCAATACTCTGCGGTATAACCAGAGTTCGAAGGCCTCGATTCTTTTTAAATTTCATTTTTTTAATGTCCAAGTCTCAGCTCCATATAATAATATTGAAAATATATAACAGCGAATGGTACGTAGTCTGATCTCCAAATTTAGATTTTTGCACGTTAGGAGTGGCTTCATTCGTATAAATGCTGATCTGGCAATATCTATTCGTCTGTTTATTTCTACAGTATGATCATTGGTTTCATTGATCAAAGTTCCCAAATACTGATATTTTTCTACTTGTTCTATCACGTTACCATTTATTGTCAATAGGTGATGTATATTTTGTGGCCTTTTTGTAATCAGCATGTACTTCGTTTTTTTAGTGTTTATAGTAATTCCCATCTCAGCACTATTTATACTCAAGCTTTCGATAAGATGTTGTAGATCCTCTATACTCGTTGCTATGATCACAGTGTCGTCTGCATATCTTAAATTATTAATTAATTTTCCGTTAACGGTGACTCCCGCTTCGATATTATTGAGCGTGTTTTGGAAAATTTCTTCAGAATATAAGTTAAACAAAAGTGGTGATAACACACATCCCTGTCTAACTCCTCTACAGATCCTCATTTCTTCTGAGCGTTGCCCATCAATTTGAACTATGGCACTTTGGTTCCAATATAATGTTTGTACTATATTTATGATTTTACTGTCAATGCGCTTGTTCATAAGTATTGATATTAGTTTTTCATGTCTTACTTTATCGAAAGCTTTTTCGTAGTCAACGAAGCACAAGTGTAGATCAACATTTACATCCCGACATCGCTGAATTAATATGTTGATGGCAAATAGTCCTTCTCGAGTACCCATTCCATTTCGGAACCCGAACTGCGTGTCGCTAATATCCTCCTCTAGCCTTTCGTATATTCTCTTATGTATTATACCAACTAATAACATACAAAAAATTAATTTACTTACCGAATGACACAAACTAGCATTGGTGCAAATATCTGTGTATGACATTAAAATTAATTTATTAGTTAGCCGAATGTTGTATGGAGAGGGTACGTTTAAAAACTCTCGGCAAATTTACGTTTATGTAGAGGAAGTACATTTTAATAAATAACGTATTCTGGAGTATACACCGTCAAGTTCAGAGTTAAAATATTCCCGTAGTATATTTCTTAATTGTAGATACAATGCCTTATAACTAAAGATAAACTCAGAGGCCTCGATGGAAAGTTTTGCTCTTAACAAACAGCAAAACATAAGACGGTCACTTATTTAAGTAATCTATTTACAAAGCTCTTAATCTCATATTTAATTAATATGTACTTTAAGTAAAAATACAAAACGGAAAACAAAAGTTGTTTTATTCATCTCGAGTATTTCTAAAATTAGTAAAATCCTTTATAAGTTTCAGGCTAACAAACTCTTTTCCACTGACAACAAAAAGTTTTATATAAAGTTTGTTCTTCTTGTGCGCCGCACGATTAAGTACACAAGACCCGCTTGTTGAGAATTTGTTTTAGAATTTGGACCGGATTTTAAATAAACTTCAGATGGTAATGGCTCTAAAAGAACAAATTTATTAAAGAACAATGAAGAAGAGCGAGCGCATTGATATTTATATCTGTAATTACCAAAAATGGAAGTAATAAGCCAGTTAAAAAATATGTTAAAAAGATTTATATGTTAGAGAATAACAGGCTTTAAAAATTAGTTATAATATAAGTTATAAATTGTAAATCTTAGTGATATGTTGATATAAACTGTACAAACTCTTTAGACAATATCCAGTTAAATTAGCGTTAAAGTCAGCAAATTGCAATTATTTGTTATTGTTGTCAATAAACAAATCCAGATTTACCAGCAAAATAATCGCTTTTAGTCAAGACCGATATACCTGTTTTAACAGGTGTACAGGGTCGGACTTGCTTTTTACTTAACGTTTATCAAAACAAATTCAAATATGGAATCACACAACAGTTCTACAATACCATTAAAGTCAAATATACGCATCATAGTCATACTCTTTGGCAGCGTCGAGAGTGCAATTTTCTTTAAAGTCCAAAGCAATTATTTTTAGTGCCTTAGAAAATACCAAACTTCAAGACTACCTTCTCCCACTTGGTAATATAATTCAACCGGAAAATATAATCTCTTCTAGATTATCTAACAATCGCATATGTGTGTATTTATCCAATAAACAAATGATTTTATAAATAATCATGGTCAAATAGAAATACATGGTGAAATTTTCAGAGCAAGAAGGTAAGTTACACCAGCGGAACGACCTGTGATCGGCGTATGTCCTTCAATACCGCACGACGTGCTAACCAATGAGTTACAAACAATCAAAATAGTTTCTGTCTCCCTCATGACATTCCTCAAAATTAGTGCTTCTATGCCTGAGTACAATCACATCTTTAGCTTTCGAAGACAAATCTATATCAGTTGATATAGATTAAAGAGATAAATCTATATCAGTCCTTAAAGTCTAACACTACCAGAAAAAATTTAAAAAACGGGGACCAATTCGGTTTTAAACCGGGGATCCCTCGATCTGCAGCAAATACTTTATCACTGAGCTATATCCGATGTTACTGATATACGCACTGGAAATGAACTTCACCATAACGCCATTATGCGAGCCCACCATTTTTTCCGTTTACCATCGGTGAAATGGTGAATAGCACAGAAAGAAGTTTACCCGGCGACGGTATTGTGGGGTATCACATACCCCACGAGAATTTAAAATGCCCGCGTTTACGCAACTTCAACCATCAAACAGTTAAACCCCGCCTACCTTCGAGTTAGGTTATATACTGTCTTCAGCAGTTTGTTTGCGACTGTCGAGTGAAGCAGTAGTAAAATATTTTCGTTTAAACAGCGTTGGGGTGTTGTATACCCCACCATACCGGGAGTGTTATATATTTTTTAAGGTAATGTATTGAAATTTATTGTATATTTGCAGGGTTTTAGTGATATTTTATTACAGAATGTTTTATGAACAAGAACAAAGAAGGCTCCTGCAATTGTGGGAAGAATCGCAAGATGAACACGCTATTGGTTCAGAATCTGAGGGAGAACTTTCCGATCATATCAGCGAAAATTCAATTTCAGAATCAGATTCTGAAATTGTGAATCCAGAAGTGCCTAAAACAATGACAGAAAATATATCCACCAACTCAACAATAGACGATTAATCCTCAAATACAAAAGAATATTTTATAGGACGTGATGGAAAAACTAAGTGGTCAAAATCTTGTGGTAACCTCAAAGTACGCACACGACGCAAGAATATCGTAAGCCATCTTCCGGGACCAAAGGGCGTTGCCCGAAATGCGAAAACTCCTCTTAAGTGTTTTAATTTATTTTTGAACGATATGATGTTGGCAAATATTGTAAAGTATACGAATCTGAATATGACCAGAGAGCAACAGCTTATAACAAGAATATGCAATACCTCGTAAAACCAACAACAATACAAGAAATGAAGGCTGTGCTTGGACTCCTGTATTTGGCTGGTGTATTTCGTGCCAATAGGATAAAATTAAGAAGATCTATGGAGTACTGATGGCTTAGGCGTAGATATTTTTAGAACAACCATGTCACTGAAACGTTTTATGTTCATTATATCTTCCATGCGATTTGATAATAAAGAGTCCAGAAATTAAAGACGCCAGTTAGATAAATTTACCCCTTTTCGAGTAATGTTTGACCTTTTTACCGAAAATTGCAAAGCTTACTACATTCCTGGAGAATACGTCACTATAGACGAAAAACTGGAGTCCTTTCGCGGGCGATGCCCGTTCAAGCAATACATGCCCAATAAACCAGCAAAATACGGCATGAAAATTTTTACCGTTGTAGATGCGAGAACATTTTACCTGTTTAATATGGAGGCGTACCTCGGAAAACAACTCGAAGGTCCGTTTCAAATAAGTAACAAACCAGAAGACATTGTTGTTAGATTAATAGCACCCATAAGTGGCACTGCCAGAAACGTTACTTTTGACAATTGGTTTGCCAGTTGTCCTCTGCTATACACATTACTAAAAGAGCATCGATTGACAGCTGTCTGCATTTTACGTAAAAATAAAAGGGAGCTTCTTCCTGCCTTTGTTCACAACCAAGAAGAGACCTGAACGGAGTTCACTCTTCGGTTTTACGCATGATGTAACATTGCTGTCATACATCCCTCGGAGAGGAAAGAATGTTTTACTTCTTTCTTCCCTCCATCATGATGACAAAATAGATCCAGCCACTGGCGAAGCTGAAAAACCAGAGATGATTAGTTTTTACAACTTCACTAAAGGAGGAGTAGACGTGGTGGACGAGCTTAGTGGTACCTATAGTGTGAGTAGAAATACTAGGAGATGGCCGCTAGCCATGTTTTATTCATTGCTGAATACCGCTGGAATTAATGCTATGGTAATTTTTAATTCAAACAGTCCTGGGGATAAATGGATGAGCGACGTTTTTTCATGAAAGAGTTGGGACTATCTTTGATTACAGACCACCTTCATGAGAGGAAAGAAAATTCAAAATTACCCAGAGTGTTGAGAAAGAAAATAATAACATCATCAAAGAAGCGCAAGAACGAAGATGAACCTCAACCATTAACGTCCAAAAAAGAAAAGGAATGGGAAAATGTATCTGTCCGAGATCAAAAGATAGAAAATCTCATCTAACTTGTTCTGCTCGTGAGCACTGGGTTTGCATGAAACATTCAGAGCAAATATGTATCAAATGTAAAATTAGTGACGCAGATTAGATTTAGATAAAATTAGAGTTTTTATGTTACAAGCAGCTTTTATATACGTTTAGTGTCCAAGTTAAGATTACTCTAGTATTGTCGGTAAATTTTTATCATATTCTGATATGTTTTGTAATACTAAATCTCCTTTCATGCTCAACTTTAATAATATAAATGTTTTAATAATATAAATAATACATTGATTCAGGAAATTTTGTAGTATATAAAGAATATAATAAATATTCAAACGGAGTATCTAATACCCCACCATACCATACATGTTGTAATTTTCGACCATACTGGAGCCGGGTTAATTACAATGTTAGAGACAACGATTTCTAGGATATGTTGTATATAAACAGTCTAAGAAAGCAGAATATATCGAAAAATACCTTCTGGACTAAGCTTCCTAAAGCAACGTCTACTAATGCATGCATTGTATAAAAATTATTGAGCATCGGAAATAGTTTTGCACAAATTACAAACTTGCACAAATTTTATATCACCACTATTGATATAAAAGCTAAAATCATCAGGAACTCTGCAGTTAGCTTGAAGCCTTATGAAATATCATTAAGGGGAAATTATTTAAATTTTTCCTATTTTAATTGCATAAAAATAAAATTATGTGATATTTACTTTCTCATATTAATAGCACGAATCCATCTTTTTCTTTTCTTTAATTTATAATGTAATCTTTGGGAACCTATAAAAACTACACTTACTATTTTTGCTATTATTAGCACAATTAAATACGCAATATGTATTTGCACACATTTTTGATAAAATTTATGCGTAAAAAGATAGGTCAATTTTGTCATATTTCGCCGCTACGCACGCTGGCATCATTTCAAGATACCCCTACCATGGTCACGCACGGAGCGAATACTTGGTTTTTTATTTTGATACTTATGCCATAATTGCTGCAGGCAATATTTATATTTGTAAGTAATCGTTGTGATTCTTCTTCTGTTCTTGTAACTAGTACAGTGTCGTCTGCGTATCGAATATTATTATAATATTCTAAATATGAATATGAGTGGGCAACCAGACAAAATGGCATGTGTGTGAATGTACATCAAAGTGAGAATAAAATAATAGAGACTAAGTGTTGAGAGTTATCAGTGAGGTACGGAAACTAGAATAACAGTTTATCTGGGTTACTTGGAAGAGGAATGAGGACCATGGAACGATTGACAGAAGAAGGACAGGTAACCGACCAAAGACCAAAGGAAACAGCTTCATTACGATGAGTGGACGAAATGAAGACTCTGGTGAGAAAATCGCTACATGAGTCCATTCATATGGTACAGGATCGCAGCCAATGGAAACAGAAAGCTAATAATATTTTAAGTTTCACCATGCCCTGACATGGGCTCAAGGAATGAGGAGGAGGAGGGCGGATAATATAAGAAAGGTTATGCAAACTGGATCTACACGGCATAATACTCGAAACTTAATAGATAACTGTGGAAGGTCTATGTTCTACGGATACGGTACAAGCTGTGTGATTATGACGATATTTACATAGAAGTTAGTAAAAAATACATTTCCAGACAGAAAATTCGTTTAATAAAAAAAGACATTCTGTACTCTCTTTTGACTTAGTAAAAAAGTTTCACAAAAAAAATGCTTTAATAAAAATAAACATTCTGTACTATCTCTTGACTTTTATACTCCTTCCGTGCTGACAATTTTGCTCTCAATTTTAATCTACAAACAGTTTCAAATATTTAAGTACCAATTTAAGGAATAACAAATCGACAATAACTTATTTTCCACAACCGTCTAGATCTCCCTCAACACTTTAAGCACTTCAAGGATGCTAGTGTTTATTTAATATTCCCGCTGATATCAGTAACGCTATCGTTGAGAGGTTCTCAAATCATAACCGAGTCTCTCTCGATGGTCTCTGATATTGAAAAGTAGGCATTATAAAAGTTTACAACCAAACTGCATTCATAAGAGTGAGGAACATTATGCAGAGAAAATTGCAGCAGAATCTTTTAGAGATTTTATGTGAGAGTGCACCTTATTTTAGTCAATTTTAAAATAAGGTCGTTTGGCGGGGAAAATGGAGCTAAAGATGTTTATTCTCTGGAGGATGTGCATTACGTAATTAGGATAACGAATATGTTATTCAGAAAATGCCTTGAGAAACTAAACTTAGTTATGATGAAATTAAAGTTAATATAAAGTTACATTAATATTAAAACAAAAGGCAAGTAAAAGTAAAATCTAGGTTTATTTCCAAAATTATTTCATTTTTAAGACTAAACAGTTTTTTTTAACAAACTGACGGTATTAGATTTCTTAACTTTTTAACTTTTTTTTTTAATTTTTTTAACTTTTTGATTTAAATATAAATAAATTTTAAATGTACAAGGAAATTACGTATTCAGAACTAGATCTACTCGTAGTTTAGGTTGAAATTAGCAAGAGCCCAACATTGCTAATACTATATAGGGTGTTTTATTGGGAAATGGAAGTACTTATATTATGGTGAATAGTGGTCACTCAGGTGGTTCTACATGTATGACTTTTATTAACTCTAATGATTTTTATAACCGAAGTATTACATGGTGTTTTATCGGTTTGGCTCATTTCTTTCTGAATCCAGAATTTTAAAACTTTAGATTAATAAAACACAAGATTAAAACATTCAGGCAATAATCAGATGCGCAAAGGCTGCCAAATATTTCTAATGAAGACAAATGTGTGGTAAGTGTGACAGGTACGAATTTAGGACAATTTGGGAATAATTAAAATAACGACAATTTAGAGTATTTAATTTTTGTTTTTTATTTACAAAAAACCGGCTTTAACCTAATAAGGTTATTGCTAAACGGTAACAATTAATTACACTTTACTTATTAAATTACAATATTTTAAAAACAAAAGTAGTTTATCAATATTGTTATTTGAGTTCAAAATGTCTTTTAAGGGTTGTTTGGTAAATGGTATTTGGTTGCATGGATATTGAATTTTTCGCACTTTTCCAATAGTACATGTTATACTGTAAGGGGTGTAACGCACTGATCATAATTTGGGTGTTCTTCTTTTTTAAACACATGTTCATGGGAAAAGTGGGTATGTCCAAGTCGTGAAGAATGGGAAATGGAAACGGGAAATGATTATTTGCTTACGTCTAGATACATCGGGTGGTTTCCATGGTCCAATTTTATTTTTTATTTCCTGAAGCTTTGACGGTGTGGATTTCCATTTATTGTCCCAGATCTCGAAAATATGTTTCATAAAGTAGCTTTTTAAATCCATAATAACAGATTGGAGAGACATTTGGGTACTGTTATCATTTATGGCTTCTTTGGCATTTCTGTGAGCTGCTTCATTACCTGCTATTCCAACGCGTGATGGAACCCAAAGAAATTTGATACTTATATCTTTAGTATGTAGTTTATTTAGTTCTTCCTTTATTAGTAAAGCTAATGGATGCTGGGTGTATATTTTCTTGAATAGGTGTAGTCATGACATAGAATCTGTCACGATTAACATTTTGTTCACCTTATTCGCATTTGCATGTAGTAATGCTTGGTAGATTGCATAAAGTTCTTCTGTGAATACAGTTGCAGTATCTGGAATTATATGTTTAAGAACCTCTGTGTTGTTAATTATTGCCACCCCGACTCCATTTTCAGTTTTAGACGCGTCTCTGTAGTATACTGTGTAATAGGAATAAGAGTTAATTAGATCTCTGAAGTGTTGCATGATAAGATTGGGGTTAGTGCTATTTTTTTGGAATTGTAATAGACTACAGTTGAGTATTTTTAAAGTCCAAGGTGGACATAAAGATATATTCTTGTATTGATAATATTGTGAAAATTGCTTCCAGTTAAGTAGTTTTATTACATGATCGATTCTGCGGGAACATGGAAGATTGAAATTTGACGAAATTTTTTCTTTTACGTGTATGTTAGAAGCGTAGTTTAGGGGTAATAGTTGTCTACGAAGCTGTAGCGTGGGTTCACCTATTTTAGCTTTTATGCTATTTATCGGAGATGCTCTGTATACCCCAATTATAATATTAAGAAGGGTGTTATTTAACGTATCCAAAGGTTTTAACGTTGTTTTGCTGACAGATGCATATGCTACACATCCATAATTCACATTAAAACAAATTAAGGATCTATATAACATGCGCAGTGTTTTACCATATGCACCCCAAGTTCTGTGAGCTAGGTTCTTTAACAAATTAGGTCCATTTTGACATGAAAGAACTTACTGCAGTATATAACTTTTCCAATTTAACTACTGATCAAATGTCATTCCTAGGAATTTTATTTTATTTGTATAGGAAAGTTGTGTCAAAGTAAATTGACATACACTTTTGGTTATTGTTAAAAGCTTTATAAATAACGTTTTTCAGATCGATAATGCCATTTGTAGATCTGCCTAGTCTAAATCCAGCTTGTTCGATGATAAGTCGATCATTGTGTTCCAAGGTCCACATTAATCTTTTGTTAACTATTTTTTCCATAAGTTTACATGAGAAACACGTCAATGAGATAGAACGATATGAATCTGGGTGTAATTTATCTTTATTTGCTTTGATAATCGGGATAATGATGGCATTTTTCCACATTTTTGGTAATGATTTTTGTGACTAAATAATATTAAAAATTTTGAGCAGAAACTCTTTTGCTACTATGAAAAGTTCTTTAATAAATTGTATGTCATCTGAACCTGGTGAAGTGTCTTTCATGCCATTAAGTGCTTCTTGGCACTCTTCATAACTAAGGGGTGTATTAATTGGGTTAAAATCGTCACAGATTTTAACATGCACTGCCTCCTTCTCTTATTTGTAGGTTAAAAATTTGTTACTGTAAATTTGGCTGGATGAGAATTTTTGATATGTATCAGCTAGTTTATTTACTACATCCTGTGGGTCAGTTAGTAACGTTCCTTCTTTATCCAGACTTACAATTTGTTGGTAGGTGTGCTGTCCAGTTATTTTTTTAACATTTTCCCAAACGGATAGTATATCTGTACTGCTGTTTATACTAGATTTGTATTTCTGCCGTGATTCTTGTTGGCTTTTTTTTATGATTTTTCTGACTTCAGCTCTACATTTTTGTACTCTGTTAATAGATCAATACTTTTGTACTTTTTGTATGGATTCCAAATTGTCTTACCTAATTTAATAGCGACCTCACATTTTGTGTTTCACCAGGCAACTGGTTTGTGTTTTTTTTTGAAGTTGCGGTTTTTCCTATGGCTATATTAGCAGCATTAAGTATAAGCTGATTGAAGCACGAATAGAACAAGTTTAGTATTATATATATCTTGGTCAAACTATAAAACTTAACAAAGAGAACCAAACAGCAGAGACCAAGAGACGAGTTAGACTGGCATGGGCGGCATTTGGCAAACTAAGCTACATTCTTAAAAACAAAAGATATCCACAGCACCTTAAGACCAAAATATATAATCAATGCGTACTCCCTGTTCTTACTTATGGTTTCAAAACGTGGACATTTACAAAAGCAAACATTGATAAAATCATAAAAACCCAAAGAGCAATGGAAAGACAAATGTTGCACATAAGACTAATGGATAAGAAGAGAAACAAGTGGATAAGAGAGAAAACAAAAGTGAGGGATGTTAGGCAAGAAGTTGCAAAATTGAAATGGAGATTTGCCGGACACAATATAAGACAAAAAGAAGACCGATGGAACAAAATTCTTATAAGTTGGAGACCGTGGGAATATAAACGAAGCAGAGGAAGGCCCCAAATAAGATGGGCAGATGATATCAAGAAGCACGTGGGCTCTAGATGGATGACTGTAGCGACAGACAGAGAAGAATGGAAAAGGATTGGGGAGGCCTATGTCCAAAGATGGACCGAGGAAGGCTAATTAGATGAATAGATAGATAGATTGAAGCACGTGAGTGTGTCATTAATGGAGTCTGAAATTTTAATCTGATTCATTCTGTGTGATACAATTTTCTCAAATTCAAACAAATTGCCTCTTTTAATTTCCATTTTTGAGTTGGTATTGTGTTTGTGTTTAAATTAGCGGTTTGTTTTATTAAGATTGGGAAGTGGCCACCACTATATAAATTGTCTAGTGCTAACCAATCGACTTGGGTGAGCAACGAAGATTTACATACGATAAAATCAATGGCAGAAAATGTTCCCGGGGCCATATTGAATCTTGTTTGAGAGTCGTCGTTGAGTAGGCATAGGTTCATATTACTATAAACATTTTCTAACATATTTTCCCTCGGTGTTGTTTTATTTGATCCCAAAGTAATGTTATGGCCGTTAAAATCTCCCGTGATAATTCGAGGTGAGGGAATTTGTGAGTTCAGTACTGTTACGGCTACAGCTTCGATATTAGTTTTGAGGTTTATTTTTTGAACAGGTATATTTGACTTAACATATAGAGCTACTCCTCCACTGGCATAATTCTGATTGGGTCAATTGGTGCAAAAACCACTGTAACTGGTTTCTTGTAAAGAAATAAGATCTGGTGCATGCTTTGCGAGAAAAAGCTGTAGCATGGTTAAAAGGGTATAATACCCATTTAAATTTTATTGTAATTCACTATTGAAGGTGATTTATTATTTAGTTTAAACACATGAATCACTATCGGGTTAAGTTGTTTCATGTTCTAATAGTTTTTTTGGTTTTTTTGTGAAGTCGTGTAATTCGGTTTTTAATTTTTAGTCAGTAAAATCAGCATTTTAAGTGTCTACAAGCATTTTAATAAGTGATGTTAAATCTGCTGTATAATCCTTAACAATATTATAAACATTTTTAGTTCCGTACCAGCTCCGTATTTTAAACCAGCTTCTTTGGTTTCTCTTGTTACTTTAGTTGTGTCAATTTGATTTTGTAATTTCTGGCCCTATTTTATCTCTTGTTTTGGACTAAGTCTTGAATTGATGGTATTATCTTCTTATTAGGTTCAAAATTTCTGTCGGTTCTTACCATAGATAAAATTACACCTAGATTGGTAACAGGGATAGGCAATGTCAAATCAC
Source organism: Diabrotica balteata (assembly GCA_918026665.1). Lineage (NCBI taxonomy): Eukaryota > Metazoa > Arthropoda > Insecta > Coleoptera > Chrysomelidae > Diabrotica > Diabrotica balteata. The sequence goes on from OU898276.1 coordinate 162,299,722, forward strand.
GTTCGGATTTAGCGCCCATACGCCCATTCGTTTGGCGTTTTTACGGCGTTTAGGACAAATACGGCGCCATATTTGTATTTGTTTTATTTTTTATAATTTATATATTATTATTATTATATATTTATTTTTTATAGTTTAAATTTTTTTATATAAATAGTGCAAAAGGTACAATTTTATACGATTTTTTATTATGGAATCGAACACATTACATGGAATAACAATGTAGAGACGAAGAACTAACAAAAAAGATGTATTCCAGATTGCATGGATACTACTGGCGTACTGGCAAGCAATACCGTTTTTCAAGTCCAGGAGATTATATGGATATGTTTAATAAATGGGTGAATGCTGTTAAAAGTCCTAATTATATAAGGCTGCAACAGAAACTATTTATAACAATTTTCGTGTATGCGCTAGTCATTTTAAAGAGGACGATATAATTAATGTTGGACATACCACTATTACGAGAACAGCCCTTCTGAGTTTGTTTTTACCAGCACCAGGTAAGAACTATTATGCCAATATATGTATGTATGTGACCTTTTACTTATAAAATTAGTTAATTATAAATTTAACCTAAAATTATATATTATAAAATCAGTCTTACTTGCTTACTATTTGAATTATTTTGTAGGTGGTGGTTCAACAAACTATCTTAAAAAATCATTCACCTTAGAGAGGGTTCGACATAATTTCTACAGGTGTGCACCTTTCAAAGTTGGATTAGATTAGCAGACCATGACTACACTATCATATGGAGAGGTCTATGAGCTTGCCTGTTAAGTGCGAGGAGGGATCTGTCCCTCTCTTGTGAGTGAGATTGGTCTTAGAGTACCATATTTCCATGGTTTGTCTCATCTATGTACTTTTAATCTTCCCTTTTGTAGAACAACCTAAATCTAAATGTATTTAATATGTCTCTCAATAAATATATAAATATTAGTAGAAAAGAGTTACTGGTAACATAGAGTTTGGAAACTTAACTTTGTAAAATACTTCATGTTTTTATTGTAACTAGGTAATACTTTACATATTTTTTATTTTTAATGTTATTTTTCCATCTTTATAGTGCTGGATCTTAGAATCTTAGAGCTAACTGTTGGGTTTATAGGTTTAAATATGACTAAAATATTATCATAAATGTATATAAAGTTCTTTCTAGAACTAAATCATTTAATTTTTCTGTTTCCAACTTAGCAGAGTTCTGAGTTCTGTCTTTCTGTGAGTAGAACGCCAGACAGTAAGAGTTCTCACTGACCGCTGGTAGTGTGTGTTATTAGATTAGGATGTAAGTACTACAAAGAACTCAGAATGTCTGACGGCTGTCTGTTGCTTATTAGGCTTTAATTTGACATTAGAATTCCAAAAAATTATTTAATTACTGACAAGTTCTTGTCACAACATTTAGAACACTAAATTATACTACATTTACCCGTCCCTATTTGTGAACAAAATATTGCAACTATCTTGGTTTATTTTTAGCTCAGCTGATTTACAGCTAGATTGAAAATCTGAATTTTCCAATCTTGGTTCATAATTATCATCAGGTTTTTGAACAGGTAAATTTTCTGTCACATCTGGTATTGATTTAGTAGTGGAATTCTCTAATGTGTTATTTGGACTTTCATCTTCATCATTATCGTGATTCAATAATATAACAATTCAATAGTAAACTTCGTATATAGTACAGAGCTCCTGGTAAAGCAGTTTTTCATTTAGTGATGTCTAAATATTTGGTTTTCAATGCTAGATTCACCAATTTCCATATAACTCATTGTATCTTTCAACTTAACCATTTCCTTCATGGTTATATGGTGTTGTTCTACTTGAAATATTCCTTTAGAGTGTAGATAATTAATAAATTCTTGTGAAGTAAAGCTAGTTTCTCCTTGTCAGATTTTATATATGCCAGCATTCTATATAAACAAAATAGTGATTTAATCTGTGATTGGTTTGAATTGCTTTCCTACCAGATAATGTCTGCATTTTTTTAATACTTCAACGCATTTGCATTTTTTCAATTGCATGTTTTCATTCAGAATCTGTGAGAGTATGTGTGAAAAAAGCAATTGGTTTTCCCCATTGATTGCTTCGCTTATGTAATTATAGACTAAATTTATTACAAGCATGTACTTATCTTTGTCTTCTAGGGATTTATCTTTAGATTCATTGCTTTCTAAAAAAATCTTGAATGTTATATACCAATGTTTGAATTCTTTGCGAATTATGAGAATAAAATTGTAGTAAAAGGCCTTTTGCAGAATTAGGCTTCTATTCACATAAAACTTGACATACTAAGACAAAACAATTATTTAAATACTGACCAGTTCTTGCCACAACATTAAGAAAACTAAATTATAGTACACTTGGCTTGTATTATTAATATTTCTTGTAACACATATAACATTTCTTGTAACATTTTTATAAATAAAGATTTTATTCTATATTTTATTCTTTAATTTTTTTAACCACTTTGGCATTTTAATGTAATGTAAAATAAATATAGTCTCAACATAACAAGAAAACCCAAAAAGTATACGAAAAATATTTATTATCGTATAGGATAAGGATTTTTCTTGTTATTTTAGGATTATATCGATTTTCCTTTACTTTAAAATGAGTTCACAATCCTAGGTAATATTACTAAACTTTTGAATTTCGCGCCATGTATATATAGTTAGGCGCCCGGTCACTAGGTGATGCGCCAATCATTGTTTTATTCGTCAATACGGGAGTTTCAATGCTAGATGGTAGTGTGCTATGGTTCTTACTTCTCTTGTGAAGTAGATTGGTTGCTTGTTCTTCTGTTGGAGATGGGTTTTGAGGTAGATATCTTTTGCTTGATGTTGTTAATATTTCCGTTGTTGGAAGGGTCGCATTTGACACCTCCATCAAATTTATTGAAATAGAAGAAGTTAGTAAATTATGTTCGTTGTTGTATTTTGTAGGGACCTGCAAAGTGATATTTTGAGGTGGATTAGTTGGAAGTTGGAGTAGTATTTGGTATATCACAATTGATTAGGGGAAATATTTCTGATGGACATTGTGAGGCAAGATGGCCATTTTGTTTGCATTTAAAACAAAGTGATTGGTCGCTGCATAAGAATATTTTGTAGCTAACATTATCATGATTGACCACGATTGACCACGATTTAGATAAGAGAAGACGTTCTGATCGGGTGATTAGTCTACATGCTAGAAGTACTTCATTGTTTATTTTAATGGATCATGTTTTGTTAAGTACATCAACTACAGCTTTACTGGAAAAGTAAATGCATACTAGGTTATTAGAGATTCTTGAAGAATAAATAATATTTTTTGGTTGAACGAGTGGTCCTAGTTGCAATAGATAATCTTGCAATTTTGCGCTATTAATTAAACTGAAGATGGTGGCTTTTTCTTTTAGTGGAGATTTTGGATTAGTTTATTAAGATGCAACAGTAGAGTACATTGGATTACTTTGAGAAGTATTAGAAATTTCCATTGTTAATAAATTATTATTAATCATTAAATTTTACTTGAACACTTTGTTTAAATTATAATCATATTCAAGTACTGCTCTGATTTTAATTGTTGATAAAAAACCAGCCCGGTATTGTGTTGATAAAATGATTTTATTTAGATCGGTTTCCAAAATACATATATATATATATATATATATATATATATATATATATATATTATATATATATATATATATTATTATTTCAATCTAAATATTGTTCTTTTACTCGCATTTTTAGGTCTTCGTACAACACTAATTTTATTAAACAGATATATCACTTCTGATGAAGAGCTGGAACAACTCTAAAGTAATCTTATTACACAAGAAAGGTGATAGTCGAAAATTGGAAAACTACAGACCCATTAGCCTACTGTCACACCTGTTTAAAATACTCACCAAAGTCATAACTACCCAACTAACAAGGAAATTAGACGAATACCAACCATATGAACAGGCAGGCTTTAGAAAAGGCTATTCAACTTCCGATCACCTCTTAATCACAAAAATATTAATAGAAAAATGTAACGAATAGAAGTTTCCAGTTTTTCTAGCATTTATAGACTACGAAAAAGGTTTCGATACCATAGAACACACGTCCGTAATAAACGCAATGCAAAATTGTAGAATAGACAGCAGATATATTAACTTAATAAAAGAAACTATGAACCAAGCTACAGCTACATACTACCTAAATGAAAATGAACACACAACCCCGTACCATTAAACAGGGGAGTCAAACAGGGAGATACTTTATCACCCAAACTGTTCACCTTAGTTTTGGAGGACGTTTTTAAAAACCTAAATTGTAAATATAAGGGAATAAACATCAATGGCCGCTACCTCAGTAATCTACGACTTGCAGATGACATAATTCTGATATTGTTCTGAAGCTATTTTTCTTGTGGCATTGTAAATTAATTACTATTTATAACTGGGAATAAGCCACAATTAAAGATAAAAAATACGTTTATTGACGTTTCAATTTCCAATTCGGAAATCGATCTCAAAATACAAAACAGTAAATTAAACAAATTTTGTTTTTTGTTACATAGTGAAAAAATTCTTCTAATAATTTAATTTTATCTGACTCATTTATATTGACAATTCAGACATACATTATGCATTTTAAAGTAGACGACTTTAAAATGATATTGCCAATATTGTTGAGTTGCGCTCCTGGGACGACTTTACTATAAGATAGTTCATTCGATTACATGAAATCAACTTTAACTTGAGAATATCCGTCAGAAAAAATCATAGCATTATTCTGATAGCTACTGACCTACAAGAAATGCAAACCATGCTTTTAGAACTACATACCGAATCTTCAAAATAGGACTGAAAATGAATTTAAACAAAACAAAAGTCATGCACTCCGAACCACACCGTGACAATAATAAACGATAAAGTTATAGAAAAAGTTGAAGAATATATATACTTAGGACAAAAAATAATACTAAATAGGGAAATTCAAACTGAAGAAATAAAAAGAAGAAGAAAGTTAGCTTGGGCAGCATTCGGTAAACTGAACTATATACTCAGAAATCAACAAATTCAATTACATCTTAGATCTAAAGATTTTGATGCATGCATTATTCCGATATTAACTTATGCGGCACAAACATGGACAATCACAAAAAGAATATGAATATTCTTAGAGTCACTCAACACGCGATGGAAAGAGCAATGCTAGGCATATCACTTAAGGACAGAAGAAAACAAACACATGGATAAGACAGAAAACCAAAGTCACTGATGTGGTGCAAAAATCGTTAAAGTTGAAATGGGAATACGCTGGACATGTAGCTAGGAGCGATCTAAACAAATGGCACAGATCAATTTTAATCTGGAGACCATACCAACACAAAAGACCCAGAGGCTGACCTCCTATGAGATGGACAGATCATCTGAAAAGGACGGCCGGGAAAAATTGGCTACAAGTAGCGTACAATAAAAAACAATGGAAAGGAAGACTTGAAGATGCTTATGTTCAGATGTGGACGTGAATGGCTAGACGAAGAAGAAGAAGAAGATATCGCTTCTAATAATTTACTATGGTGAAAATACTCGTATCAAATTGCGAATATATCGAAGCTGAAATCAACACACTTTGTGATTCGAAATCAGGTTCAGTTTCCTAAAATATGTTTCAAAAATCAAAATATTTTTATAATCTTAATTACATAAAACTCTCAAAAGGATTTACTGTAAATAACTTATTTTGTATTTTTTTATTCAATTTAGAAATTATTCTATATTTTCATTACTACTTAGCGTAATTTACTTTTGTACTTCTAATGCTGTAGAGTAAAGTGAACCGTTGAATATTAGGGTGTATCACAAACATTTTTTTTATTATTTAATTTTTCAAGTTGATAAAAAGTTGTAACTACCATCGTAAACCTACCAAAAAAAAATCTTTTTTAATTCCAACAATATTTAAGTCTCCCGAAATGTACAAAAAGTTTATAATTTTTTGTAAAAAAATACGTTTTTGAAAAAATAATTAACACAGTTTATAAATTACAAATGATGTAATCAAGTTAAAAAATGTGTATTTTTACACTTAATTTATCCTTAGTAAACATTTTGGTTCTGAGTTAAATTATTTAGGTAACCCGGAATTACCCTAAATATATCACATTTTTCATATTTAATTCCAGTTTGACATGAATCAGAAACAGTAAAAAATAATTCTAATACAATCATTACAGGGCTGTATTTTAATGCAATGGGTCAAAACTTAAGTCCGTCAGCTAAGCAGAAGTGATCTTGGAGACGGGCAGCTGGCACTGACTTGTGAGTTACCGGATGTCTGGCGTCTGGCTCCCCTCCGCCACTCACTTACACCCTTTGTTTCTGTTGGTCTGACTCCACCATTCAATCTGACAGTACGTGGTTTGCGTGTTATTACATGTATTTCAGTGTGTTTTGTTTAGTGAGTGTGGTTTATGACTTGAATGTGTGAATTCCGTGTGGTTTTGTTGTTTTTCTATCATGAGTAAAAAGACAAAGACTATAACAACGAGGAAATGCACTGAAGCTCCTATAGTCGGACAGCCTCTTGACATTAGTGATATTAATGTTTTACCTACTAAAAGTGATGTAAATGAGGTATTTTGAATTAGTGGGAAATCAGTTGAAATCTGAAGGAACTGTGGAAGATCTGTGTTGGTCAGTAGAAACCTCGGAAACTTGTCCCACGCCCGGTAGCTGACATTAGCAAATAGAATCCTACGTCTGTATATTTCAACTATTGAACCAACCCCACAACTTAGAAAGCTTGCTGAGTTCGTCACGAAAGTCTATGCTATCTCATAGTTTACCGTAAAATGTCGTCCTAAAATTATCCACGCATCACAACACTTTTTCTTCATCGCACAGTGCACTAAGTTTTTAGAAAGTGAACTGAAGACCGTGACTCAGTCTTCCTTGCAAAGAAACGCCTTTATGGCTCATCCTGAACACATCCTTTTAGGGATGTTGTTTGACTCTCGTAAACATATAAGAGCTTTGGCAGGCAAACAGAGAGAAACAGCTCGACAGACAGAAACAAGGGTACATCGAGTCTTTAATCCACCACAAGTTAATTTTGAGGTAGAAGACTACATCGATCTCATTGACTGGCAATCCGCCACAGTTACAGAACCACCACTTATAACTGACTTCAGCAAAGAAGAGATTGAGATGATTGTTAATTCAGGAAGCAGTGATAGACAAGAGTTCAAAATACCACTTCACACTCAAGCGGTAGAACAAGTTGTAAAGAAAATTACTACAGCTTCTAAGCACGTTTGTGGCGTTCAAGAACGAGAAGGCTTTATAAGATCAAGATTATTGAACAGAAAGTATCTTCCTAAGTTTGAAACTAAGCGACAGTACACATCTGCTACAGCTGTATTGCAAAAATAAATTACAGGTAAGATTTATTTCATAATTATTTAGGATTACATCACAGCATTCTATTTTGAATAGTAACTTAGTATTAGTACTATAATTACAATCTGACACTCGCCCTAACAAATTCCCTTGGTTCCAGATCGAAGCAGCATTACAATACCTGGGGCTTTGAAGGCCAACTGGATTTGTTTAGCCAACATCCTTCAAGATGAAATAAAGAACCATTTTAAAGATTTTTCTTTGTCAAGTTTTTATCTGTAATCTTTAGGTAAATTTTTGTATTTCTTTAATCAATTTCGTACCTCAGTCTTTTATTGTTTTAACATAAAATATCCTGAAGTTTAAATAAGTAAATATGTAATTTATTGTTCATTAATTCTGTTATATAACACTAATAATCCTACAAACCTAATTCCGGGTGACTTTATGCTTAATATTGTTCTGAAGCTATTTTCTTGTGGCATTGTAAATTAATTACTATTTATAACTTTTATTTATATTTTTTTAAACGGATGGTAAAAAAAGAAAAATCAAAGAAGCGGCTCTAATTATGCTAAATGAGGCCAATTGTGTCGCAAATTCCTCGGCAGAATGTAGTAGGATCTGGTTACCAATATTGAAAGAGGAAGTTATTAATAAGAAAATACCAGTATTAGTAAGTCAGTAACATATAGAGGATACATCATTTATGTTTTTTAAATAACGTAACATAAAATCAGAATTTTGATGTTTGTTGAAGGTAAACTAAATCAACGAACAAATACTTACAATGTCGGGATAGTATTATGAGGTTTTTTTCCTGGTTTTTCCCTCATAATTTACTATGGAATCACTAACAGGAGAATTTTACTGTCATCATGTCATGTGTTTGTCTTTTTAAAGACGAATTACATGCTATGATTTTTTCTGACGGATATTCTCAAGTTAAAGTTGATTTCATGTAATCGAATGAACTATCTTATAAGTAAAGTCGTCCCAGGAGCGCAACTCAACAATATTGGCAATATCATTTTAAAGTCGTCTACTTTAAAATGCATAATGTATGTCTGAATTGTCAATATAAATGAGTCAGATAAAATTAAATTATCAGAAGAATTTTTTCACTATGTAACAAAAAACAAAATTTGTTTAATTTACTATTTGTATTTTGAGAACGATTTCCGAATTGGAAATTGAAACGTCAATAAATGTATTTTTATCTTTAATGTGGCTTATTCCCAGTTATAATAGTAATTACTTTATGCTTAGTTACAAATATTATCCTAATTTTTATTGTTCACTGTTATCACGCACTTAATATTTTTTAAGTTGACAATAAAAAATATAAAATTTAATTTTCATTAAAAAAAAAGATGAAAAATCGTGTTTTTGAGAAAAAATTCTAAAGTTTAAATAGATTCCGGGAGACCTAAATATGTTTTAATTAAAACAAAACTTTTTTTCTCTGAAAGAGTAATGTAAGAGGCAACTTTTTATCAACTTGAAAGTTTGAATTTCAAAAATTTATTATTTGAGTATTTATTATGATACACCCGATTGAATATCATGTGACTCGAGTCATTTTCTAAGTTATAATGTACGTAATATTTGTATAACATGTTTATTCTACTACGACTAGCTTAGCTCTGTGCTTACAAACGGTGAATATCTGCAACGTTATATAAATTTAATTTATTTAATTTGTTAATCTAACAATTATTATAGTTTTAAAATGTTGTGATTCTTAATTAAGTAATTGGCCGTTTGAACGAAGACCGAATTTGAGTAACATAACACAGGGACTAAGCGCATACCGCCCCTTTCGCATTCCTGTATAGTATGCAGTTTATATTCAGCCGTTGTAATCGGAAAATTCACCGAATGACTATGATAGAATTTCAGACCAGATTGTGTTGTTCTTATTGCCCCAATTCTATGTTGCCGCTCCGTTTTAAAATTTGTAAAGCGCTATTTCGAAAGGCTCTCTGCAAAGGAAATCGGGACGTGTCACAGAATGTTAATTGAAAACCTTTTTATTCGGGTGTTTGTCCGGGATTGTAAGGGGGTAGAAGATTTAAAAATTTTATTTGCGGTTTTGTTACTAATAAGTAGGGTAGTAAAAAAAGGATTCCATATTTACATATTTATAAAAGTTTAAAGAAAAAAATTATATTTTTAAACAGACTAAAAGACATTTTTAAATTTGAAAAAACTGGTAAGATAAGAAATTGGAAACATCTCAATAATAGAAAACCCATAAGATCTAGAGGAATAAGTGTTAGAGTTTAACCCTCCATCACTAGCACCTCAAAAAATTACGCCATCATTCGCGTGTTAGATTTTATCTAACGTATGGGTATAGGTCAAATAATGAGTCATTAGAACATTAGTAGTAGTCACTAAGTTTAGTTTATTAGCTATTAACTTACAAAAAACAATAAACTTATATTTTTTTTACAAAACTGCAAAAAATAACTGCTACGTAAACTAAAAAAATATACATATTACCCTAGAACAAAAAAAAAATTTGGTGATTTATTCCAAAAAAAGTACGCGTTATGCATAAAATTAGATTTCTTTCTCTTCCAGGCAGTGGCGGTAACTAAAATTTGTTAAAATAGTGTGATCTTTACATATCGGCAACTTACAGTTGTACAATAATGTTGGGTAATCCTGTTATTCCTTACAGAGCAAAAATAACATATTGGTTTTATAGTTAGAGTTGTCCTTTTAAGAAACTGATGGCTTTTCTCCGGTTATTTTTCGGATTCTGAGTCTCAATTGAAAAGGTAGATTTGGGATATTGGAACGTAGGTAAAGATAAAACATTAAACTTGTTTGCCAAGCTCCGCAATGTAGCTTCTTCGAAATGTTACAATATTAGTGTTATTGTTGTAAATTATTTGGCTGTTTATGGTTAAAATATTTAGTGGGCTTCAAAAAACAGTAAACGGCCAGCGATTGCTAAATCAAGTCACCGAGTACATTTCTCTCTCTGCCTATATTTATTCGACAAGATCCACTCCACCTTTTGTGAGGTTGTAATCAGTAATAATCTCTAGCTTCATGGTATGCTTTTTGGTGTTTTTATCAATAAAGCCATTGCGGTGTAGTGCTGAAAGTAGTAGTACATTCTTATTTTTTTGGCACATATGATACAAGTGCACACGTGTTTCCATCGTCACCATATGCAAACATGCTACTACATCAAGGGCTTCCTTTTACGTTTGTCTTCTTCTTAACGTGACCTATCAAGTCCCCTTGGCGTTGGCGATTAACATGGCGAAACTGTCTCTGTCTCGAGCTATTCTAAAGAGTTGCTCAGCTTTCCTTATTCCTGTCCACTCCCTGATATTTTTCAACCAAGAGGCCTGCTTTCTACCAATTCCTCTGCGTCCTTCGATTTTACCCATCATAATAAGTTAAAGAATATTATATCGGTCTCCTCTTACTACGTGTCCAAAATAGGCCATCTTTCTACATTTGATGTTATCAAGCAGCTCGCGAGCAGCATTTGCCTCTCAAGGACTGCCACATTTGTCAGCATAGCCGTCCATGGAATTTTTAGTATACGTCTGTGCAGCCACATTTCAAAGGCCTCCAGACGATTAATGGTGGATATTTTTAATGTCCATGCTTCGACACCGTATAAGAGGACTGACCAAATGTAGCATTTAACCATGCGCTTTCGAAGTTGAAGTTGCAAGTTATCATTACAGAAGAATGACCTCATTTTTAAAAATGTCGTGCGGGCTATCTCGATTCTACATTTTATCTCTTGATCTGGATCTAGTTGTTCAGTAATATGCCAACCAAGATAATTAAAACTGGACACTCTTTGAATTATATGACCATCAACATATAATCGTGCATCTTGATGTGCTAAACGGCTAAACACCATGTGTTTTGTTTTTGAACAGTTTATGTTTAGGCCAAACTCTCTTCCCACTGTATCAATGGCATTACAAAAGGTATTGTAGTCCATTCATGTCATCACTTAAAATAACTGTATCGTCTGCATATCTGATTGTATTTATCAGAATTCCATTAACTTTCACGCCCCATTCCAAATTATGCAGCGCTTCTTTAAATATTATATCTGAATATAAATTAAATAACAGTGGGGATAGTATACAACCCTGTCTGACACCTCTTTGTATTTTACATATTTCTGTTGATTTTCCGTTTATGCAAGCTGTCGCTGTTTGACGCCAGTATAACTTTTCTATGAATCGTATGTCTTGACTATCAACTCCTTTATCTTTTAATATTGTAATTAATTTGTGATGCTGTACTCGATCAAAGGCCTTTTCATAGTCAATAAATACAGCAAAGGCGTCTTTCCTTTGATCTCGACATTTCTGCAGTAATACATTTAGTGCAAAGAGGGCGTCCCGAGTTCCCAGTCCATTTCTGAAGCCAAATTGTGTTTCATCCTGGTCTTCTTCACATTTATCTCTGATTCTACTGTGGATGATGCGTAGAAATATTTTCAAAGTGTGAGCTCATAAGGCTTATCATTCTATAATCGCTACAGTTTTTTGGACGTTGTTTTTTTGGTAGTGTTATGAATTCGGACTTTCACCAATCTTCAGGAATATCACCAGTCGAATAAACATCATCTAAAAGCTTGACCAGTATTCCAATGCTTTTCTCATTTATAAGCTTTAACATCTCTGTCGGTGTGTTATCAGGGCCAACGGCTTTCTTGTTCTTTGCTAACTTTATAGCATGCAGTATTGCTGATTTTAGTATTTGTGGTCCTTCACCTTCAACTAAAGTTTCCAGTTCTTCGGGTCCATCATCATTATACAGTTCACTTATTAATTACACCAGGTTGTTCGAATTTTATGTTCGGCTATTATCATTTTTCCCGACGAATCGGTTATAGTATGTGGAGTTTTCTTATGATAAGGACCAGCTACTTCTCTAACTTTTTTAAACATATTAAACGTATCATGTTTTTCATTCAACTCCTCTACTTCCTTGCATTTATCCTCCATCAATTTTTCTTTAGCCACCTTTATTTTTTGTTTAATTAGTTTCTGTTTTTCCTTATATTCTGTCTTGCTACCTTTCAGTTTCCTTCTCCGCTCCAATAATTCCAGGAGTTCATCAGTCATCCATTGTTGTTTTTTGTGCCTGTGTAACGTTGTTGAATATTTATTATATTACGTTTTCATATTTTATTATATTTAATATATTACGTTTGTCTACTCAGGGGGAATTTGTTGTTTGTTTTTACGCAAAGTATCTATCGGTGTCAAGCAATGATCGTTCAATTAATAGTTGGCTAAGGGTACAGAGGTAAAGTAATTATCCGTAGTTACATTTCCACATAGATGTATCGTTGGGTAGTTGATATGGTCCTTTGGGTTATTTGTCGGTATAAATTTCGAGATTTTGTGTGAAAAATGTTCTAGCGTCTACCAAGACATAATTTTTGATTCCGTATTTGACTGGATTATTGGCTACATACTGCTTAAATTTGCATTGACCGCGGAACGCTTCCAACATTACATCTACGGTCGCATAGAATTCAGGATTATATGCAGATAAACAGTTAGTAACAAATATTGTATATATTTCCTGAATTATCTTGCCCCTGTGCGTCATTAATATAGCTTGAATTATTTGGTGAAATCTTTTCTTGGACATAGTAGCTGTAAAAATATCTGGAGCTGTGATATCTAATTTTCAGAGTTCATCATTATTTAAAGGTTGCGTTTTTTTTATCTCAACAAGGAACAAAAGTCTGATAAATGCTTGCATTTTCTCATAGTCAACAGCAGGACAATCCCTAGCGCGAGTATAAAATACTTTCATCATACCTAGTTTTTGATTTTATTATAGTTTTATATTATTGATTATAACCTACCGAGAAAAACAATTTCCAGCATTCTCATATAGTTTTGTCGCCTTTTGCTTTTGCTTTTACTCTAGGTAAGTTCGTAACAATATTACAAGCTTTGGTCTTACCTTTAGGAGTGTGTTTCTTATATTTAAACCATGGTGTTTTATTTTTGCCATAAAATCTTGGCCGCTTTCTTCCATGACATCTTCAGGATCACTGGGTAGATCTTGTGTGGACTGCTCGCAATCTGCATAGGGGATACTGTATTGTGAACGAACATCACTTAAGACATTATCAGAATTTAGTGGTTCCACATCTCTGTCTATCTCTTTATACCATTTAAGTAACTGGTTTTCCATTTTCTTGTCCATATTTACCTGCAATAAACCAAAATAGTGCGTATAATAACGGATGTTAAATAAACTATAGATATTTACCTAAAAATCTAACCTTCTATGATAATATAATATAAAATATAAATCTTACCTTCTATGATAATATTATAACTTTTCTTAAGGGATCTCTCTAAAAATCAACACACGCCAACACTCGCGTATATCATTTTTCATATAAAAAAGATTGCATGTCATTCAAGATTTACGTCGTCAGAACCCCACAGCGTTGCCAAAACATCAGAATAGTTAGTACGTCAGGAATTTTTAAAATGTCAACTATTTGTCAAACTATTATATTAACAGTAAATACACTTGGTTTAAAGACTACTGCAACACATTAAAATACATAAGAAAACATTTTCATACAAAATTAAATATTCTAAATTTTAAACTTATCTCTTTTAGAGCATTAATAGTAAAAACTTCCGCCATTATTTCTTGTTCAAAATAATATATCCTATATGAAAGCTTATCAGCTTTCTACAGACTACTAGTTATTTGTTTTGGCATATCACAATCACAATACACAACAATAATTAGTTTTTAAAGCTATTAATCTAAATTTAATATGTATTTGATAAACACAATTTATTAATATATTATATTATGATTAAATTGTGTAAGAAATCAAAACATAAACAAAATTCCTACTCTAAAAAAGCGGCAACACTTTATACAATTTTACGCTTAACTGTCAGTAAGATTTCGAAGTATTTCCGTATCAGTTGCGTACAATTGTAAAACATATTTAATTAAAATTATTATTTTGTGGAATATTAGACTTAAAACGTTATTTCATAAAATTTATATTATTAATAATAACAAATGTTTTTGGTTATTTAATCAATATAATTCTAAAATGTTCAATATAATGATGATTACATTTTTCTGATTATTACACCATGTTGACGCCTATGAAAGATTGAGCATTTCCATATGGGTTTCGTATTATTAGCTGTGTTAGGAAAATGTGAATCAAGGTTGACATTCTGGAAATTTTAAATACAAGTGACGTCACTTTGTGTAAATCGTGACATGCAAGTGTTTTACTTTGAAAAATGGTATAGTTATATTCTTTCTAACGCTCCGACGAACGCGATCGTTTGCGTATTATATTTGAGCTAATAACAACTGCTGTCAGCTATATGATAATAGGTACTCCCACCATTATTTAACATAGTCTTATTTATACGAGTCTTCATAGGAGTATTCCTGTATGCAGAACCCAAAAGAAGCATTATTTGAAAATTATGGCGAAATATTTAATAATGTTAAATTTCTTCCAACGGTGCGAGTGATGAAGGGTTAAAGGTATTATAAAAAAAGCTCTAAGAAATAATACTAGACAAAACCTCAGTGGCGGTTCGGGGTAATTTAAAAATGGTGTTCAATTAAGCAATATAATTATAGAAGAAACGGTAATTAAGCGTCGCATGCAATTGAGGCCTCGCCCTTTTTTGTCTAAATTTGATATTATTTATTACTGTTGTTTTTATATAAATAAAACATAAAAGAAATACGAGATAAGTTTTATTGGTGTATGTAATAAATTTAATCAATGCGACTTAGAAGTAAAATTTAAACTTTATCTCTTTGAGCTGCCACATTTGCACGTAACTTTTTTGTCTTTAGTTACCGATATTTTTAATTTAAAATCTATTAAGACTCGGATATTTTAACAAAAAAAAATATATACTTGTTTATACCTTCAAAACTCAAACAGTTCTTCGAGATAATCGCGCTACTAGCCAAAATCAACATACATAAAAAACTGATTTTAACGCAATTACTCCAGGCAACGAAAAGAAAATTAGACAGAGAATCATCCAAGTACTTCTGAATTTTTGGTATATTAATATTCCTTTAAATAAAGTTAATAGTTAATGAAATATTAAATAAAAGACATATATTAGCACGCAGGAACGTTACACACAGTAGCGGATCTTCTGATACAATGAACTACAGAGAATAAGATTGGATTGTACTTTAAAACTTTTACGTTTTGTATTAAATTAAAGGTCATCATCAAAACAGTTTATTTACAAACCACATTAAGTAAATAGTCTCATAGTAAACCTCGACTTATATAAAATGTCAGTCCAAAGAATAGGTTCACTAAGACACAGCCGCTGTCTTTAATTTATAAGTCAATACCTTATAAAGTCCATAAAACGTCTCATATTAGGTATCGTCAATGGTTTAAAGTTCGAAACTACTGCAGTATGTATTATCCGTGGTTATATGGAATGTATTAACTAATTTTTTGAAATTGTTAAGAATAACCTATTGTATTAATATCGCACCACATGTGACCCCCAGGAAGATATGACTACCACGAACAATCCAACGTTCAGGAAAGTTAGGTATTTAATGTACTGTCTCACTCCGCTTTCTCTGTAATGTACTGGTTGTATCCATTTGATAAAACCACATATTTTCGCCTTAAATTTGATGACAATCTTTCAATATATCAATAAAATAATTTTATAAAAAATGTATAATAAATTCTCGTTATTCCGAAATTGCCTAAGACTCAATTCGCATATCCGTAAGAAAAAAAATTATCAATGGTTCCCAAACCATTAGGACATGGCATTTTAAATATCAACTTTAGAACTGATGTTTTACGGGATATGCGAATTACCTTTCAATTGGAATGGTTGAAGTATTTATTTACATTCTGTTACAAAGTGATTTTCATTGATTTCTTGGAAGGAATTGTCATATCAAATCTTAATTGCGAAAATATGTGGGTTTCTTACAAGGATGGATACACCACATATTAACATTACAGAGAAAGCGGAGTGAGGACAGGTATTTAAATACTTCTTTAAACTTTCCTGAACGTTGGATTGTTCCTTGGGAGTCATATTCTTGTGGTCGAGATAGTAATATAAATTATTTAATTCATAGGACACTTTCAAAAAAATTACTTAAATTTGTTTTACGTATAACAACTTATAAATAAATAACGGCAGCTAGTTCTCTTAGGAGATCCTAGAATGACTGCTTATTTAATAGGAGACGAGATATTTATGGAATGTATTGACCAATAGGAATTAATAGAAAAATGAGTGGAACTTAGTGAACACCTACTTTGACAATAAGGTTTAATGTTATTTAGTTTAACATTTCGTAGTTTGGTTGGTAAATAAAATCGTTATGGATTACGACTTTAGTGTTGTAATACAAATTAAAATAAAATGTTTGATTGTAAATACCAAATATTCTGTTCTTTGGTCAAATCCTATGATTAAAATTATTCCTGCTGATATATTTATTTTATTTAAATATTTCGTTTTTATTAGTATCGACTGTATTAAGGTATTTGTTAGACACAATATCAGACGGATTGATGTTTTTTATCTCATTTTTTTCTTTACCATGGCCTTGGAGTAATTGGCGTTACAATCAGAATTAGGCAGGTTGATTCTGATAAATTGCGATTTATCTCAGGAAAACTATTGAAGTTTTGAATGTTATTAAAACACAGTATACCTTTTTTTAGTTAATAATAATGTAGATCTTTAATATTTTGGTTATTATTAAAATTACGGCATGAACTTTAAGATGATACAAAAAAGTTAACGTGCGACATGTTATGACCACGTATGTGGCGCAATATTGTGGCGCCGTCCCTCTGTCAGCTATATCAAAGATATTCAAATCAAATTATAA